>JASMMZ010000008.1:14327164-14391467 GCA_038502455.1 Anisogramma anomala | reverse complement strand
GCACGAGGCGCGGCGCCAGGTGCGGCAGCGCGGCCGGGCGGAAGGCGGTGTCGGTCATGCGCAGCGGGCGGAAGACGTGCGCGTGCATGAAGGCGCCGAGGGGCTGGCGCGTGAGCTTCTCGAGGACCTGCCCGGCCCAGTCGCAGCCGGTGCCGTAGTACCAGCCGCGACCGGGCGCGAACTTGAGCGGGGTGTTCCAGAGCTCGACGTCGCCCTGGAGGCGCTCTTCGTCGCGGCCGATGTGCTTCGCCCACCGGATGAGGTCGGGGTCGGCGGCGGCGTAGACGAAACCGGCCGTGTGGGTGAGCAGTTGCCTGCACAGCCAGAGGATTGGGATGCCCGTCAGCTCTCATGATTGTGCTCTCTCAGACCGTGGTCGCCACTGGCAACAGGAAGCAAGACGCGCGATGGAGAACAGCAGGCGGAGAAGACATACCGCAGAGTGATGGGGCTCGTGTTCTCCACGAGATAGGGAATGTCATTGCCCACGAACCCCCTCAGGATCTGCGCCCGGGCCAGCTGGGGCACCAGCGGCCTGACATCGTCGTCGAAGCCGACCAGGCCGCTCTCGACCATCTGCGCGACCGCGACGGCCGTCACGAGCTTGGTCATGGACGCGATCCACGTGCACGAGTCCGGCGCGAACGCGGCGGCCGCGGCGTTCGCGTCCGTGTCCGAGTGGACTCGTCCCGCGGCGCCCTGGTAGACGATGCCTTTTTTTTTTCCCCATTTCGCAGAGCAGCAGGCTCGGTCAGCCGCACATACCATGTTGCCCCACGGGGCGTCTCGCTCACCATCTTTGTTCACGACGACGAAGGCCGCGCCGAGCAGCTTGTCGCGGCCGGCCTGCTCGCCGTCCTTGGCCACCAGCGACGCGAGGATTCGATCGAGCGTCTCCATACCTGGCCCTTACCCTTGCTTTGTGCGGTCTCTCTTAACAACGGAGTCCGGACAAAGGCCGGCTCTCATCGGCTTATCTGGCCATCTTCTCCTGAGTGGCGATCTCCCGGACGGCGACGTGTACTCTAGTTCCGTGGACTGCGGGCTCCTTTACCTAGTACAGATACAGACGATCTACCTACGTAGCGGCCCTTGGCATGTGCGGCGGCGGCCCGGAAAAGGGGATCCGACCAGGTGATGTTGGATGCGGCGAGAGCGCTTCCTTCAGGTTCCAACTGACCATCTTTCAGCATCCATGGCAGGACCATCGAGCGGCCGTAATCTTTTTGCCTTCACAACTGTCAACTAGCATCTATCTTCCTTTCCCTGGACTATGGATGTCTTATTCAGGAAAAGGTTGTTTACGTCGTGGGGTGCCAAACTATCGTGAGTCAACCTGGAAAGTCCCCGTTCGGGATGAGTACCGTGATCCGCGCACCTTGTTAGGTACGTACCACGTACGGGCCACGGTATACGCCAGGCCCCCAACCGCGGTACGTACCGTATAGCCAACTTCAACCACCTTACGGACCGCACATACAATTTATCCCCCCTAAAATATTTTTGAAACTCCGATTGAAATTGTAAGCCTGGAACGTAGTCATAAAATAAATAGAATTGATAGTTTTGTAAATTAATCGTTATAATCATTATACTATACTGGATTTTCTTCATATTATATAATGTTCTTACACGTTGAAAATATAGAAACCTACCTTATTAACATGTAATAAAAACACGACTTTAACACCAATATTAATGAGGTTAAACTAATGTAATTAAGTCCCTAGCTTTTTCAGTTTATATAGTCCCATTTGTATACTGCTTAAGTATACGCAATATTATGGCCTGGTTGCAGGTTGTGTCGGTGCAGATTTCGGTTGGGCCTCCAGTAGCATTAAGGCCTTCAACTTTAATATCACAGTATACTGGTAACTGCGGTAGTAGTTGCCTGAAGCTTCCAGCTCTAATATGAGAAATAGATCAAATGTTGGTGGGCCTTTATCGTTACAACATAGTCGATTCGAATCTCTGTGGTCGAAGTAACTAGTGCTGCATTGAGAGTGGTGATTTGTTACTTCTAAGCTTGGCAGACCGCTAGCCAGTCTGCACACTAATTTGTATGGCCAACTGCTTTGGCCCGTGCCCTATATTAAAGTGGGCACCTACTGCACTTGAGTTGCCGTTAATGTAGTTGTGGATATTACTACATACCCTCATAGATAGTATACATAGGGCAAGTAGCAGTGCACTGTATTGCAGGGTGCACTCCTGCAGAGTGCACGATAACGTGTCACGCTGCAGGCTACACTCTTGCAAGACCCCAAGTGCTCCATGCATGGATCGATCTGGAATAGCTATTCTAAATCGAACGACAATGCATGGATCGGTTTGAAATAGCTATACCAAACCGAACGGCAATACGTGGAGCGGTCTAGAGTAGTACGCTCTGGGTGAGGACTTATAAACCCTTACCTATAACGTACACCTCTAAATACTCTTTCGTATAATTATCTTTCCTATAACTTCACCAATCTAACGATTATTCTTTTAAATACCTTATTTTACGTAAATATATTTTAGACCTTACCGATACTGATTAGTAGCCGACTCGATCGATTATAAATAACCTAGGGAAGAAGAGATAAATATAAGTTCAATACCTATAGCAGAATGTTACAATAGTCCCAACTATTTATACTTTGACGTTTCGTTTTTACAAGAATTATACGTCGACGTATATAAAAATTGTAAAAACTAAGTAACTTTAAAAAAGATAACTTTAGTATGATATCATTAACCTTTATTTAGCATTTTATTTACTAAAATCTATGTTACGTTATTATCAACTTCTATTTAGCGTTTTAACGTACCCAGACACTTTTCAGAAAGCGTTTTATTACGTACTAAGCTACGTAAGCCAAAACCACTAAGTTTCGGAACCTTTAGTTGAAACTTATCCGATTTTTTAACATTTAAACCGTTTCTCCAATTTAAAAGCGATAAAGATATACCTATCCAAACCAATCGCTTTAACCAGAACAGTTACATATAAAGTAACCAAACCAATTACTTTACTAAGTTCGATTACGATACACTAATCTAAACCAATTACTAAATACCGGATTATATAATATACTTTTCACAATTACAACTTCCCTTTACTTTTTTCGCCTTATATTTCCTTTATCTTATTCGCTTTATATTTCTCTTACCACGTTCGTCTTTCTGTATTTGTCTTATGTAGTTTGAATTTAGTTTTTACAACGTTTAAGTTTTTATAGCATTTTGTTTAAGGTAACGTTACTAAACGTTAATAAAACTAATTTAAAACGTTGAATTGGTTTATGGTTACGTTTTATTTATTGTTTGAAATTTATTTATATTGATAAGCGTTAGTAAACCCTAATTTGATCACTTTATTATTTCATTTACTTTATATTTTCTATTTGTAAAACGTATTACTTGAAACGTAAGAATCCGAACGTACCCAAAATCTTATTACAATGCGGAATAATTAACTTAACCCGTTTTAGTATACCAAGTACGTATAGAAACTACCAATTTATATCGTTTTAGCAAACTAAATGTATATAGCACTTCGATATTTATAGTTATAGCCCTAAAATTAATATTATTAAAGGAAGTTAGCGCCAACTTCGACATCTTGGTTGAAAATATGAAAATTAGAAAGGTTAAAATATACGAAATCGACCTAGGCTTTTAAGATAATATTATCGATTCGCCGACTAAGGAACTCGACTTATACACGGCAAATATGTATGTTTTAGGCGTTGTGTTTCGTTATTAGGAATAAAAAGCCTAAGCACCTAACTTGTTAGATAATTTTCATAAAAACTTTTCGGATTGAACGTTGGATATATAGTAAATACTAAATCCTAGTATTACCAAAGCCTTACGGATGGAATTACAAATTGAAAGTATTAATACCTTAGGGGGTATGAATGAACGCTTTATAAAAGCCTTATTAGAAATAATATAATTTATCAACGTACTCGACTAAAAGAATCAAAATTTGTACTGTATGGAATTTATAAAAGAGTGTTACCTTACGGAGTAAAAAAAAACTATTATTAAAACAACGAAGACGAGGCGTAGAACGACCTAATTTATACCTATATTATAAGCCAAGAATAAAAACCCCGAGGGATAAAATCGAGTATAGTCTTTATTTACCACGCAAATATAATATACCCCTATACCAGAATACATTAGAAAATAAAATCGAATACCAAACCAGTTCCTAAATATTGGAAATAACTCATTCGGCTATATCGAAAGCGGCTGAAATACCGAAAATAGCCCGATCGACTACGGAAGGATCGGTTAGAATATAAAGAATAACCTGACTTAGGAATTAACGAGCAGCGTAAAACGCTAATACGTGTTTTACGGACTAATACCTTTAAGCTACGACCTTTATTACAACCTCTTACCAAATAACTTACTTACGAATAAAAGTAATTTTATAAAGTTAATGAATTTTACCAGGTTACAGGATAAAAATGATAATTATAACGGCGTGCCATACGATGTAATTAATCATGAAATACGCGTTATACTTAATATGTATAAGAGACTAGATATTAAGTTATCCTAATTTTATATCATTTTACCTAGTATATTTTTAGGATAAGCTATGGAGTGGTATAAATACTACTTTGGATTGGAGGATATATTTATAAAGTGTTATAACCGTTTTAAATCCTATTTCGATACAGAAATTAATTACGAACTTTATGATAAGGATTAGACCAAGACGATTTGGAAATCCTAAAAAACCTCATAGGAAACCACCGATAAAAACTTATAGTAAATTTTCACTGCCTTATTAGTTAAGTTTCAGAAGTATTAAATAGCCTTTGAATCGGAATATAAAGCAATAAACTATTGATTAAAACAGTAATAAAAGCTTGTTGCAGAAACTTGAATTTCGATCTTATACTTTTTAAATTAGAAAAGAACTTAAAGGATTTTTTTATATGTTTTAGGATATTACTTAAGACCTTTATACGTTTATAGATAAGTTTAGAATTAGTATATATAGCTAATAGAAATAAAAACAAAAGTTAAAATATTAAAATAAACCTCGCCGAAACTATTTACTACGTTTCAAATCGAAGACTTGAGGTTTAATTAAGGTAGAACGGACGCCTGAAATATAAGTATTAGGGAGGAAACCCTAGTAGAAAAAGTTAAAGACGATCGTTTGAAAATAAAAAAAAACGTATCGAAACCGTAATAGTACTAACGAAAAGATATATAAAGCTTTATAAGTTTGTAAAAGCGATGTAATATATATGGTAAAGTTGGGTGTTGAATAATAAATTTCGTCATTTGTCAGTAAATTTAGATTGAACGATAATTTTAAAGCGAATTCAATTTTTAAGATCAGATGAAAGCTAAGTTTACAATATACGTAACCAAATATAAAGGTATAGATAACGGATTTAACGTTTACCTTTACGACGATATATTCGAAGAGAACGACCCCAAGGGTAATAATGCCTATCTATTATTCTTCAACGATAAAATCGTCCAACGTATCTCTACCGGATTATAGGACGCCTCATTTATATATATTATAGGCTAAGACTGCGTGAACAAAGTGTTCGACACCTATATAGCATCACAATTTACGCTTTTAAATAGATAAGTAAATACGTTTTAAGGGTATTATACCTAGTATTAGCGTAGTCAAAATTTCAATGGCTGGAAAACGGTAATTCGATGTATTTGCGGCGAAATTTCCAAAGTTGAGGCTAAACCGAACAGGAGAATACCGAAAGGTTTTACTTAGTAAAGATAAAGCGATGTCGCTTGGAATGGTCGTTGTAAATACACGTTTTGGACCGATTAAATTTTACGTAATAGACTTTGAAACACTATTTTTGCTTTTATTAAATAATACAAACAAGTTCGGGATTAAGGTTCGAAATACGACTAATCAACTCATTCGCACCTTAAATAGTATATTCGTACCGCTTCGGTTTAAATTCAGCTACTTATGGTTTTCTTCGGAAACACGTATAATGAAGGCTATTTACTTAACTTAGCCGAAGTTGCGGACTTTGTACCGACGATCTGGATACCCGGTTATAAAACGATTTTTACGTTTAATTTACGTCGTAAGTTATACGGATATAGGAAAGGATGCATTTACCGATATTGAAAAGTTTTAATATAAGTATTAGTTATACTTAGAGGATTTATAAAGGTTTAAGTTTCGACTTTAAAACAATATAGATTTTAATTACGAAAAGATTATTAATATTATATATTTAAATGACTAATTTTTCCTTTACGCCGTTGACACAATAACGTAGTTTTAGGCCATTAAATTTATACGGAAAGTTTTCGTTACAAACTGTTGGGATGTTTTGGTTAATTGTTGGTTTAATATTTATTTAAGGCCCCTAAAATGAATCATTTACGACGTTAATATAGCCTGCAACTTTACTAAGTAACGTATTAACGTAAGAAAAACCGGTAACGAATATAAATTGATTTTAGTAAAAGCTTCATAGGGTATAAGAAAGTGTAAGCAGTATTACAAACCGAATGAAAGAGCGTATATAATATTTTTAAAAAACCTAAAGGGTATTAATTTTAATTAATTCATTTTTTGAATGGTGGTTAACGTCTTTAATAACAATTTTGGCCTAAATAGGCGTATCTCTACATTTCTTGTTTTTGATGATTATCCAAGAATCTATATAAACTTTACCTCTTTACTGTCTATAGTATAAAGAGCCAATATTATAATGAAAGCTATAACGGGATTACGTTCCTTACGGGCGAAAAACGATATATTTACAACGGTAGCTATAGGAAACAACCCATGTGAAACTGGTGTTTTTAGTTTACTATTGTAATTTGAATTTTCAATTTAAAAAACGAAGTATAAATGGATTAGCCTTTAAAGAATAACGCGTTTAAAGGTTATAAAGTGTTTTTTAATATTTCGAACGGTATAAGTTCGTTTCGCTAAACGATGGTACGCGAATATAAACAAGAGGTAATAAGGATCGGCTCGAAATAGTAAAATAAATAAAATCACTCGTAAAATATCATATAAAACGACGAGTTTAAACCGAATCCAACTTTAGACTTCCTTTAAAAATTAGATTTCAGCCCGACTACTTTAGATAAAAGCGGCCCGTTTATACTAACCCTATTAAAACCTTGTGTAATGATCACACTAAATACCCGTGAGTATATAGAAGGTGTCAGAGGGTTTATGTTATCAAGAAGGTAGCAGAGGTGCTGAGTGAACAATATCGCAACCGTGCAAGTAATGATCAAAAGCCGTGAGGCTATTCAGAATATACTGAGACTGAATACTTAGATTGACAACTGAAGAGCTATGAAGGAAATACTATCTATGAGGTGCTGACCGTGTCCTTATATCTTTAATCTTTTATACGCCTTCAGTGCTGGATCATATTGGATCGAAATATGATCCCAATGATCCTTGGTGCGTAACCCTAACCCTAAGGTTGCTGACATAAGAGATATATCCACACCTGATGTGTTGGACATCAGGTTTTTAGTGGCTTAGCCCCATACTGGCCTGTGTTCTGACCCTCTGATGTTCTTAGGTTATAACACCTTGTTGCTAAGGGTGTCTTTTCAGTTTGAAACCGAAAAACGCCCTAGGAATTTTGTTAAAAACTCCTTTATTCAGTAAAAAGAAATGAAAAACCTTAGGCTTGATTTAAAGCTCCGTTACGAAGGTATTATTACTCCCCTAAATGCCAGATTTGAATAAATTATCTAAACGGAAATCTTAGCTTCAATCAATCAGGGCGTATTTCGTTCTCAACGTTTCGATTTAGTCATTTACGGTATTCAAAATAATCTTTCTAACGCGCCTTATTTACGAAGTTCAGGATAAAACCGGAAAACCTTACGAAAAGATTCGTTTAATAATTAAAGAATATAACAACAAAGGTAAAAAGGATATGATAACTTAATTACTTACGTTACAACGAGTTTACTATCACTTGATTTTTGGATTTGAAACCTCCTTTAGCACTCTATATAACCTATTTATTGAGCTTCAGTATATAATATATGTATAAAACCAATTTAGGGAACGGCTTAAACGATGAATTTAAGCCGATATATCTAAAAACCTTAGGTAATACTATTTACTTAAAATGATTTTACGTATTATAAAACCACTTTATAGCTTAGCTAAAGCCGGTATTTATTAGCATAATACCTTCTAAAAACACCATAAGGAACGGTTTAAAATAATTAGTTTTACCTTTGACTTATGCCTATTAATATCGATAATCCATTCGAAAGGCTTTGTATTAACGGGCATATAAACGGACGACACTTTAACATTGTATAATACGTTGTTTTCCGCTTTTAAAAAGAGGAAACTCTGAAAGGCTAGCTTAAAATCTAAACCTAAGACGTATTTGACAGAAGATTATATAATCGATTTTAATAACATTACTATGTTATGACCCAAGAACCAACTGCAGGTCATGGAATAAGCCAGCAGTCTATTGCGCTATCGGAAGCCTGATGTCCAACACATCAAGCCAAAGATCTCTCTTATGTAAGCATCCAGAGTTAGGGTTTGGACCGACAGGACCGCTCGCGGTTCAGTCGATAACATTGGAACCGAAGGAAGCAACATTGACTGTAGTGGTCTAGTACTGAGGACGGTATGAAGGCACGAATATATAAGGACACGGTCATCACCACATATATAGTATTTCCTTCATAGCTCTTCAGTTATCAATCTAAGTATTCAGTCTATACACCTGAATAGCCCAACGGTTAGTGATCATTCTATAGCACGAATAAACATCTTCTTGATATTGCACCTTTATTACCTCTACTACCTTACTGCTAACATAAACCCCCTGACAACTTCTATTTACTTACGGGTATTTAGTGTGATCATTACATATCATTACTTTTCGGGACGGTATTTTAAATCTTTCCTAAAAAAGGTAATCATATGAAGTTGCCCTTATTATTCTAAATAACGTAAAACGAGCTGACAAATATAAATGCTAACGTATACGTAGCGTTTAGGTTATTTTTATAACATAATTAAAGGCTATTTTTGACTTTTCAGTTACCGTATAATACCCAAAAGACCTGATAGATGATATATATAATACTTTTCATGAACATTTTTATAGTAAATATATAATTTAAAATGCGGTTTGTAATATATACCATTAGATAAACGTATTATGAAGCTATTCATTTTTACTAACGGCTTCTTCATTAGTAATAACGATTATAATTTAGAAATTGGCTTTGTTTTAGTTCTTCATTACAAAATACCGGCCGAAAACGGCTTTACGATTTAAGGCAATATTATCTATTAAAGTTGTACCAAGTGTAAAAAGGTTACGAAAAGCTTTTTAATATCCGGGATTTATGGTATGGTTAAAGGCTTTGATTTAGGTATTATTATGGCGATAACGGTCCGAATAATTATTTCCACTCTTAGCTTACGCCCTATTTCCTTTATCGTTTATACTAATTCCTTTTCGTTTTATAAGTAACTAGTTAAACTTGGTATTAAAAACGAAAAACGTTTAATAATGAACATTATGACTTTACTCAAGTTATATAAACACTGTAAAATCGAAAAAAAAAAATAGGTAACTTGATGAAAAGTCTAATCTAACGGATACGATAATGAATGCTGCGTTAAACGAAGCTTTGAAAACACTTATATCGACAAATATACTGTATACTAGGGTTGCTAAAAAGGTTTTACGACTTTAATAAGCAATTATACCATTTTTCGCTGATTTAAATCAGGCTGTAATATATTATTTATACCGGTCTCCGATTTTACCTTTATTTAGCATAACTCTTCGAGCCGATTATCGATTTTATCTTTCTTTAACCTTATCATTTTGTACCGCTTGCGAAATTCTAATATTATTCATTTTACACTTTTCGCCCCGATGTAATTTCTCATTTATTTATTTTTCCATTCAATTTTACTATTTTATATCAATTATATTATTTCATTTCTCTTTATTTCGCGTACTTTAACGTTATTGGGTATTTTAATATTTACTTTGTTTGATTTAAACTTACGATATTATACTAATTTTGGTATATATATATATATATATATATTTAATATTTTACATCATTTATAAACTATTATTTAATAAAGAGTTATTATATTACTATGTAATTTACAATACTATAGACGGGTATACCGGCCTAGTCCAGGGATATATACCCACCATTAAAGGGAAAGGGCGATGTTATCATGTTTTCACCGTCCTCCTCCTCGTTTTTCCTCTTTACGTTAGCTTTATCGTTACTACCGCCGTCGATATTATTAACGTTAGTAAGGATGTAGCCCTACACTTTGTTCGTTATAGCTTGAGGTAAAGGTGTAGGGGGAGGATTACCTTCCTTACAGCGACAGGTAATAACATCATTAAACTTACTTATGTAATATATATGTAGGCCCTGTTTCTAGGCAGCGACGATAGCTATCGTCTTTTTAGTACGACGATTGATACCTATTCTTAATTAGTATCGGGTTTTTTAAGTATTTTTGGTTGCAAATGTTTTTGAATCTCCCTGAACAGTATATTTTCATTGAAGGAAATTTTCAAGATTCGGTTGAAAAGTATTAAAAAGCTGGCGAGCACGTAATACGGCGTCGGCTTAAAGTTTTAAAACTATTGGAATAGGGGCATACGAGTTACCGGTTCATTTGTAATGGTAATAACGGGTCAAAAGACCCCTGATTTATGGTAATCGCTAACGGATTTATCTGCGGTCGCGAACGCGACATATGACACGTAGGGCATATTTATTAGCGGTATGGTACTGTGGACTAGTGTACGTCGTTTTTACGCCTTAAGCATTAGAAAAACCTCATGGCGTACTTTAACGATATGAAGCTCGAGTCGACGAAATAAATCCGCCTTGTATTTTTTATCTAAAATGGAAAATTGAAAGTATACGAATAAATAGGCTAAGAGTATACGAACCCTAACGTAGCTGCGCAAAGTTGCGCTTACAATGTAAAGGGGGCCCTAGGGATAATAGGGTTTTTACATATAGAGAGAGGATAAAGTTTATAATCTTAAAATCCCCTCTCTTCTCCCCTTAGGAGTTGAAGAAGAGGGAAGGAAAGGAGGGAGAGGAGGGGGAAGAGGAGGTCGCAGCGGTAGCGGTAGAGAGGAGCGAGACGGAGGCGGCAGTAGGGCTAGGCGGCATAGCGGTAACGGGGTTGGAAGACGTAGCGGCGAAGGAACTTGGTGGCTCAGCGGCGGTAGCGGTGGGACTTGATGGCGTAGCGACGAACAGGGTGCTGGGAGCGGGCAGCGTAACGGCGATAAAAAAGATAATGCCCGAAGAGGGCGGACTGTTGCTATTGGTAGTGATGGTGATATGAGAAGTGGTAGTATTAGCGACGGCGGGGGCGGCGGCGCGCCGCTGCTTACGAGCTAGGTAGCGCCTTGCGGTTCGGTTCTTGCGCGTTATTTATTTAAAGGAAATATTAGTAGATATTGATTAAGTAACCTATCTATAGGAACGTCTTGTTTTGGTTAAGGGGAATAAAGGTAAAGTAGGAATACGGTTTGGTTCATTTAATAGAGACAAAGGTTAAACTGAAATGTTGACTTGTATCTATTTGGATTACGTGCCTTTGAAAGGGGAAAAAAAGAAAGAAAAAGAGGTTTTGCCTAAGCTGATAGCGTTACATCTTTTTATACTAACCTAGTACGTCATTGCGTAATTACCCTTACGTAATCACCCTTATATAACCACTTCTATTAGGAATTACGAAAAACGTTATTACCAACTTTATCGCCCCTATTGAACTATATTAACTAGGCCCAAATTACAAACACCACTTCGGTTAGACTTTACTAATCCTAGCCGAACTTAAAACACCACTTCGACTAAGTTTCAATAATTCCAGCCGAACTTATTAATTTAAACCTTTTGTAATTGATATGGTGATAATAACACTATTATTACGAAACTTGTTCATTTGGATCTTTTATAATTAATAAGGCAATAATACTGTTACTACAAAACCTATTGACTTAGATCTTTATAACCATACCTATATTATCACTACTTGGTTATAAGTACGGAGTATATGAGGAAAATAGAAAAGATTACCTGTTTGGATATTACTATATACCTTTATAAATAGTATATACAGGGTAAGTAGTAGTGTAATATATTATAGGATATACTCTTACAAAGTGTACGATAACGTGTTACGCTGCAGACTATCCTCTTATAAGACGCAAAGTTCTTTATATATGGATCGGTTTGAAATGGCTACTCTAAACCGAACGATAATATATAGATCGGTCTGGAATGACTATACCAGATCAAACGGAAATACATGGAGCGGCCTAGAGTAGTACGCTCTGAGTAAGGACTTATAAACCCTCACCTGTGGCGTGAACCTCTAGATGCTCCTTCGTAAAATCATCTTTACTATAACTTTACCAATCTAACGATTACTATTCTGAATACCTTATTTCATATGAATAGGTTTTAGACCTTAACGACAGTGATCAAATACCATAAATTACAGTCAATTCGCACTTGATATAGTCAGCTAACTGTAAGTATAGTTGACTTGATTGTATTACAATTGACTGTTTGTCCAATAGTAGCAACTTTTTATTTTGTGTCTACGCACTAGTATGGTTAACCACCATCTTCAATCCGCATGCCAAAACACTTTTAATTTCAGTTAATTTGTACTAAAACAAACACCAATCAAGGCTCTTTGCCCCATATCTCCGAGCCTTTTGTTCCTTAACTCCTGTGAATAGGTTTTTCACTACAAACTTATGTGTATTACGCATCCTATGCATAGCGTACCCTTTGCTAGTAGTTTTAAGCCTGCTCTTCTTATACACTATTACTGCTATTATTATCACTACCCTACCAATATTTAGTTTTCTAGGGTATCCATATTTCTCTACGTTATATACCGGGCTATCTATGTAGCTCTCGATTTGTATACGTAACGTATTGTTTTATATAAAACTTTTTAGGGTGTTATTAGGCGTGGATTTAGTTATAGCCTTCGGAGAGTTATCTTTACCGTTAATTTATTTCAACTTATCGATTCCCGAACCTATATATGCCTCATTTAAAACCATTACCTCTATTATAAAATGTTTATCATTGGTTGTTCCTAATTTCAATAAGTATTCGTAAATATTTCGGGAGTTTGTATATATAATTACAGGTATCGAAGGCAATACTCACTGTTGGGTCATAATTTTTGATGTGTGATCAATTATTATGTTAATATTAAAGCTTGTCATTATGTTGTAAATTTTTAAAATGAGTACATTTTATATCATACGCTTATACTTGACCGATATTTAGTAAACAAAATTACCAATAATCGTAAATTGTTTATTAAGCCTGTATTTATTAAGAAGAATGATAAGAAATTCGTTTTGAAGTAAAATATTTATATTTTTTGTAAAAACCTCGTCTGTAAAGATTATTAATTTTATTATCGTTAAGTTTTCTTGAACGATGTTAACACCTGTTTTTGAATTGCCTATTTATTATTTAATTTTCTTGTTTAGCTTGTTCAAATTCTCATTTCATAGTTTCTTGACCTGTGCAATAATAGAATGGTTATACAATGCTTCTGGTTGGCATAATGTAGCTATGTAGACCCTATATACTCTTTATTTCAAGTATTATTGTGACTTTGTCTTCTTAGTTTTGTTAATCATCTTTAAGTTAATGGCTTGCCTTATTTTGTATAGGCTGAGGTTCATGCTATAGATATCGTTACTATTTTTAATATTATGAATACGGATTGATGATTTGTTAAAGTTAAGTTGTATGCCCTCAGATAACGTTTTAATCGGCTTATGTTTTTAGAGGCCTGGTTTTTTTGGGATATTATTCTGCCATTATAAACCTAATATTTGCGAGGAAAAGGGTATTATTAATTTGTATACTTATGATACCGAAGTTTTTTCTTCACGTAGTTATTAGATGTAAGTCGAATATTAAAGTCTTTAACCTTAATCTTTTTTTGAAGTGTGTTTCGTACTTTGAAAATTAATGGATACTTGTTTCAGCTAGTCCATACAAAGGTTTGATAAAATAATTTGCCGTGCTTACCGCAAACTTGTTTTTTTCAATTTTTTGGTAGTTTAAGTAATATAATCCGTTCAATATTCGTAACGGATTACGTATACGTTTGCGTTATGTCGCAGCTATTGAACATGAACTTACCGCTTATGTTAATAGTTAAATCAATAGTAATTTCAAATATTAAACATCAACTGTTTTTTGAAATTCTAGGCGATTAAATAAGGATTTAAGTTTTAACTTTATTACCTTAATTTTAATCGATTAGCCGTAATTTTTCGTACAATTAGTTCGTAGGTTCGCTTTGAATCTCGTGGATTGTTTTCGATTTAACTATTGTAACGTTTGAATCATTCAATTAAGTTACCGTTTTAAGTTGATTTATTTTTTGTATGAGGAGGTAATCGATTTCTATTCGGTTTTCTTTCAAAATCATTAGTTACCTAGTGTGTTGATAATGCCTTCTATATTCAAATTAAAGGCAAGGTTTCTGTTAAACTTTTCTTTTTATGACAATTTTATCGCTGTATATACCCTTTTAGGCTTGTAATTCTTATCGATATCCTCATTTTGAATATTTATCTGTCTCTTAGATGGTTTTCCACGCTGTCGATGTTTTATGAGCTTATTATGGATCGGTTGGGGAAGATTGTATTGATTAATTCGATCGGCTTGAGGAATTCTAGCTTAAGGATCTTTATTAGATTTGGACGGTTTTTTTTTTTTTTGGATAGTTTGAACTGTATAATACGGAGGGTGACAGAGCGGTTAGCGATTTTGGCCTTTAAGTTTGGGTTAACGATATTTAATATCTTGTAAGTTATAATCTATTCATCTGACTCTCGTTGCCTAAAAAAATATTTTAAACAAATAATTACAATACATATATTTTTGATAATATATTCATGATAATTGGAGTATCGTTGATTTGACGTCGTACCGATTCCTTTTTTAGTTTTGTAGGCTTCTATTATATTTCATAACTTGCTCATATGTGTTTGATTATAATCGCGATTTAGTTTTTTTATATGAGTGTTTTTTAAATATAGATATAGTTGGTATAAAATCAGTTGGAATGATAATACAGTTAAGATCTTTTATTATTATTAAAAGACGTATTTCTCAATTTGTAAAGTTTTCAATTTTCTAGGTGAGGATATCGTATTTTTTAATAAAAATGCGTAAGCCTTTTGAACCTTATTATTGACTTAGTAGGCTTCAATTAAAACATTTTTATAGTAAATTTCGATTGAATTGATATTAGTTCAATATTTATGGTATCAAAGTTGGTATTGTCATTGTAAATTAATCCGGTTTTGTGTTCAACGTATGTATTGATATATAAAATATATTATGATTTCCTTTTTATTTTGATTATTTTGAGGAACTTAATATCGAAAAATGCCGCAGTAGAGTTTATAACGTAACGTATTTGCTTGTTCTTCTGGTAAAATACGTTAACAAAGACTTTTAAATTAATGTTTTAATTTTACTTCGTTGTAGATTTGAATTCCAGGAGGGTTTGGAAGTTTGTTTAGCAGCGATATTCAAGTAGTTTAATTTCCTTTAGCGCTGTAAATTCTATATCCTTATAACTAGCTACTTTAAAGACTTTGTATAGCTTGTTAATTTCCGGATAGTTTAACCTTCGAATTAATTGACGAAGTTTTGACTTTGTTAGGTTTAACAACATTGATTTTAGCCTTTAGATATAAAAACAGTAGTGCTCTTATTTTAGACCAAATAGTGACCTTTAGTTGCCTTTAACCTTTACTAACTAGTAAGTTAATATATTAACGTTGACGTTGAAGTTTTTATGTCTTTAGAGTCAAAAAGAAAGGTGGTAGAGGATTGAAAGATGAAAACAATAGGCCTAACAACGGTAGTAATAATCGTCCATCCCATTAAAATCAGTATTTTTCGAAATGAAAGCCAACTTTAACTTTACTATCATTTGTATACTAAAGTTCTTTCATAGTATTAGTATCTTTTCGTAACGTAACGTATTGTCAATAGCCTCTTGCTTAGTACCATTTTCCTACAGTGTTTGGCATAATACTTTTAAATACTTATTTCGCATAACGGTGGCAAATAGTAAACAAATTCGTGGGGTCAGAATCTTTTCTTTTTGACGACGATAGGGTTTTTTACCTGTTAAATGGTATAGTCAGGCGGAGTAGGTGTAATGGAACTAAACGAGAGCTATCGCTTAAGGCGGTAGGATACTTTCTATTATCTTTGATAAATCAAAGAGGGAAGAAAACCCTGCTAATGAACTGTTACAAAGCTATAAAAAAGGGGTGGCCCAGTTACATAATAGATGTAAAGGCATGGTTCCAATCGGTCCCAAGGAATTGTTTGAATATAACCATCACTAGAGCTAAATATTTGGTAAATACTAGCCCAGGTAACCGCATGTGACATTACCTCCAGTTTACCCCTTCGTTTTGATACCTTATAAAATCGGTAACAGATGATTGCGAGTCTTAAAAACCAGTAAAATATGCTTTTATATTGTAGACTGTCTTAAAAGGTATGTAACAACCGCTTTGAAGCGGCTCGAAACGTTGTGGTATCGTGTGAAAGATTCCTGTCTTCGATAGTCTTTGCACGAGGTACAAGGTACCGGTATCAACCCCTTTACCGACCTTTTAATAAATAATTTCTGTAAACCTCCTGAAATATACAAAACTTCTCTATTGAACAATTACTTTCATTTTAAATAATAATATAAACTAACTGTTGGAATAGTATTATTTGTAGTGTAGTAGGTCAACTTTACTTACAGTAAAGTTAACTATACTAACTTCAATTATAGTGCATTATTTTATGCCGGCCTACTGTATTGGCTACAAAGCAAGTACGTTATACGCCCACCCCACACTAGGGAACGAGCCAAGCAATTAGACAAACAAATTACTACGCAGATCGACTTGTGTTCTGCCAAACCCAAAACAATTTATCCACCACTTAATCACGTAATACTACTGTTACTTAGACTAATCGATTCGACAAAGTTGCAACGTCTAAAGCCTTACCAACACTGATTAGTACTTAATAAGTTAAGTATAGATAATCTAATTAAAAGAAAAAAACTACTTTTCGGTTATGTTTTACGGCTACAACGGCGGCTAGGATAAAGGGAAGATTCTTACGAAAAGCCTCTATTAGTACTGCGATAGTCCATAACGGCAGGAAAACAAAGAATATTTTGAGGTTACATCAGTCCACAATGGCAATGTAGAAGTAAACGATTGTATCACTATTAAAAACACCAAGAAATCTTTACTAAATCTTTCCTAAAGACGTTAAGATTAACTGTCAGAGGTTTGAAAGTTCGGAAAGTTAACAAAAGGCTAAGTTAATATTACTACGGGTACTATTACTATAAAAACAACCAAGTCCTATGGACAAATAACCACAACAAACAATCTTTGACCTTATTCTTTATACCAAACTTTTGTTCTTACTTTACTTGTTTTTTTACTTCCCTTTTTCCAATTCAATCATCAAGATCGCTACTTCGAGCGAAAACACCAAGAAACATTAAATTTCCTCCAAAAAAGTCACGTCACACAATTCAATGCCAAGTCGCTGAGTTGCCACGCGACTTTACGCTAAAACACCAAGTCCTTACGCCCAAGATCGCTAAATCTCTCGTTTTACACGCTAACCAATTCCTATATAGGCTAAAACCATAAGATAATTACCACGAATGCTTATTTTAAAGCTATTATCAACTACATTAGTAAAAAAACAATCAAAGCCCTCGGAACTAGTTTGACTAAATACTACAACGAGAATCTTTAAGCATAATATATTGATAAAAAATTAATTGAAATGCCCCTTACCAACTTTGTTTGATACTACGTCGTTAAGTACAAAAATGATGAAAATCTTGTAAATGTTTTTCGTAAATACGCGACTTTTTCGACGACTAGATCACTAATATAGAAAAAGTAATATATAAGAGGTCTAAGTCGAAGTTTGAATTAAAATATAAGTGACGAGTGATTTACGTTTAAATATAGCATATTACAAAGTTAACGAAAACGGTTTTCGACTCAGATAAGCTTAAAGAATACCTTTAAGATCTACGCCTTAAAGAAAAAGGTATTAAAAAGTTTTAACATCCTTATACGCAATCCACGGAGGCTACCCCTTTATCCCAAACTAAGTTAAGCTTTTTCACGCGCTGACGATAGAGAAACTATTAACCTGCTAGGTAGCTTAACACTACCACACGACAACGCGGAGTACGCCTTTAGTGATGGAAGATGACGCGAAGTAACAGTCGCTAGTATAACCAGAGGAATGAACGTCGACGCTTTACATCAGTTAATTGAATAAAATCGTTAAGTATTTTAAAACCTTCAAGCCCCTATTTCTCCTTAACCCTTTAATTGCTAAGTTCTTTAAGTGTCTTCTCACAACAGGTTTACCTATACGCGCGAGCCTATTATAGGTCCTTCGATAGAAATTTACTTCCTTCGTTACGCAACTGGCAATTACTCTTAATAAAAATCAGGAAAACCATTACAATTTTCCCTTAAGACTTGTTAAAATGCTTAATATTAACTACAAACTTTTTACAGATATTGTTCATATTTGGAATGACGTAAAAATTATGATGAAAAGCTTTGTAACCGTATTAATAAGAAAATAATGCTTTCTTTTAACATTTGTAAATAAAAAAAGGTTTATTCTTTGAGTTTTTACTTACTATTTTCCAAAATCCTTATAAGGTATTCCAAAATATCACCTAACCTTTCTAAACCGAACAACTACTTTTCGCGAAGTTTATGATAGTATAAAAAACCACTTGAAATACGACGTTCACCTTGTTTAATACTATATAAACTAAGCTATTATATGGTAGACTACGATAATAGTAAAGAAGACAGAGAAGAAAATTTTAATAAATGTATTTAACTTAATACTTAACAAGTTAATATTATATCAACAAATAATGGTGAAACCTATGTTGGCGAAGCCACACTTCGTAAGCAGGTACAGGTAGTCGTCATGGGCGTTAACGAGTTTCAATATGTTTTATTACACTCAAATACCATATACGAAGACTTTTTTAGCCAGTTATATTCATCTTTTACAACTGTAATAACGCGTATATCAAATTCACTTGGTATATACCCTCAAACCGGAAACTTTCCTAATGTGAATAAAGAAAACCTTACAGTAATCAATTACGTTAACCATAAATACGGTTACAGGCGCCCTTGATACCTAAAGTCTTGCCTACTAACCACAAACAGTATGTAACAGCTGTGCTAGCGCTAATAAGGCTAAAATTTAAGTAGATCTGCTAACCGTAAGTACTATCGTCGTAATAGTGATAAAGAATCTTGGATTTATAGTAAGTTTAGCTGTAAGTAAAATCAACACCCCCATAATAAGCGAAATAATAAAAAGGTAATATATTATATTCAGTACCTTCTTAATTGTAAATAGGATTACTTAAATTAAGTGATCAACCTAAAGGACGAAGAGCCAATTCATGGCGATAATACCCTTAAGTAAATCAAGTGATATGAAAATACTATTTCTGCTATGGATTAATAATTATCCAACCATGTCTTTCTATAACGTTTGGGTGGTAAAATACTCTACCTTTATCCTAACTAAACTCATAACTCTTTATATATCTTTAACCTTTACGATTGTTATGAAAATCATACGTTTTAAGATATTATGCCAAATTTAGGTACATTAAATTACTTAATAGAAGGCTATTCTCAGTATATAGTATTATAAAGGAAGAACATAAAGGTTATTAACATTAATTATTACGATACTAATAAAGATAAATTTGGCTTCGAACCAAGCGAATAACTATCGTTACTAGTGATAACGGTAATTTAAACTGTTATTAGGTTAATTTCTTTTTATGTTTCTAAGCCCTTCACCATATTCATTCTTTATTTAAAAGGTAAAAAAACCTTTAGTGTTAGCGTTAACGTTAACGCCGACGAGTTGGTTAAAAACGGTTCAAGGTTTCTTTCGCCTTGAAATCAGAGAACCTACAGTTTTATCTTCAAGGTCTCAAGTTAATAGTGTTAAACCTGTCGAAGATAGAGATACGTTAATTATATCGGGGCTTTAACCAACTAGCCATTAATAAGCTATATAAAATCCTAAAGTCCGTAAGTTATAAAGATGTGAGATACATTGCCCTAAAGACTATCAAAAAGCTTTACTAACACTATAAAACGTATGTCCAACCTCAACCCCACTAGGATATTTATATTTACATTAAAAAAAGATAAGAACTTTATTTCAAAGGTTTTTATCAATTTATTTTACTTAGATAATAAGTTCATTTTATTATTATTAATTCAATAATCTCTTTTTACAGGGTTAAGTTCTAAAGTCCCTTTCGGTAAAGGATATAAAGGAAACGCTAAGAATACTATGGATTAACACATATTTAGGCCTACCTAAAGTCGTTGTTCACGATATTAATACAAACTTAACGGTAGCGAATTTTTAGGAAAATATTGAAATAGTAGATACCTAGTGAAAACAGGTGCTTATAAAGGCCTACTAAAGCATTTAAAAGGTTGAAATAGCATAAATACTACTTCGCAGAGAGTATAATATCTTTACACTAGAAATTAAAAGCTTTTAGAATCCAGAAACATGCCTTTAAATGGTAGGGAAAGGCCTGAACGATACTGTAAGCCCTACCAATTTAGTACCAACGCTATTGGTTTTTAAAACGTACCCACATTTAACGAGTGAATTTCAGCTATTAACAAGTATCTAAAATTGAGCTGCGGCCTACAGCAAAGCAATAAAAGAACCATGGTAGGAATTGGTACGCTGTCAAGTTAACGATACCCTTAATACTAGGAACAGCCCTAGAACAATCGACGAACTTACTTTGCCGTTATAAAGTACAATCCTTGTATAGCGAAAGCCGGGTAAATGGGAGGGCCTATATGAAACCTTGATTATCGCCAACATTAAAGTTATCATCAAAACTGCTAACGGTCTTATATCTTTCCGTACTACCCATATTATGCTTTCTATTAGAATTACTAATAATAAAGTCCTTGAAATTGAACTACCGAGCTAATATGAACCTTTCCTATCCGTTATCGATAAGTAATAAAAAGCCTCCGGCGCAAACGACCTCCAATAAAGAGGAATATTAAAAAGGAAGGATAGACACCAGATCGTATTTATAATATTATTTAGGTAAGCAAAAAAGAGAAAGATAACGAAAACTTGATACTAAAGTCTCAAGTATAAGGGATTACTAATACTTTAGGCAAACGGTTTGAAAAACAATTAATTAGGTTAAGATTGACGGTTTACCAACTCGAGGAATTATATAAATTGTATAGAAGGTCAATTTCAACCTTAAAAACCCGAATATTACCATCGTGAAGTATAAAATCATCCACAACGTTAAAAGTATAATCACGGGGAAACTATACGTAAAGTTACGCCTAATCACTTAGAAATATGATAATAAAGGTAAAAATCAAATTCTTACATAATCGTTAACAATTAAGAAGATTAGCTAACACTTAGTAGTCGTTTTGTCAATAAATTTACTAATTCAAGCTAAATTCAAGTTTACACTTAATGGTCGAGATATAATGTAAATCTACAAATAATTAGCAAAACATTTACAGCGGATCGTAATGCCAATATTACCAGAGGAATTACGTCTTATTTACCCTTTCAAAAAGGTAATACAATGTATTAAGCCTTTATATAGACCGGCTAAAATATGCATTTACTAATTCTTAACCTATTGATTGAAGTTAAAATAAAAGTTGGACATGAAATTTTTAATATACGACCGATACTTATTGGTAATGTAAAAAAATACTTCGGCCCAATAAGTATACAAATTATCGATACCCTTGGCGTCGAAATGACTGGCTTTATAGTATCGAAATAACAGGCGATTAAAGACTTTAAGTTTTGGAATTGTAAGCCGATAACGACGTTAGAGAAGGGTAATTAACTTAACTTTAACGGATCGTTAATCCGTATACTTAGTATCAATAATGGCATTAGTTTTCTCCAGAAGAGCCATGGTACTATGGTAGCTTTGATCGACAAGACTAACATAACTAAAGCCTAATGGTACCTGAAACAATATACTCATGATAGCTATATTTCCACCCTATGCAAACAGGAAATCTTTTACAACCTATCTATCGCGTCACAATACAAAATACCATAGGTACCCACTTTAACCAGTTTGACATGAGGATCGAATAACAGATGCAAAACCTAGACCGAGGGATTAATATAGTTTTATTCGATCTATCGAAGGCTACACTAATATGCTTTACGAATTGGTCTTTCGCAAACAATACAGAATTATTTTCACACATCGGCTTTCTAATAATCCTCGTTAATGAAGAAAATCAAGAAACCCAATTTAGCCTTATCGGTAACCTAATCCACTAAATATTTATTGAATTTCAAAAGATCATACGAAGCGTAGTATCTTCGAAGATTTCCGGCATAATAGCAGGATTTAAAATAGGTATAGCATTATGGAAAACCCTTAATATCATTACCAAGTAGCTAAAGATTCCTCTTATTCCGGTAATAATTTGTACAGACTCGAAAAGCCTGTTTAAATAACTTCCAAAACTCGGAACCACTAGTGAAAAACGCCTGATAATCGACGTAATAGCACTCCACAAAGCTTATAAAGGTGGGGAGATCAAGGATTTCTAATAAGTTGACGGTAAAGACAATTTTTCTAATATTATAACAAAGGTATCACTGAATAAGTACTTTAAGAGGTTTGTGAATAATAATAGGTTAACTATACGTATCGAAGGCTATGTGAAAAGACCTCCCGTAAATCTAATATTACATAACAAAGATTAGTAATATATTAGTAAATAAAATGAAACTGCTAGGGAATTAATAAAATTAACTTATTTAATTATTATAGCTAAAACAAAGGATTGTATGTGTTTGTGGCGTAAAAAATTTTTATGGGAGTTAATAAAAGCAGACCTTGGAGCTATGGGCTAATTAATGGTAATTGAGGTCAATTTACATGTAATTGGGTGTAATTCTATGAGGAAGTCAATCGAAATCAACACTAGTTTGGCCAATTACTAAGGTCGCTGTTTAGCATTTACTGGAAAAGATTGGTTAACTACACTGGCGCATACGCACAAACTAACAAGCCCCTAGTGTTAAAATATTAGTATTTACACTGTAGTAGGTCAACTTTACTTACAGTAAAGTTAATTATACTAACTGTAAGTATAGTGTATTGTTTGGTATGAGCTTACCATATTGGCTACAGAGCAAATACAGTATGCTCCCACTTCATACTAGGACAAGGGCTAAGTAATTGGTCAAAAAAATTACTGTGTAGACCAACTAGCGGTCTGCCAAACCTAAAATAATAAATCTACCACTTGACCACACAATACTACTGTTACTTCAACCAATCGAATCGACAACATTGCAACGTCTAAAGCCCTACCAACACTAACCTTTTATTTTCCCTGTTCTATTTATTAACGGTCTAAAAACCTTTAAAAAAATATTATTATTACTGACGTCAAGAAAATCGAACTTGGATTATTGAAGTTAACATGGCTATCCAAGATGTAAATTTTGAAATTGAAGCCATTTTATCTTTGTAAATAAGTTTACAGTACTCATTAGTACGTTTTATTGAAATATAGGCGGAAAATACCAAAAAAAAACTTACTTCAAATACGAATACATGATATCGTATAATCTTCGTAAATTTTATTAAAATATCGAAAGTAAATATAAATTGGAGAAGAAACTTAGAAGCTATTAAAAGGCAATCAAATATTGGCGTTAAATACTATTTTTGTATGGTTAGTGCTATATCATAAAGATTCGATTCACTCACTTCAATATGAAATCGAACATAGATTATACCATCAAAAAACTATTTAAAGTTTGCTTAGATTTCAACATTCAATCGAAGTATTTTACCCAGCATTTGAACCGTTTCTTTAATACAAATAGATGATAAGATAACGCGTAAGCTAAGATAGTTGTAGTGAAAAGAAATATTAAAATTCATTGAATTACTCAATATAAAGTCGATATATATAATGGTAGCCGTTTTATATCGTTTATTCCCGTCCGTTCCGATGGCCTCTGCGATGTATAAGTTCTGGATAAAAAGCGTTATTCTTATATAAACAAAGTATTTTAGTAATAAACTTGGGTATAGTAATGAATAAGCTAGTAAAAAATTTAGTTATAAGTTTTCAAGGAGCTGGTTAGAGTTGTTAAGTGTATTGATACTAAGTTTGGTAAACTTAATAATACAGCTAAGAAATTTTTTACTCTTGATGGCCTGGATTTTGATTTAAACAATGGAAATGACGAGTATATGGATAAAATGAAATAATTGTAATCGTAGTTGTACTAATAATACAATATTATGATTGTATCGAATATCTGTAAAAGAGCGGGTTATAAACAGTTTAGTAATATAAAGATAAATTATATGAACTTAGTAAATATATGAACCTGAAATTCCCATCATTATTCTCGGTTATATTATAAAAGGATTTCGAGGCATCGAGGCTTGTAGTATTCGAAAAAAGTGGAAACAGTTTTCAAGTGAAGTTCATATAACATATGCATTTCATTAAAGTCTATCGACTAAAGGAGTTCATAATATAGGGCAATTAACGTAAAGTTCATTTCAGGTTTAAAAATATCTTCTAGTTGATATTTAGGTTCGATTTTGCTATAATTACTAATAACCATAATAAAGGGTAATGAATAGTCGCGTATCTATTATTTCGAAAGCAGGGTAAAAATGGTTCGAATAAGGTAATCGACATGGGATAGGGGGTATTTTCCACCCTAAAAATTAAATTCGATAACGTAGCAATGAAGGACACTTATAACACGGTATTCATTTTACAATAAGCTTGATTTATTTGAAAATGAATCTAGGTTATGATTTTTAAGAAAAAACTAAAAGCTATCGCAGACGTGAAATCGTTTGAAGGGAGAGCGTTGTTTATTAGCGGCTTTATATATGCGCTGTTACATAGCCGTTATTATAGCTTGTGCGAATTCCGCAACGTCTTAAAAATATTGGACGAAATCATTGGCCCTTGCACATGGGTTTTTTTTTTGATAGAATAAGAAAACACTAGATAAGTTTTATAGGGTCAATGCAATAACGATATTATAAACAAGGGTCAATACAGATTATATTTTTATTTTAATAATTTTACTTCAATTGGTTATTAGATAGTAAGACGTTTCAAACGAATTAGATATAAATAATGAAAGAATGTAAGTACTTTAAGATCTTTTAATTAACGCGCTCCATACTACTATTTGTTCGGAGAGAAATACAGTACTTCAACGTTATTTAACCACCCTGAAGTCGCAAAATTGTTTTCATAATAAACTGGTTTGGTTCGAATATTCATTGCTAATAATAATATAAAAGAACCCATAAAATCGCTTATGATATTTCAAGAACCTCTTTGCGTACGTTTCGGTGTTTATAATATTCATTACTTTTTAAGTAACGATTTTACTTAAACGGCTTATAATTAATATGAGGTAACATAGGTTTCCAACTCGTTTCGAAGGGAAATCGACTGTGAAATAGATGAAAAGTTTACTTCAAAACCGCTCATTAACTATTAAAGGCTTAAATTATTCTTTCCTAAGATATCTCTAATAAGTTACACGCCTACAAATATTACAATTCCCGCAAAAACCTTTTATCGTACGGTGTAACCCATACTTAAAATACGGTTTGAATAAAATGAAGATATTAGCGTTACAGACCATGTAGCCAGTAAAATTTGAATTGTATATGGTTACCATTAACGCGATAGTGAACGGCTTATAAATAGGAACCCATATACTGTTACGAAACCATAAAATGCCATTACTGTTTACCAAATATTTCGAGTTAAAAACTTTACGTATTTGATTATCGTTAATACAAATATCGGTAGGAAAACTCTGGTCGCCTATATATACCGTGCAAATTAGACCAGTTTAAGTAACGTTCCAAGTAATAACAGCGTTTCAACTGCTTGAAAAGTTGATATTAGTGAAAGCTTCTAGGTTTTACAAAATATCTTCGTTACTAATAGTTGACTTAGGGGTATAAAAGCGCAAAAAAGGCTTAAAAACGACTTATTTGTAGCGTGAAAGTTGTAGTTCCTGGTTTGAAAGCTAAGGGTCTGAAAGTTTTGAAAAATATTTTAGTTTAATTAAAATATTATTCACTATATATATAATAAATCGTTTTATGATAAACCATATGAAAATGGAATGGAAAATGCACTCCAATTAATAAAACTGTAACTCTAAAAGTAATCAAGTAGTTAAAATATATTCCGAGGTTTTATAATCTGTAGAAATAGTAAAACTATGGGTAATACCCCGGAATTCCGTATTTCATATTTTCAAATAACGTATAATCCTTAAAGGTTCTTTATAATAAAATTCTTAAATATAGTCATAAGCGATAATCAACGAAAGTAATAAGTTATTAGCTATAAGGTATTGTATTTTTTTTTCGCGTTAAATTATACAGTTTTCTAATGTATAATCCGAACAATCAGCTTTCAAAATGATTTTTCAGTTAGCGTCTTACAAAATAAAGATTGGTTTGGAAAAAAAATAATGTTTAAGCCACTTGAAAATGTCTTTTTTTTCAGGTCCATAATGAAAAACGAAGCTCCTTCCGATTAACCAAATAAATGAATCAATTATTAAAGATTAATTTGAAATATATTTCCGATAAAAGTTCACAAAAATGAAGAACCTTTATACTTACTCTACAAACGTAGAAACGGTCTACTTCAGGATAACATATAACTCTTCTGGGTTTATACGTATTTTGACTCGCGTTTGAATAATGAAACATCAATACTAAATCGTTTGAATACCGAATTCATATTGAGATATGTTGGGATTGAGTTTACCGGTGTTGAAAATGTTTAATACTTAATTAATCCTAACTTTACAATCGTCCAAAATACTATTCGAATATATTTTCAATAATTATTGAAATAAGTGAAATGCAATATATCTGGAAATACAAGTTAACAATTATCAATGAATCGTTGAAAGATAATCTATATACCAGAAAATATAAAAGAGGTAGTAAGCCATTCAAAAAATCCAAAATATATATGGACCGAAGTTGTTCACTTGTCGCCCTCTTTAATATAAAGTTTATAAAAACCGGTTTTTATATTGAATTTAATAAACTACTTAACTTGTGACATATTCGCCAATGTGTTTTTAATTAGAACAAAATCATATCAATTTGACTTCATAATGAAGTTGAATTTACAGTAACTAATATAAAAACATAGGTTATTTTCGAGATTTTGTACGAAAAATACGGAGGTATTCGTGTTATAGTTACTCACGCGAACATAGTTACAATTTAATACTTAAGGCTATATTTTTCGTAATATGAAAGGTTTTTTTCCGTAATATACCGTATATCAAACCCTGCAGTATCTTGAAAGGTTAGACCAAATTATTTTTTCGAAAAAATAAATAAATTCGTTATAGGTTTCTAAACGTTTAAAAATGGTTTGTTTTTAAAGTTTTGTTGAATGAAGATGCAAATTCCTGAAAGTTATTGAAAAGCTTATCAATAAAGAAAACGGTTGATTTTGAAGCTAACACTTTCTTAATATTTTTGAAAGAGATAGCGGCGGGTTGCGTGTTAACAGCGAAGTCTCTTCGAGCTTTACGAAGTATAATGAATACGATAGGGTTGTTAATACCTTCCGGGTGTTTTTTCTACGCCGGCGGAAAACCATGATTCTTTAAGTAATGGTTATTAGATTATTTTGAAAGAAATATATTTTTTAGAACAGCATGAATCACCTCTTACTGTGTAATGTAAAATTTACCTAAAGACGTGATAATGTAAATCATAATGAAAATACCAAGGCAAATTTCGTATCGGTATCAATCGAAGCTAAAATTAAAGTACTTTATTTCAAAGATATGTCATATGACGTTTTCAAATAAATAGAAAGTAGTTTCGTTAAGTCATCTGTGTATAATGAAAATAAGCGATAATTTTAATTGGCAGAAAAACAACTAACTCATAATATAGTAGTATTTTTAACCTATGTTAATTAGGAAGTTCACAAATTGAATGAAACTTCAAAGTAAATTTACTTTAAATGGACAACTATTCTAAAGTTGTGGGTATATTATTCGGTTGAATGAAACTTTTTTCAACTCACATACTTAACCATATATTATAATTACGCTTTTTCTCTTCAAAAATCAATGAAATTGTTTATCAAGGTAAGGTAAATATTTATACACACCTTGATACTGGAGTCAATCAGGCGTTACATGAGATCTAATAAATAGATACATATACGATGATTAATTGTACCGTATTTTAAATAAAAGCCTAAATCTGTGTAACTGGAGAGTTTAAAGTAATTAACCGAGGTAACGCGACGTTTAATATCAGTTTCAACAGCGATTACACTAGTTATAATAACGTTTCCTTAGTTGTCGTAAACAGGCGCATTGCCGATGTTACTCTTGCTACAAATGATACTATCAGTGTCAATATTATTGACGTAATTAATATTACCATGTTGGATGAGAAAGTTATGAGATCGTTCAAAAATAATTCGGGAGTAAGCGATTTATTAGTTGTAATTCATAGGCATATCGAGGGGGAGCAACGTATTAGTTAGTATATTATTAATAACTCTTTTGAAATGGCCATTTTAGCGGTGAATTTTCAGAATATATCACTAACCTACGTAAATAATGCTTTTCAAACGTTGAAAAAAACGTCAAATAGTTTATAAACCTATAAATTCACGCTTATAAACCGGGTGATAACAATTTTTACTATACTTGGTTCGTAATAATATACATGAAAAATTATTATACAAGCGTTAAAATTGTTATTACCGCTATTATTACCGCAAACGTAATAAATTTCCATAACGGTTTTAGTGAGGCTCTTCAATTGCTCAATATTATATAAACGTGATTTTTTCCATCTATGAACTTCCTCATTTTACTCAATTTGTATAATATCGTAGATTTTTATATTCAAAAGCGTAGTTTAACGTAAAAAAACCCAACCAGATAGTTTAAATGCTTACACCTAATTTTTGAACGGTTAACTCTATAGAGTGAACCGTTAATATAGTAGTAGAAGTCGAAAACCCCTGGGTCGTTGTTATCTTCCATTGAATCAACACGGTTCCCGATAGGGAGTAGCGCGGTAACTACATTGTTTACATATAACAAGAGAACAGAACCCCTTTAGAAGTCTTAAGTGGAGTTACTTCAAAAACGTAAACGTGCCAGCAATTTGAAATTATCAGGTTATATTTATTATCCTAGCCAATAAGTTGGTATTTCGTGATTTTATACGGAAACCAAACCTATAAACGGCCTTTTCCTACTTAATGAACTTCGTATATAAGATTTTGATAACTCGTTTATATTAAATAGTTCAATGAATTATTATGTTATTAGAATGGCTTAAAATTTGTTCTTGATATATGAGTTGAAAAACCATTCCAAAACCTTAATGTTGAGGTTTTAAAGATCGAATAATATAACCTTGAACTATAACCATTTGTAAACAATTGAAATAACGTCGTCAAAAAACACCGTAGATTTTAATTAATAAAATTAAGCTAAAGATGTCGTTTTATTTGGTAGGATACTATTTATAATCTTATAATCCTTGATTAAAAAAAAGGAGAAACCTGTTGGTAGGCTTTTAGACATTAAAACGTTGTCCATTCGAATCGTGGTCGAAGTAACAGTAGTATTGCAGTAGTCAGATGGTGGATGTATTGTTCTAGGTTTGGCATACCACTAGCCGGTCTGCACTGTAAATTGTATGGCCAAGTGCTTAGCCCGTGCCCTAGAGTGTAGTGTAGAGTACTACACTCGACTTACACTCAATGCGGTAAGTCCGTATAAAGTAATACACTTACAGTACGGTCAACTTTACCTACAGTAAAGTTGAACTACTGTATTACGTGCAATAACATTGCAATACTGTTTTAATACTGGCGGATTTTTGTTTTATGCCTGTATGCCAGCGTAGCTTGCTATCAATTGGTGGCAACCTCTGAAATCCCTCCTTAATTCATAAGCTAACAACAGGCTAATCCCCTGTTAATTCCGATTAATTTATACTCGAAACAACCTTAATTACGGCCCCTTGTGGCCCTTTTGCTCCACCTCTTTAAGGCCTTCGTTCTTTAAATCCCGTGTACATATCCTTCGCTACAGACTTACCCAAATCAAATACACCATGACTTACATATCTTTTGCTAGTAGTTTAAGCTACTGCTAACTTTACTTTTTCCCCAATAGTCTTTTAATTTGCCGGGGTAGCCCTTTTCCTCTATGTTACGAGCTGAGTGGTCCACGAATCTTTCGATTCGTATAGTTAGTTTATTACCGTTCACAAACTTCTTTTGGGCGTCATTAGGCGTAGCTTTTGTTATGACATCGATAAGGTTATTTTTGCTGTTAATTTACCGGAACCTATCGATTTCCTGGGCTTCATATACCTCCTTTGACGTTATTACGTCTATTATTAAGCGTTTTTTATTTTTCGTGCCTAATTTTAATAGGCATTCATAAAGGCTTCGTATATCAGTATATACTTTCATAGGTATCGGTGGTAAACCTAACTATTCCGTGATAATTTTTAATGTGCCGTCAATTACTATTCCAATATCAAAGTTTATTATTATATGGTAGACTGTAAAGACTAATATACTCTATATTATACTTCTATACATAACGGATATTTAATATATAAGGGTTCTGGTAATCGTAAATTGCCTTTAAATTTATCCTCGTTAACGAGTATTATCAGGAAGCTGATTTACAATATAAGGTAAGTATTATTAGTAGATAATCCGTTCGTAAAAAGTATTAGTTTTGCCTTCGTTAGATTTATAAAAACCATATTAATTTCTCTTTCTACATAATCTATTTGTTATTAGATCCACTTATTTAACTTGTCAAAGTTTTTATCTTACGGGTCCTATACCCATACCGTAATGGAAAGGTTGTTCGTTGCCTTCGGTTCATATAGCGTAACGATATAAGCCTTACGTGTCTTCTACTTTAGGTATTTTTATGCCCCTTGCCTTATCAGCCTTTTTGATAATTGATAGGCTCATAATTTATCCCTTTTAACATAGGCTAATGGTAGTATCGCTTTAAGCTTTAATTCTATTAATTCGGAGTAACAATCCATTAAAGTTAAGTCATATACCCCTAATTAACGTTTTAATCAATTTACATTTTTAAAGGTTTAACTTTTTTGATAGTACGTTGTTTCACCATTACGAATCTAGTATTACCAAGAAAAAGGGTATCGTTCATTTTTATATTTACGATACTAAAGTTTTTACCTTTCGTAATTAATAGGTATTGGTCAAATATTAAAGTCTTTATACCCAGATTATTTTTAAGGTATACCTGGTACGTTAAAAACTAGTCAATTTTAGCTTTAGTTAGTTTGTAAAAAGACTTAATATAGTGAATTATTATGTTATCCAGAAACTTATCCCTTAATTTTTATTATAGTTTCAACAGTACAATCCGTTCAAGATCGGTGGAAAATTGGCTATACGTTTACGTAATATTCCTGCTATTAACTATAAACTCACTTTTTATGCTAGTAGTCTACTTATTAGTAATAAAGACGATTAAATGTTGGCTAATTTTCTGGATTATAGGCGATTAAGTAAAGATCCAGTTTTTACCTTCATTACCGTATCCTTAGGCGATTGACCGTAACTTTTCGTACGGCCGGTCCGTGGTTTTGCCTTCAACTTCGTAAATTATCCTCGAATTAAAAATAATAACATTTTACCTTTTAAATTACCTTAACTGTATAAAATGTATAACTCCACGTAATAAAAGGCCGTTAATTTCCACTTAATTACTTGCCTCATAAGGTTTGCCCGGCGTATTAATAATAATTTCGACATGTAACTTAAAGGTAAGTTCTCCGTTAGGCTTTTCCTTTTAAGATACCTACGCCGTTTTATATACCTTATTAGGCCTGTAATCCTTATTTTCCTTTTCTTTAATATGTATCTTTATTTTAAGTAGTTACTTACGCCGTCGAAGTTTTATCAGCCTATAAATAATCGGCTCGAAAGGGTTATATTCATTAATTCATTCGGTTTGAAGGTTATTGACGTTGGGATTTTTATCAAATTTAAGGGGTCTTTTATACGTTTTAACTTATATATTCGAAAAGTTATGAGGACGTTAACAATTTTAACTACTACGTTTCAATTAGTAATAGTTAAGATCTTATGCGGCTTCTACCATTTATTTAACTTACGTTATGTAATGATTTCATTGTAAGGAGGAACAAAAACACGTTTATTAGTAAAGGTCCGTTTCTTATATTAAATGTATTATTAACTTGACGGCATGCCGATTCCTTTATTATTTCCTTTAATACTTTATTATATACCATAATACGTTTTTAGGTGCTTAATAAGATTGGCAACCTAGCTGTTATATATAGGTAAGTTTTAAATATTAATTAAGTTAGTATAAGTTCATTAGGGTTAATAGTATCGTTAAAACCTTTTACCGTTATTTAAAAACGTGCTTTTTAACTTATAGAGTTTTCGATTTTTAATATTAGAATATTGGAAGCCTTTTGTAAAAGGCGGATGCCTTTTTAACCTTGTTAATACTTTAGTAAACTTTTATAGGAACTTATTTATATTAAATCCCTATTGATTTTGTATTAGCTTAAAACTCTATCGTAGTAAAGTGAATACCGGTATCGTAAATTAACATATTTAGTAGGCTAAGGTACGTACGGATCCATAAAGTACGTAGTACTTTTTATATTTCCTTCACCATAATAGCTTTGAGGAAATTAGCGGCTTAAAAAGCCATATAAAAGTTTATAACTTGTAATATTAACTTGCTATCTAGATCAAATACTTTTACCAATATTTTCGAGATTAAATTTTAATTTTATTACGTAAACTCAAACCTCAAAGGGGCTTGGAAGTGTATTTAGCAATGTTAATAAAGGCGTTTAATTGCATTTAGCATCAATAAGTCCATATTTTTGTAATTAGCTGCTTTTAGGACTTTATAAAGCCTTTAATTTGTCCGGTGGTTAAATTTACATAGGAAAGAATGAAGTCTTACTTTCGTTAAATTTAATACTATTATCTTTGGTCCTTAAAAATAAAAATAAAGGTGCCCTCATTGAAGGTTAAATAAAAACATTTTACCGGCCTTAATATATATTAGCTTATTAATCTAAATATTAATGTTAATGCCGAGGTTTTTTATATTTTTCAAGCAGAAGAGGAAGGGGATAGGGGATTTTAAAATATAGAAAATATTGAGGTTAATAACAGTTTTCATTATAGTCAATCCTAATAAATATATATCTTTTACAAAGCCAAAGCTAACTTTAGTTTTATAGTATTCGCGTAGTCAAGTTCCGTAGTAATATTATTAATTTTTTTTGTAACGTAATGAATTGTAAATAACCTTTCATTAAATATAGTATTACCTCTATATTCAGCATAGCCTCCCAAAAAACTTATTTCGCGTACCGTTTTTAAATGGTAAAAAGGTGTATAAGGCTAGGATTTCTATCGTTACTATGGTGGTAAGGGTTTTTACTTATAAAGCGGTATAGAAATACGTGGTCGGCTAATTATTACGTGGCTTTCGGGTTCTTACTGATATTAATATAAATATATTCATATTAGCCAATAATTTTCAACTTATTTTCCTCCTATTTAACTTTACTTTCCTTGAATTGCGTAATACGTTTTATGTAATTTCATTTTGAGGAAAAGGGGTACTACGTGTAATATATTACCTGTTTTACGTTACATTCAACGGCAGTGTATTATGATAATTAACAATCTTTTTTGCTATAAATCTCATATTTTTTAACTTTTAAGTTAAACTTATTTAGCCGACATCAAAACCTTAAGGAGGGTAAATATCCTTTTCCATAAATAAAGGTCCGGACCTTTTATTAACCGTACCTACCGGGTGATCCGTACCGTTGATTAATATAATACGAACTAGCAGGATCTTCCTTGTTACTAAATTCCGGAGTTTATAAGTATATACCGGTCGAGCCGGAAACTCGAATAGTTACGGTCGCTATGGTGAACCGTAATTAGCTAAAAAAAAAAAACTTCGTAAGTAGCATTAGAGTATTATAAGGCGTATTCGAACTTTTTATAACCCGTAACTACTTACCGGACCTATTAGCATAAGGTGTCTTCGACAACTCCTACATTCTCTATTAACAGTTGACAAAGCATTCTCCTATTAACCATCGAATTTAAAAGATTCATCTTACTTTTCGACTTTTTTTTTATACTCTAATATATAAGACCACTTTATATCATTCCAGTCCGTAAAATACTGAGTGAGGTTAATATTTTATTCAAATTAATTTTTTATATTATTGTAGATTTAGCGGAAAGGGGTCTTGTTTGTTAGGTATCGGAGGTAGTAATCTTTAGCTTAGATAATAAAAATATTTGAAAATAGAGAGTAAAAACCTAATAACTTAACTTTTGTTTGACGGCAAATGTTAAAAATTAGGCGTAGCTTAATGTCAAGGAGATTATATAGCTTATCGTTACAGTTTTCTTTACTCCCTTAGATTTTAATGAACGTATAATTTTCGTATAATCTGTATCCTCTATGGGGATGCGTTGAAGGGGAAAGGTAATATACTAGTCGTAAGGGACTTTTTTACTTGACTGGAGAAAAGACTAAACTTGTTATTAATACTAATAGGTATGATAGTTAACTTTAACCGAGTTTGAAGTAAAAAAGCTAATAGTTGTGCCTATAGTAGACTCGCATATAAAGTTGGTTTTTCCTTGGTTTAGCTGTTTAAACTGGACTTATTAAGGAGTTTAAGGGAAGTATGTTTAAGGGTTTCCAGAGCGGGGGACTTAGTATTACTCCTTTTGGTATTAAGGGGTTCGGCGAGGCTTTTTCTTTATAGACTAGTGAATTTAAGGGTTTAAAGAGTATAAATTTATTAATTTTTTCTAAATTGATCTTTACGAAAATATATGAGGTCGTTATAGGTTATTATTACCAGTAACCACTTTACCTTGAGCTAAGGATTATTAGGGGTTTTCATTCGTACTGTATTCGTAAAGTAGGATAACGAGATTACCTTTCTCTTCTTTCTTCGTATTAAATTTAACGCTTCAAGTAAATAAATTAACCTTTAAATATGATTTTGTTTACCTATTTGCCTTTTTCTATATGTCCAGGTTTTAGTCGCAATACCAATTTTAAAATATATCGAAGTTTATAAGCTCCTATACGACTCGGTTAAAATCTATATCGAGAATGTAACGACCAATTACGTTAATTATGTGCTTTGGGGTAAAGTCTTTGGTGACATCGATATACTCGAGTTCTTCATCGTAGTACTTTTCGAAGATATTGGTGTGGGTAATAATTGCCTCCTTTTGATAGGATTGGTGACGGCATTAATTTTAGTGCGTTTTAAAGCTATCATGACGATCTGGCTGTTGTAAGGCTTGGTGGTGGTAGATTTGGCGATCTGAGGATGTAAAGACTTAGTGCTTTAGGGCATGTAAACTTGGCGTTTCAACATGGAGTTGCGCAACGTGACTTTCTTGGTGTGACTTGTTGATTCCTCGTGTTTTCGCTCGGAGCAACGAACTTGACGATTGAAATGATGTAGATAGGGTGGAAAGAGTGAATTATAGGCAGAGATTTGGTGTAGTTAGTGCGGTTAGAGGTCGTTGTTAGTAGTGGAGGTTGTGATTGTTTAGCGTAGGAACTTAGTCGTTTCTCTTGCGATTTGAAGTAGTAGTACCTGAAGTAGCAATTAACTTAACCGTTTGCCAACTTGTCGTTTAAGACTTTTAGTGGTCAATCTTAACACTTTTAAGAAGGATCAATAAAGATTTCTCGGTGTTTTGGAGTAACGATACCATCGCTTACTTATAGACTGCCGCGAACAACTACACAGCCTATAATTCTTCCCTCCTTGTGCAGCGAACAACTGCACAACGCATAAAAGCCCTTCGCAAGAACCTTTCCTCTACCTTACCTAAAAAAGACAAAGCGTAATCGGAAAGTAGCTTTCTTCTTCTACTTATCCAATCTGAGATTAACCTAATAAGCACTAATCAGTATTGGTAGGCCTTTAGACGTTGCAACGTTGTCGATTCGAATCTTAGTTGAAGTAACAGTAGTATTGCAGTAGTTAGACAGCGGATGTATTATTCTAGGTTTGGCAGACTGCTAGCCAATCTTCACTATAAATTGTATGGCCAAGTGCTTAGCCTATTCCCTAGAGTGAAGTGCAGTGTACTGCACTCGCGTTACACCCAATGCGGTAAGTCCACACAAAGCAATATACTTGAAGTACGGTCAACTTTACTTATAGTAAAGTTGACCTACTGCACTGTATGCAATACCATTGCAATACTGTTCCAACAAAACCTCTATTAATAAGCTACTATGTGTCTATAAAAAGGGGTGGCCTGGTTACGTAACAAGTGTAAGGGAATGCTCTTAAGCAGTTTCAGAGCATCATAGGAGCATAGCAATCCCTAGGGTTTCATCGCTGGTCACTACTAGCCCAAGCACCAGCTTGTGATAGTCGGCGAGTTATTGCGTTATTTTTATACCAGTGTCAGTATATTCACGCCAACCCATGATTTTGGGTCTGTTTTCATCATCTTTGACCTTTTTCCCTTCAAAGTCTGTGATGTGTTTAAGGCATTTGCAAATGGAAGTGGAGGAGCATTGTATATAATATATCACCTACTTTGATTCACCTTCAGCAGTAGTATTCTGTATCAACCAATAGATTCGTTTTCTATAAATTCAATATTTTCTTGCGTTTGAGGAGAATTTGCGTGCGTGACTTATGGATTTTAACGAGGAGAATTATCTTTCTCTGTACGTGGTTTAGTGGTTACGTCTCTAGGTCCGGGCCTTTTGTTAACCGTATCAGTTGAGCTTACCTTATTTGTAGTCAATATAGTATGTATTGAAGGGGTTCTTATCGTTATCATCAAACTTTAGAGTTTATGAGTACATATCAATCGAGTTCGGTATCCATGTCCTTATAGTCGTAAATGAGAAGCGTAACTGGCTAGAAAAATCTTTACAGGTGGTGTTAAAGCACTATAAAACGTATTCGAACTCTTTATAACTAGTCACGTCTTATAGATATTGTTAAACTAATATAACCTCGACAGTTTCCACATTTACTATTACTTGTTAAAAGAGTATTAGCCTGTTAAGTATCTAATTCAAAAGATTTATTTTAATTTTCGACTCTTTTCGTGATTTATCATTTAAAACCATTTGATCTCGTTTAAATTGGTATAATATTGGGTGAGATTAATATCGTATTTGAAGTAACCCCTCAAACCGTATTAAATCTCTCCAAACAATGAATAATTTATTAAATATAAAAGGTAGTAGTATTTGGAGGGACCGGTGAGAATACTAGGATATAATAAGTAAATGATTGGCAAATAAATCTTTATTTGGCGGTAAATTTTAAATAACAGGTGTTATTCGACTTCAAAGAGATTGTACAGCTTACTTTTATACTTCTGATTTTCTTTCTTAAATCTTAATAAAAGTAGTAACTAATGAATAATCCGTTTTTGGTATATGGATATTTGAATAGGGAAAAGTAATTTATTGGTCGTAAAAAAAATTCAATCCTTCAACTGGTATTGGGGAAAATGGTGTTAGTAGATAGGATAGTTATCTTTGGTAGAATTTGGAGGGCAAAAGTCAGTGGTCGTGCTCATAATAGGCTTGCATAAACGCTCCTGTTTTAATTAGTTTGCTGAACCTTAACGTATTAAGTGCTTTGGGTAAAGGGAACTTGAGGATTTTGGCGGGGGGCTTGGTAATGTTCTTTTTGATATTGAAAGGCTCGGCGAACTTTTTACTTAATTAACTAGTAGATTTGAAGATTTAATTTTCGCGAGTTGATTTTCTTTCAAGCTATCGATATTGGCCCGTTAATGAATTTGGGTAATGAGGTTTTGGAACTTATTTAAGCTTTAGCATGACTTTGCGAACGCATGAGGAGGCGTTGAAAAACATTTTTACTAGCGATAACTTAATACTTATCCCAAATCTATTAAGGGTTTTCATCTGTTTCGTATCTATACAATAAATTGGATTGATTGTCTTCTTTTTCTCTTTTTTAGAGGAAGTCGACTCCTCGGCTTAGTAGTTAAGTTTTTAAGCTAGCTCTGACTTATATATCTATTAACTTTCATATGTTCAAGGTCTATTTTTTAAACCATTCGTAATTGCTATTGAAGGCGATAGGTACTCTATTAGGTCCGGTAGGGTTTAAATCGAAGATATAGTGGAAAATATAAGTTGTTAAATATTTGGAGGTAAAGTCTTTATCGATCACCGTTTGCTCAAAGTCGTTATTGAAGTGTTTAACGAATACAAATCCGAGAGTTTTGATTTCATTCTTTCGGGAGGGGTTGGTGTCGACGTTAATCTTGGCAGTTTATAAAGATGTTATAAAGAAGATTAAAAAGTGTAGAGGGGGAAAAAAGTGGTATAAACAAAATTGGGCCGATAAATTTGCCATCAAAGTTTTTGTTTATCGTTAAAAGTCGTGCGAATTAATTTTTCTTTTCGATTTGAAATTTGTAATAGTAGTACCTTGAATAGTAGTAGCCGTGATAATATTAACTTAGCCGTTTGACAACATTACTATTTGGTGATTTTTGTGACTTTTAGAGATTAATTTTAATTCTTTTCTTCTATGACTTTTTTCGAAAAATATTTCTTAGTTTCTTTTGGTAATGGCGATACTGTTGTGACTTGTAAACTTCCATAAATAAATATATAATTAATAAGCCTTTTCCACTTGAAGCCTCAAATGACTGTACAACATATATAAGTCTTTCGCAAGAATCTTTTCTTTACTTTATCTAAATAAAGCATAACAATTAGAAAGTAATTTTTCCTACCTAACTTATCGGTGTTGAACTTAAAAACCACATAATATTGGTAGGCCTTTATTGTTTCAATGTAGTCGATTCGAATCTCTGTGGTCGAAGTGATTGGTGTTACAATACAAGTGGTAATATGTTACTTTTTAGATTGACAGACAACTAACCCGTCTGCACTCTAATTTGTATAGTCAAATGCTGTGGGCTGTTCCACACATGAAAGTGCAAAACTACTGTACTCGACTTGCAATCAATCTCACGAAATGAAGCGAATTTTCAGTCAGTAAAAGCAACTAACTATAAGTATAGTTGACTGAACTGCACTGTAATTGACTGCTAGCTAAGCAAAGAAGAGATAAACCGAAGTTCAATACCTATAACTGGATATTGTAACGGTTTTAATTATTTATGTTTACTGCTACGCTTTATAAGAATTATATGGAAATGTGGAATTACGCTGGAGTGCCACTAAAACCTGAAACATAATAAAATTGTAAAATCCGAAGTAACTTTAAAAAGAACTATACTAATACAATATTATTAACTAGTTGGTACTTTGTTTAATAAAATCCCAAATATGTTAACTGTTTACTGGTTTTGGCGTTTTAAACGTACTTGTGCACTTTTTATAAAGCATTTTATTACGTATCGGGTTATGTAAGATAAAACTACTAAGTTTCGGAACTTTTCGTTAAGACTTACCCAATTGAAATACAGTATTTAAACCATTTACTAAATCTAAAAGCGGTTACGAACGTAATACCCAAACAGCTCATAACTACTAGGAGATGTTATAATATAATAATTAGAACCGCCTACTAAATAATAACCAAACCTTTTATACTGAATTATACTATATACCTTTCTATACCTATATTTTCATTTTCTTTTATATTCACCTTATCGAACTTTTTACAGTTACCCTATACCACGTGTTTTCAATTTATTATTTACGACATTAAAGTCTTTTAAAGCTATGTGGTTGTTATAACGTGAATGAACGTTAATAAAACTAATTTAAAAGGTTTCATTAGGCCGTGGTTACCTTTTCTTTACGTATTATTTGAATTTAATTTATATTGATAAGCGCTAAAAACTTCATTTACTTCGTATTCAAAAATTTGTACATTTTTCTTCAAACATCGAACGTACTCGAATCTTAATTACACTGCGAAACTAATCATTTGTTCCGCTTCAGTATTATAGGTATATGTAAGAATTACCTATTTAGGTGCAACTATAGCCTTATGAGTAACAGATTTAGCAAAATTTGACGGATGAATAGAATACCTTTTTATAAATACTTTGTTTCGTAGTGATATTTTAAAGTATTTTTGCTGGAATAGTATTGCCTGCAGTAGAGTAAAGTTGATTGTAATGCAAGTGTATTGCTTTGTACGGACTTAGCGCATTGGGTATAAGTTGAGTGCAGTACGCTGCACTTCACTTTAGGGCATGGAATAAGCAATTGGCTATAAAAATTACAATATAGACCGGTTAGCAGTTTGCCAAACCTAGAAAATTACATCTACCACCTGACCACGCAATACTACTTTTACCTCGATCACGATTCGAATCGACAACATTACAACGTCTAAGGCCTACCAACAATTCGGACCTTAACCTATAAGATAATAAAATCAAGGTATTAAGAAAGGATTTGAATTCTTTTCCTATAAATACGTATATTATTGATATAAATTTTAATTACTGTAGCAGCGAAATTAAAGGGCGCAATTTGTTCGAGCATATTAGAAAGTATTTTTCATATTAGACATTGGACAGGTGGCGTATAATCGATGATGCGATTTCAAGAATATTACGAAAATGACTACGGAGGGTAGATGTTAATATATTAATAAAATAATAGCCTTATTATAAAAAACATGATGATAATAGCTCAGTTTATATAAATGTCGAAACAGATGGATGATAAACTGATGGAAGTGAGGTTTTTAAGGAATATTGGCTGAAGAAGCGTTAGGAATCCCTATTTAAAATGACAGATTGGGAAAGAGAAACGCCTTTGTAAATAGGAAAGAGGCGTTTGAGAGGTTAAACGCTCGTCACGAAGTGTAAACGAAGTCTGGAGAATCGACAGAGGAAGAGGAAGTAACGTAAAAATTATTTACAACGCGAGTTAAATACGAACCCTATTCAAAACATAATCTTAAATACAAATTGAGAAAAAACTATGTTTCGAATACTGGTAAAAACTAGTGTAGTTACTATCAAAGCGGCTTAAATAAAGAAACTCCCCGTTTTGAAAAATAACAAGCAGTGTAAAACGTTAATACGCACCTTATGGATTCATGCCCGCTAATGATCACTCCTATCTTAACCTTTTACCGCGCCGTTTTTCAACCGATGAAAACGATTTTTCTAAGCTTACCAACTTCGATAGACTTTGAGACAATAACAAGAATTATAAAGGCGAACCGTACAATGTATTACATAATAAAATACGTGTAATGCTTAATATATATAAAAGGTTGGATATTAAAACGTTCTATTTTACGTTATTTTACCGGGTATATTGTTTGGGTAGGCCAGGGAATTGTATATGTATCACTTTAAGTATGTGGATATATTTTTGGAGTTTCATAGTCGTTGAAAATAATGTTTCGATATAGAAATTATTTACGAGTTTCACGATAGGAAGTACATTGTTATAACCTGAGAATCCGTGAGGAATCAACGTCAAAATTTGAATGAAAACCTTTGAAACATACTTATCATTTTGTTTGCAAAGTTGTGAAAGTGTTAGTCGGCTTTTGAACCGGAATATAAAGGTAACAAATGATTTATATAAGTAATAATAAAAGTAGATCGTTAAAACCTAGATTTTAATCATATATTATTGAAATTCGAAAGGGATTTTGATATCATTTATAAAAGCTTGAGGATATCATTCAAGACCTTTATATATCAATACAGGAGCCTCGAAATAGTATTTGTAGCCAATTAAACAAAAGGCAACTAACAAATTTTGAAAGTAAACCTCGTCAAAACCGTTTTTCACATTTTGAATCGAAAATTTAAAAAGTGTTGAAAATAAAGTAAATTCACTATATACAATTACCAAAAATAAAGGTACTAAGAAGTGAGTTTTGAGAAAAAAGGGTAAAATAGTTATTATCGAAGATGATCTTATGAATAGGGACGAAATGTACCACGGTTACAGTAATATTTATGATGAAGTATACAAAACTTTATGGGTTTGTAAAAACGTTATATTATATACGGTAAAATACGGTATTAGTTTAGTAACTATTGAGTATACGAGTAGATATAGATTGAACGATAGTTTTCTGCCGATTATGTATTTTAAGACCAGACGGAAGCTAATTTTGTAAACCACATAGACGAGTGTAAAGGCATGGAAAATACACCTGACGTTTAACATTATAAATATACCTGTAGAGAAGAGAATTTTGAAAATGATAATTCTTACCTGATAGCTCAAGATAAAGAGACTGATTAACGCATTGTTATAGGCTTAGGCTAGGTAAAGAAAGTGTTAAACGCCAATATGGCGTCATAATATACATTTTTGAATAGATACGGTTACCGATTTCAGGGTATTGTGACTAATACCAATGCGGTCGAAATTTTAACGGCAGGAAAACGATGATTCTATGCGTTTGTAGCGAAATTTTCGAAGTTTCATGTTAACCGAATAAGAGAATACTGAAAGGTTTTGTTCACTAAAAGCAAAAAGTCGTCATTTGGGACGGTCGTTGTAAATACGTGATTCGAACAGGTTAGGTTTTACGTAATAGCCTTTAAAACGTTATTTTTTGTTTCATTAGTAAACATAAATAAATTCAAAATTGAAGGTCGGAATACGATTAATCAACCTATTCGCGCCCCGAATCGCGTATCCGTACAGTTTTGACTTAAATTCAGCCACTTTTTGTTTTCCTCCGAAATACGTACAATAAGGCTGTTTAATTATGGTAGCCGAAATTACGAATTTTAGACCTCCGATTGGGCTACTTAATCTTAAAACGCCTTTTGCTGCTATTTTAGGTTACGGGTTATACAAATATAGGAAAAAACATATTTAAAGCTCTTGAAAGGTTTTTTTATAAGTGTTAGTTATACTTATAGGCTCTATGGAAATTCAAGTTCCTCTTCTGAACCGATTTGGATTTTCATCACGAGGTAATTGTCGATATTATGTACCTCAATAGCCAGTCGATACTATACGACGTCTATGCAGAAATATTATTACCGGCCGCCAAATTTAAACAGAGCGTTTTTGTTGCATATTATTGAAATATTTTGGTAAACTATAAGTTCAAAATTTACCAAGAGTTTTTGATTTAAATTACTTAGGACGTTAAAACGGCCTTCAACTTCATTAAGTGGCGTACCACAATTAGGATCGCTAGTAGTAAATGTGAATATATATTAGCAAAATTATTATGAGGTATTGATAAGTTTTCATGGTATTATAAACCGCTGAAAAGGTAGTATATGGTGTTGTTCAACAAGCTAAGGGGTATTAGGTTTAAGGAATCTATTTTGTAGATAGCAGTTAACGTCGTCAACAACGCTTTCGACCTGAATAGTTAATCTTTTTGGTTTTTGTTTTTGGTGTTAACCTAAGAATTTATACCAACTTTGTATTATCATTAACTACAGTATTAAGAGAGAATATTGTAGCAAAGGTTATGACAGCGTTACTTTCCTTACAGGTTAAGAAAGATGTTTTAAAATAGTTTTTCATAAGGAATAATTTACGTAGGACTAACATTATGGACTTATTATTGCGGTTTAAGGTTTTGATTTGGAGAATTGAGGAATTATAGATTAGATTTTGAAAGATGAGAAAATTTAAAGGCTATTATATTCTCGTTAATTTGTTAAAAGTTATAAATTCATTCTATTATATAATGATACAGGAGTATACAAAACAAGAGATGGAAAATAGCAGCTTAAAACCGTAATCTAATTAGAATTTTCAATGGAGTTACTTTTAAAACAACGAATTCAAAACGCTCCAAATTCCAGTATAACCCCTGATTTTTTTTTTCCGATCTGTTACTATCATACGAAAGTGATCTATTTATGTTGATACTATTAGTACTTCGTAGACGGAGCCGCCCTTTTAACTCTAACACAAAAACACGCCTTGAGAACTTTGTTGCAGACTTTTTCATTATTGAAAAGAAGATGGAAGATCGCGAATTTAACTTAAAACTTCGCCGCAAAGGTATTGTTACCGCTTTAGGTGCCCTATTCAAATAATTCACCCAAATAGAAATCTTTATCTAAGTCGCCTAAGGCGTTTTTCGATTTAAACGATTCGACTTGACGGTTTACGACGCTTAGAATATTTGGCCTATTCGTTTCGTATACGAAGTTAAAGATAGAATCAGAAAATTATACGAGAATACCTGCCTCATTATAAAAAAAAATAACGACAACGGTAAGAAAGATATTATAAATTATTATCCAATCTTATAATTAATTATTATCATTTGATTTTAATATTCGTAATCTCTTTTGAGATCTTTTTATAATTTAAAATATTATATTTCTTCATATTACGTAGACTAATATATAATCTGAGAAGGGGTTTAAATGACGTATTACACATCGATATATTGATGGATATTGAAAAAGATCACGTATCTGAAACGATTTTGCCTATTATAACACTGCTTTAAAGTTTGGTTAAAGCTGTTTTGTATTAGTATAACACTTATTACAGGTACTATAATGAATAGCTTGAAATAATTGGTTAAACTTTAGACCCATATCTATTAGTTTTAATAGCCCACTTTAACGGCTTTGTATCAACGGATATGTACATGAATAATATAATAACGTTGTGTAATGCGTAGTTATTCTCATTTAAAGAGAAAAAACCTTTAGATTTCGGTTTAAAGGAAAACCCCAAGACTTATTTGATGGAAAACTATTTTTAATAGCGGTATTATTATTCTACGGAACGGAGTTTTGAACTTTGAGTAGAGAGAGTAGTTGTATAAAGTTGTTCATATTGTTTTGGATAGCGTAAAACGGGCCGACTAATAAATATACTAACGCATACGCAGAGTTTAGGTTACTTTAGTAGAATAATCGAAGGCGGTATTTGATCTTTCGGTCGTTACGTAGTACTGAACCACCTCGTTCGACGATATACATAAAGCGTCGAACAAATGTTTCACGTGGTAAATACATAATTTAAAACGCGGTTGACAATTTATACCGTTTGATTTACGTAATAAAAAGATATTCATTTTAATTAACGGTTTTTTTGCTAATAATAGCGACTATAGCTTGTACATATTCTTCGGTTTAGTTTTCGGTAACAAAACACCAGCCCTAAAACAGATTTAAACTTCGTAAAAACATTATTCATTGGCGCTTTACCAAGTGCAAAAGGGTTCAAAAAAGCTTTTTAGCCTCGGAAATATATTGTATGCTTAGAGGTTTTTATTCAGAAATTACAATGGCGATGACGGTCCGGACAAGTATTTCCAAATTGAGTCCAAAACCCATCCTTTTCGTTATTTCTATTAAATTCTTTTCGTTTTACGAATATTTGATTGAACTTGGTTTCACGAATGAGCATCGCTTAATAATTGATATTATGTTTTTACGAGAGTTATATAAGTACTGTGAAATTGAGGAAACGAAATAGAATCATAGAAAATCCAACGTAGCGGATATAATGAGTAAGATTATCCTGAACGGAGTATTGGAGGCGTTTATATTTAATATTATATTGTTTGTTGGTGTTATTGGGAAAGATTTGTAACTCTAGTTGGGGCATAGCCTTATTTTTACCTCTATATTTACGTTATTATATTACTTTCGAGAATTTGGAGCGGTCCGAAACATATTATTTTCCTCGTTCCTTGCATTTTATCACGGTTCTTAATTTTTACCTGTCCTTCTTTTATAAGTTTGCCCCCATTTAATTAACGATTTCGCGTTGCTTTTGATATACTACTACTCTTTATTTAACGTATTTCGGTCTTATTAAGGTTTTATTTTTATACCCTCCTCTATTTGAATTTACGATTTCGTATCGTCTTTAACATAATGTTACTATTCATTTTATATATGTCAGCTTTATTAAGCCTTTTACTTTTAACACTTTTTTGCTTAAATTTACGAATTTTCAACGCTTTAAATATATTATTACTATTCATTTTATGCATTTGAAATTTACTTCGCCTTTTCTATTTTTCAGTGAAATTACAGTTGTTATTGTAGAAAGTAATAACATTATTATATAACGTATTGTATTATAGCCAAGGTAGCCGATTCAGCCGAATGTAGCAGCTTTTTATTACTAAAAGAAGAGGGAAAAGGCGACATCATCGTGTTCTTACTATCCTTTCTGTCGCTATCCCCCTTTGTATTGGCGTTATTACTATTACCTTTATTGACGTCGCTATCGGCATTAGCAAGGAGGTGGCCCCGCGCCTTAATTTGTATACCTTGAGGTAAAGTTGCGAAGTGGTTTTTACCCTTTTTATGATGATACGAAATAATGTCGTCGAACTCGCCTGCGTAATACATGCATAAACCTTGTTTTTAGGTAGTAATAATTGTTACCTACTCCTTAATATGCCGATTATCTTTTATTACCAATTAGCATCGATTTATTTTGGTTATTCATAATCGTGATCGTTTTTAGAAGCGCTTTAATTTTTTTTTAAAAACCCCGTATTTCAAAAAACGATTAAAACTTACTATAAAGTCGAAGGGTACGTAATATGGCTTCGGTTTACAGCTCCAATATTAACGAAACGAAGGCGTATCTGTTAACCATCTATTCGTAACGGTAATAGAGGGCCAAATGACCCCCGCTTCCATAGCAATCGTTAACAAATTTTCCTGCGGCCGTAGACGCGATATACGGCAAGTAACGCGTGTTTATTATCAGCCCGGGCTACGGATTTGAGTACTTCGTTTTAACGCCTTATTCGTTAAAGAGGCTTCGCGACGTTCTTTAGCAATATACAATTCGAAGTGGCAAAGGAGGTCCGTTTCGATCTTTTCGTTTATAAAACATTTGAGGTAGGCAAATGGGTGGATTTAATAACTATAAACCGCGGCGTAAATTCGCCAGGTTCTGTTTATGGCATAAGGGAGTTCCCGCAGGTAAGAGGGTTTTTATTTGCAGAGAGAGAGTAATGTTTATAACCTTAAGTGATTTTCTTTTTTTTGCCTTAGAAGTTAGAAGAAAAGGGGGAGGGGAAAAGTAAAGGAAAGGGGATAGAGGCGTAGGCGATGGCGACAACGGGCAACGAGGCTGGGGGTGAGGCATCGATGAGGGAGATGGTGCTTAAGGAGGGGGGGTTGTAGGTGATGGTGGCAGTAGTGGTGTTGGTGGCGGTGGCGGTGATGGTAGCGGCGGTAGCGGCGCGTCGGCGCTTACGAGCCAAACGGCGCTTAGCAATCTTGTTTTTGCGTGGCATTTATTTAAGAGCAAGGTTAGTACATAGGTATTGGTTAAGTAATCTTCCTATTGAAGCGGTTTGGAATGATTAATTGAAATAAGGGTAATGTTTACTTAAAATAGGAATTTGTATTAAGTTTGAGTGCACGTTGTTATAAAGGAAAAGAATAGAGATTTCATTTAAATAGATAACGATATAATTCTTTATTCTGATTTAAAACGCATAAGAGCGTAATTACTCCTACGTAATTACCCTTGTGATACCTACGCAATTATACATATATCGGAAATAATAAAAGACGTTATTAACAACTATGTAATTAGCAATTAATCATATTAATCAAAACCTTATTATAATTACCATCGCGAACAAAAACCACTAATTCGAACCTTTACAATTAGTGCCGAAATTACACTATCACTACAAAACTACAGATACAAACTCGTTACAACTATACTATTACTACTAAGCTAAGGATATAAACTACATTACAATAATATTATTACTACTGGATTATAAGGAAGAAACAAACAAAGAAAAAAGAAAAGATTATTTGTATAGATATTGTTAGATATCTTTATAATTAGTATACGTAAGTTAAGTGACAGTGTATTACACTATAATATGTATTCCGGCAGAGTGCACAAGAACGTGCTACGTTTCAGGCTGCATACATGGATGGTGCGGCCCAGAAGGAAGATTAGCAGAATGTATGGCAGAGTGCCACTGCTGAATGAGAGGTTTATAACCTCTCCGCCGGGGCGTGAACTTTATGAATGCTTCTTTTCCCTCTTAACTTATATATCTTTACTTACTACAATACCAATCTTACGGATTACTCTTCTACTTTTTTACGTTCACGTGAATTGGATAGAGATCCTACCAATAATCGATAAGCTAGGTAGAAGATGAAACTATTTTCTGGTTACGTTTTTCAATTGCGTAAGGTAAAAGAAAGATTTGGATAAAGTGTTTCCACCTTCATATCTATTGCTTGTATGTAGAAAATGTAAAATTTTCTAAGTTCGCTCGCTATTTACAAACACTTGGAAGTAGCGGAAGTATTGTTCGAGTAAAAAGAAATTTTAATCAATCAAGTTTTGAAATCGAGCGTTAAATACATTGCTTAAAAACCTTAAGACACGTAAAATATCCAAGTTCTAAAGGCATGAAAAAAACTACAAAATTTATAAAACCACAAAATTTAGCGAACAACCAAGCTGCTACTATAATTACTTCAAATCGAAAATTACAAACCATTAAGTCCTTAAACATCAAAAACGATGAAAAGCAACTTTTATGGAAAATAATCTACTATCTATTCTCTTATAACAATCATTTTCTTTACTACAAAGCCTTTCACCATAAAATAGTGAATTTAGTACGTAAGAAAACTATAAAAAAGCTGAGAATAATATTACTAACACTTTTAAAAAACTTGCACAAATTTTACTAAGCATTAAGATAAATATCAATGGTACAAAGAACCAACCGTAAATGCTACTGAGGAACACACAAATTACTAGATCGGTGAATTTATCTTGAAATTAAATCCCAAACAAAAACGATAAATATCTAAGCTTTTTACTAATTTATGAAGTATTGAAAGATTAATCTCTAGTAACATAAAGAAAGTTTGGTAAGGTAACCAAGGATTGGTTTCAGATATAAACTACTTAACCGCGGTATGTTCGTTTTTGACAAAATTGGAAAGGAGGAAAACTTAGTTAACATCCTTTACGAATATGTCATTATGAGCGAAGAATCAGAAAACCTAATAAGGAGAGGCAAACGTATCGCTAGCAACAACGCTCATTCAATCCTTTATACACGTTTGTGAAGACTATTTATAAGTTGTGCCGGATTAAATTTGATAAACCCATTTGACAAAAGATCCCAAGGAGTAATATTTATCAATGCCAAAGAAAACTTCATTGATATACATATGGTAAACCTATAAATATACCAATTGATTAAGTAAAATCCCCATTACACCTCCATTGAATACCAATAAGATTTTTAGTAAAGTTAAAGTAATATGAAATAAATACGCTAATACATTTTATGGTAGGTTTAATTTCAATATATTCGTCAATGATATACAACCTTATTATAGAGAACTAGTGGTTTAACATTTGAATTTATAGTTGGTATAATTACTACCTTTTTGTATTGAAACTGTATTAGAGGTTAATATTCTACCTACCATCACTAATATTGATACCTCCGGTCAAAAGATCCCAAAGAGCCGTACGACCAGTACAACACTTTTTTCTTTCGAGATATTATTATAGTACACATAGATTGCGTAATAATTGCAACATTCTTGAATCTTTAGCGTACCAAAAAGATATAATAGTAATACATATAATCTTTTAAACATCCAATTGCAACAATTTTAAGTATTTACAATTGAATAAGAATTGAATTATCAGCTTTTCACGTTGTTTTTAGATATTTTCATCGGTTGAACCAAGGATTACTAACTTTTTTTCATCAAAAAATTCCTTTTGGTTTTAGGTGATGTTTCATGATTTTAAAAATTATATCGAATACGATGTCCGCTTCACGTAATATACTACGGATTAAAATATTATTAAGTAATAGTATATATTAGATTGTAAAACAAAGTCTAAACCTAAAATTGACGTCTTTTACTATTGTTTTTATAAGATATTGGTTGCTTAATATGTAATACTGAATATGAACGATGGAAAAGGTATATTACGCTAGTAATTAAATTAGAAGGTCACGGGATATGAAGGTTTGAACAAGCTCTATAATGATCTAACGTTTGTAGTAAAGGTTTTGTTGGGATAATTCTATATCTCGTTTGCAATTGTAATGTTACTGGTGTTAAATTAGACTGGTATATATCTCTATATTAATAACTTATACGACGAAGATAAAAACTCTATGAAAACCTATTGAATAGATTGTAAGTATGGTATGTATAATTAATTTGCGGAATATATTTTTTTGGTTGGAAGATTAAATGGTAATATGAGTGAGAAAACATATACATTGATTGAAACGAATACCAGCTCCCTAAATATTTCATAAAACAATGTTATTGGTGAATATATTATGTTATTTGCTAGTATTCATTAAGTACGATGATATATTAAACTAAATGTCTCTTTATATTGGATTTTTAAATGTACTTAACGCATTTATATTTTTAAGAATCGTAAGCAAAATATGACTACGAAACGCCTGAAGGTATTAGCTGGTATGAATATCTTAACTTTAGCCTCAAAACAACGTAATGACGAGCCGGCTACGATTTTCTTTATCTTATAATAAAGAAGACCCTTTTTATTGTGATGGTAAGAACAATTATAGATATATACACTGATTCATCATTTGTGTTCGTTACGCAGAGATAGTCTTCTAAGGTATTATGTCAGACACTATGATAACGTAGTACTTAATAGAAGTTTATTCATAATACTTTTTCTTACTAATGGATATAAATACCCTTACGAAATTTGATCAAACGGACGTCAATAGAGTTAAAGTTGGATTTGGCTTCAAGAAGAAACTCTTTTTTCTTGGGTCGAAGTTTGTGACTATAGTCATGGAATACATTTTTTTAACATTGTTGAACATTTTACCCCTTTTCTCCTCATTTTGTAAGATAAATAATTTCGAAATTGACCTCTGGATTTAGATTGACTAATGAATTGAAAGTAAAGGGGAATTATTTTTACTAAGTTTAAAATCGAAATTTGATTTTTTTTCATTTATGAAAGTCAAAGATTATGTTACTAAGCTTTACAAAGTTGTAAATTAATGAACTATACCAAACATTCCATTTTTTCGCAATTGAAAAGTTATGCGAAATCTTTAAAACAGCTGGTTATAAAGATATGAACTTGTTGGAATGCGAAGAAATTACAAGATTTTACCACTATTGCCAAATAAACTTCGAAATTCCACTTAGGTTCAAATTTAAGTTAAGGGACAATTGAAAACTCAATTTTAAAGTTTTTGTTAACGTATTGTATTTGGACGTGAAACCTATAATTTACGTCGTTAACTGTTGGTAGGTCTTTATTGTTGAAACGTTGTCGATTCCATTTATATTCGAAGTAACTAGTTTATTATATTCAGGGTAATGATGGGATTACTTCTAATTTTACAGGACTGTTAGCCGGTTTATAAACTAATCTATATGGATAATTAATTGGCTCATACACACAACTGAATTTGACTCTCTTTTCACTTGACTTGCAATTAATACAATTAATTAAAAATAATAAAATGAACTTTCACTCAATATAATGAACTTACAGTTCGTACAGTTAAATTAGCTGTACTGCAATTAACTGTTATTCTCATATTAGCGACGTTTTGTCCTTTTGCATTGGCGTTAATATGAAAAATAATGAATTTAAAAAAATGACTGAAGTTCCTCTCATCTGTATTTGTAAGAACTTTGCTAATTCAAACTTATTTTGCACTCAAATTAACTATAATTACATTTTTACATACAATATTTACAATTAGTGGTTTATTTTATTCCCAAACACAGGTTTTACATTATAAACCTATACGCTATTGATTCTCTACCCTTTGTTAATATGTTTGGACGTGGTTTTTTCTCGCATACTACTATTCTCACCAGCTTTTATTTTGTCGTATTATGCATGTTTATCTGAGTTATCCGCTGGTCAGTTCTTGTAACTTAATTTATACGATTAAATGATTGATTTTATCAACCTTTTCAAAGTGTTATGAGAGTTTGGTTTACTTATAGCGTTAGTGAAGTTATCTTCGACGTTAATATATCTTAATTCCTTAATATATTTAGTTTCTTATTTCTCCCTCCATACTATTAGATTTATCGTGATTTGTTTTATTCGTTATACTGAGCTTGAATAGGCAATTATAAAAACTTAATTAATTGGTATAAACTAGTAAAAATATCGTGAACAATCCCAACTATTTAATAATAATCCTCCATTTTCCATCAGTTACTACATTAACATCAGATCCTAATATCATGCTTTTAGACTCTAATACCAATACTCATCGCATCATATACCTTGCATTAACGGATATAGAATATAACAGGTTTCTGGTAATCGTAGATTGTGTATAAAATTAAATATTTGTAAATGAACATGATAAGGAAATCTATGTGAATGATGAGGTTGATATTATTCATAAAAAAACCGTTCATAAAGATCTTTGTTTTTCCGTTGTTGAATAAATAGTTATTATATTAATACGTTTATTTGAATACTTGATTTGCTACTAAATATGTTCTTTTAACATTTTCAAGATTTATTTCATGAATTCAAATTTCCTTTCGTAATTGATAAGTCTTAAAATACATTTCGCAAGCTTAATATATCGATATTATCTATTTTGAACTTTTATTTAAAATACCGTTAAGGTTTCATATCATTAATGTTATCAATTTTGATTGAATTCGTAATAAGCTCTTTTTACTCAAGTTAAATGACTTTTTAACGTCGTTCATATTAAAAATAAGGATTCACCATCTATTAAAATACATTTTTATACCTTTAATCAGTGTTTACATTAACTTAGGCTCCTAACAGCTAAGATATTCAAAAACAGACCATTTTTACGTAATAAACCTAATAATCATTACGAAAAATATATCGTGAGTAAAAATATTAACAATATATAAGTTTTTATCTTATGTAATTCATAGATGTGATTAATACTTGATGTAAAAGTAAGAGAAGTTCTTACTAAGGAGCTGTTATGAAACTAAGGATAAAGTGTGAGCATGTCATGTGATTTTTTATATGGCGTAGATAAGCTCAGCAGCAGCGTGTGAGTATTGTAAAAGTGTAGTAATCTCTAGGGTTAGATCCATAGTAATTCGTCGCTTAAATACTAGTTTGTAATATTGTCCCCGGACTGCTAAAATTCCATCTGTAAGATTTGGAATATTTCGGTGCATTATTAAAGTCCAGATTTCTTGGAATGCTTTAAAGTGGTAGGTAATCTACTAACGAGAGGTGAAACCTGCCTTGGCGCGTTGTAAAAGGCGTCGTTCCTACCGTTGAACGAGGAATGCCCTGGCGTACTATAAAAAATGCCAGCGTTCTTACTATTAGCAACAGTGTTAGCGCCGCACCCTCGTTTTAAAAATCCCTTATTCTTTTTTATCGATGAAAATATTCGTAAACTGTTTTGTAATTCTTATAGCGATTGTTATTAATAATGAATTCAACTGGTTACCTTCCCTTTTCTATTCCTTAACAATTTCAATATTTTCCTCTTTTTGTTTTTATGCGACATTTATATAAATACATGAATTTTCCTTACTGTCGTTGAAATAATTTTAGACGTTAGTCTTTAAGTTATAGGTATGAAACCTTTGTTAACTAGTAGTTGATTTCTATATGAAATTTGTAGTAATACTTAACTAGACAGCATTATAAGTACACCTGTTGTTAGTAAATTTATCGTATATCGTATAACATACATAAGTTTTGTTTAGACAATGATGGTAAACGAGTTGAATAATTTATATTAATTTGCAACAGGTTACGAAATAGCTTAAAACATCGGTATTTGATATTAATTCAATATTATTGGTATAATTAGGAGGAATACGTATTCTCTATATATGCCTTAAGATTTCATCCCAAATATAAATAAGGTTATGTGGGAGTAATTCAAAATTTGTTTCTAATTCTACATCTAGAACCGAAGTTGATAAATTCATTTTAGAGTTGTTCCCTCTTTTTTACCGAGCAATAAGACAACGTGTAAATCTGGATTGAGGTTGTTAAAAATATCATGAGGGTTTGTCTCGTTGAGTAGTGTAAAAATTATATACGTTATGAATTCTTTATAGCTCCGTTTACCACTATTTCTTTAATTGGTCGCCGTGTTATTTAATTATGAACGAATAACGTAATATTCAAGTAAGTAAAAAGTTACTATTTAAAATGTGAATTTAATGAAAAATGAGCGGTAACGGAGTTCATTTAAAAGTTATAAATAAGTTCGTTACGATAATTCGAAATATGAATAAAAATTTATGTAAATTGGTAAAAACAGCCACAAAGTTATTTATAGAGAACGTAATAGATATTGACCTAGAAAATGAAACCAATAAGTATAAGGATATCATTAAGTAATTGAAGGTAATGTTAGTTACAGTGGAAAGAGACATATATGTTATAGGTTGGTTCCTTGTTGGTAGTCACCAGGAAACTAGCTTAGGAGGTTACTATATTCCCACGATGCCCCATACTCGTCCTGTTACATTACTGGGTTACCCCTTTTCTTGTAGCGTATAACAAATCCTTGGCTGAGGTTTCTCTCTCTTTTTTTATCAAGGTTCATAAACAGTATCCGACTGTTTTAAGCGATAGTTTTAGCTTAGTCCCTTTAAATATAATATTCGATCCTTTTTCTAAAGGTTCCTTAGATATTTATAAGCAAGTATAAGTTAAGGTTATACCGTTCGACCTGTTATATCAGGATCCTTAATCTACTGAATGATCCCCAAACGCACGCGTGAAGGATTAATTTTAAAGTGTGTAGGTAATTCAATACGATCAACTAAATACCTAATGCGAATAATTTATCGAAAATTTACGAACGGAACTCGTCGAACGAAGTCATGTCGTTCGTAAGCACGCTTTATGAATTACCAATGAATTAGTTAGACCAAAGAATATAAATCGGAATCTTAAAGTCGTTACCAGGACGCCCACTTTTTTTGGAAAGAACCCCTCTCTAACGGGGTTCCGTTTTCACGTTACCCACAAATAATATAATTATTACGCCATCCTATATAGTGAACCGCGCTGACAATAATAATAACCCGAAATCCTCCGACTCCAATTACGATTAAAATGGCTTATATGATAACGCCGACCGTTAACGAATTAAATTGAAGCCATTTAACAGATCAATTAAACTTTTAGATATCAAGTTACGTTTTTCAATATTGAAATCCAAAATAATACGTGAATTACGTTAAAACCTAAGGTTTGTTAGTATAAAAATTAATCTTATCTTAATTTTTCAATAGTTGAATGATCTTATAAAGACCGTTATAAAAGGTTTTTACGATTTCTGTGGTGACGGGGGTAACCAATAATCTAATGACTTTACAATAATATTTCACAAATATTACTATATCCGGAACATGGTAAAAACTATCATCGTCCAGTTTAAAATTTTGAAAAAAGGGGCTCGAAAACAATTTGACGTTTGTTTTAATATTTAGAAGGCGTTATTTGCAAAATTTAGCAGTATTATTTAGGAATCCACCGCCAAACTAGCTATTTTAAATGAAACTATTAACTATATTTTCACGAGCGTATTACACCGATTCGATATACACACGGATTATAACAATTAGGTTGCCTGTATTGAATTTATTTATGGATGACTTTATAACCTTTACGTTTGGTACGATGGCATTGATTACGTTAACAATACGTGTGCCGGAGATATTATTTGTAACGGAAACAGTAACGGCAACGCGCCCGCTTACAATATCCAGGAGAATATTATTATAATTAACGTAAAAGCCTATCCAATCAATATTTAGTGGCAAGTTACCTAAGTTAAGTATTTGGAATCTTCGTACCTTAAGAACAATACCGTTTACATAAAATGCGACGCAAATAGTTATCGTATATATAACTGCCTATTGGATCCTGCGCGATTTCCAAATAGCTGTTGTATAAATGTTAATATTGGTATTAAAGCTAATATCAGTATTTATCTAACCTTTGCCAACGGCGTTTTTAACTTTTAGGAAGGAAAAGAATAACTTTTGTATATAATAGTATATTAAAACTAAAAGAAAGTTATTTTGATTTGGTAGCTAACCCACAATTTTTAAACTCATTTTTATTATAGTAAATTTACGTTATAAAATCATTTGATCTATTAACGTTTGACTCACTATATGGTGTAAATATTGTAATATTATAAGAAAAGAATTTATTAATGAATGAAAATTATAGTGTATCTTCATTCCAACCTAACCACTTGGCGAAATTGTCTGTTATGTACCTAAAATCAAGTTATAGCTGATTTCTTCTTAATTTATTTGAATCTTAACCTTAATAATTACCGGTATCGAATTTAAACCTATATTTTTCCTTATTTAGCATACCATTTCATTTGAAGTAAACTTGGAATAGAGTTTGAACTGGTAATTTATACCGATTCAAAGTATATATTGTTTTCTAGATAAATAGGTACTTATTACATATAGGACCCGAGTTTTATGCCGTTATAAAAGAAGTCTAAGGATATTGGTCATGTTACCTCTTATATAATATTTCGCAAGGCTCGAAGGAACAAAAATATTATTATGTGATTTTCTATCGTTTCCCTCGAAAATATTAACAAAGTATTGACCCCGAAACCACCCGTTTATGTTGACGATATATTCCCTGATATCTTTAAAAAATTCGCGTTTTTATTCGATAAAAACCTATATACATGGTATCCTTTAACCGTTCCGAAGTAAATTACGCAGCTCTCATTGAAAATGATAAATATAGCTAATCTTTGATAATTATTTAGGAGTTGTTATATTACATGTTACGGGAGGAGCTTCAATTGTTACGAAAAACGTTGAATGAATTATTAAGTGAATGTTATATCTTTACGAATAGCTTTTTTATGGATACCTAATACTATTCGTTAAAAACTGCAAAGAGGTTTGAGTTTTTATATAAATTAATGACATTGTACGCTATTATTAAATCCGACCGTTATGTCTTTCACTTAATTATGGAAACGTATGTTGAAATTAACAAGTTAAGTCACTGATTAAATTAGACGTTAAAATCTCTTTTTGAAATTCACGTATTAAATAGGGCAATAAATGAAAAACTGTGTTCCGTATACGTTTTAGACTTTTTAAATGATTGATGACTTCTTTCGGCTTTTCCAGTACAGTCATTACTTTTTAACGATATATTAATAAATTCATACGTCTCGTCTTCGTTATTTTTTACTTCGTTAACTTCACCGAAGTTTTAAATCTTGAAAAAACACGTTTCAGAACTCAAATATCGAAGTTAGGTAAGTATTGAATACCTTCAACATTACTTGTGTGAATCTTGATATATCCAAGTGTAAATGTGGTATGAAAAATATTGGATATTTTGGATTCGTTATCAGAATAGAAATAGGAATAAGTTTAAACCCGGATAAGTTACGTATTATCTAGGAATGAGCGGTTATTATATTGATATTGAAAATATAGAGGTTTTTAGAGTTTGTAAACTTTAACGAGTAATATATTTGAAATTTCTTTGTTATCGTCGGCCCCTTGATTTGTTTCATCAAAAGGGGCGTCGTTTTTCATTCTGGATCCGAAGAAAAATCTGTTTTTGAGCGGCTTAAACTTTCTTTTCTTTTCGAACCAATTCTCGCTTAATAGAACTCCGACCGAAATAAGTTGTTAAAAGCCGACTATTCATCTTAAACCTTAAAACGCTACTTACTTCAATAAGAAGATTATGGTATCCTATACTTACTAACGTATTACCTGTGTCGTTTTTTACCGATTGAATATAATCACGAAATTTACGAAAAGGAATTACTAAGATTTACAAACTATTTTAAATTATGGAATACAAAACTTTAGAGTATTACGAGCTCGTTAACTATTTTCATGAATTAGAAGAACCTGAAATATTATATAATCACTCGTCAACATTTTAAACAATATGTTTACGAATGGGAATAAATTTTGTAGTTTTGTTTGAAACTAACTTATATTGAAAAGGCTAACCATATACGACCCAATATACTATCCTAACAAAACCAAGATATTCCTAAACACTCCTTTGATCCCCGCTTTTTGAACTGGAGACTATGAATTCTTTACCCTGCATAAGTCTTTTTAGAACCACCCTTCAACAAACAGGTCTCCCAGCTTACTATTGTTAACCAATATATTCTGAAACGTTATTAACTTTTCACTAACATCGACCGTTAAAAAAAACTAAAATACCGTTTTTACCAGAATTTAGTTTACCCCCGTTCAATTCGCGTAATATATATAAGCCAACGAAGTTTATCCGCCAATATATGTGTTAACGACGACTTAATATTCAAGGTTTACATTTAAAAGTATTCAGTGGACGACGATGATATTTCATGATTTTGTAATTATATTTACGTTGCTATTCAAATATTGGGCATTATTATGTTTGTTTAAGCTATATAAAATACATTTTTTATCGGTTTCACGGGCCATAATATTACTCTCGCCATTTCATTCAAAATATATTTTTCACTCGGGTTACAACTTATGGTACAGCGTTTTTCCCGGAATTATATTATTAATAAGTAAAAAGTTCATTAATTATAATATTTATATTACTATATATTACTATACTTAGCATATATATGAACTATCTTGCAGGGCATATAACAGTATATCACACTATAAGGTGCAGCTGTAAGGTGCACTCTTATAGAGTGCATGATAACATGTCACACTGCAGGATACAGTCTTACATAGTGCATCATGTATAGCACGCCTCAGAAGAGACGTTGACAGAGTGCATAGTAGAGAGCCAAGCTCTGGGTAAGAGATTAAAAGCTCTCACCTAAGGTGTGTATTCTCCAAATACCTTTCCTCCCTTCTATCTAATATTTATCTATCTTTAATATACACTATTAAATCTTCTACTTACCTTTACGTTAACGTACTAAGTATAGAAATTACCCATAGATATCGTTGGAAGGGATTTTTTAAACCTTTACCAGTTTTCAAATAGGTTTAAGACGAGTTTTTAATCGACTTTATAACTAACTTCCCCTAAAAGAGAGCTATCAACTTACGATACTTTATAATCATTACGAATATTTTTAGTGTAGTTGGTATCTAAAAGCAATGAATATTATGAATATCAATGTTCATACGAAACGATTTTTAAACTGTTATTAGCGATTTTACAGGTTTTCGCGTTATCGTTAATAACCGAATTTCGAATTAAACTAGTTGTTAAAAACGGTTTTAAGACTAAATAGGGGAGTAATAATGTTTAATTACCTTATTTAATTCCTAAACGAATAGTATTCCCGAACGCGTTAATGAAAAAGTTTTTATGTTTTTACGCTTTTTCGTTATTTATATATTTCTAGATTAAAATTATCTATGATCTGATCATGAATTAGCATTCAATAATATAAATAATATTGCCATTTTCATTAATTCATTTTTATAATACATAGTCATTATATCGAATTTACTTGACTCGTTCAACATTTATTTATTATAGCCATACAATTACGAGTAAAAGCCGAAGCTTTCGCCCAAAGTATCCTTAACGTTACTTAATTTGCTCAAACTGTAATAAAGGTTACCTAATATCATATAAAAGAAGGCACAAATAGAGAACGTTTTATTTTTTGAAATGGTGACGGGTTGCTGATAACTGTCGGTAAGGTCTGCTTATTGAGGTGAATGTAAATAAAGAGTAATCGTAAGATTGATATTGAAGCAAAGATAGATAATCAGGTAAGAAGAAGCATTCAGAGAGTGCACGCCATGGATGGGAGGTTATAAACCCCTTATCCGGGTAGTGTCACTTTTGTCATACAGTTTGAAACGCTTTTTTTAAACCGCGCTACATATAATACACTTTTTAAGAGTATAGCCTGTATTGTGACACGCTATCGAGTAATCTTTTAGGAGTATACCTTACAATATAGTGTACTGTCACTTGGCTCATGTATACTAGCTGTTGTAGTATATAGTAATATATATATATGTAATCTTTTTTTTTGTTTGCTCCATACCTATAAGCCAATATCGATAGTGTAATTGTAACAAGTTTGTATACGTATTTCTGTAATGATTGTGTAGTTGTGGTACGAATTGTAAAGGTTTAGTAGTTTTTGTAATAATAGTGTAGTTGCGGTACCAATTGTAAAGGTTCGAATTAGTAATTTTTAACCGCGGTCGTGATTGTAGTAAGGGCCGGATTGGCATAGTTAATCGGTGGCGATATGTTTTTAAATAGCATCTTTTGTTTTTTTTGATATGAGTATAACTATATAGATGTTACAGAGGTGATTGTGTAGGGGTGATTACGCTGTTTACACCGTTTTGTATTTTAGGTTAGTATAAAGAGATATATCGTTATCGGTCTGGTAAAACCTCTTTTCTTTTCCCCTTTAATGACAGGTATCCAAATTTAATATAAATCTTTAGTTTAAATGAACCTCACCCCTATTTTAATTGACCAATTTAAACCGCTTCAATAAATAAGTTACTTAACCAATACCTATATATTAATCTCGCCTTTAAATGAATGTCACGTAAAAATAGGACTGTTAAACTCTTTTTAGAGCGTTAATGTCGCTGCGCTGCTACCTCTACTACCGTTACTATCGCCACCACTAATATTATTATCATTACTACCATATATAACACCCTCATTTCAGATAATATCTCCTTCATCCCCGAATCGCTTTTAGCCTCGTCGCTCGCCACCGTTACCGTCCAAACCGTTACCCCCCTTCCTTCCATTTCTCCCTCCTACTTTCCTTTAAAATTTTAAGGAGAAAAGCGGGAAACTTTTAAGGTTATAAACCATATTCTCTCCCAGTGGGTAAAAGCCTCTTTACCCGCATGAACCCCTCAATGTCGTAAGAGTAAGCTGGCGAAGCTACATCGCGGTTCGTATTTACCAAATCTATCTATTTTCCTGATTTTAATGTTTTATAAACGAGAAGATCGAGGTGGACGTTTTCCACCACCTCGAGTAGCATATCACCAAGGTATACCGCGAGGCCTTTTTAACTTGTAAGGCGTTAAAGCGGCGTACCTGAGTCCGTAACCCCGAGCTACTAATGGATATTCCTTACGTTCCGTGTATTGGGTCCGCATCTGCAGGCAATTTTATTAGCGATTATGACGAAAGCGCGGATCGTTCAGCCCGTTACTACAGTTATGAGAGGACTGATAACGGATATACCTTAGTTTTGATGGTTTTGTAGCCGTAGATCGAAGTCATGTTACGCTTCCACCAGCTTTTTACTAAGTTTGAATAGTTTTTAAAAATCACTTTTCGTAAAAAGGTAATATTTAAAACGCTCTTGAAAACAACTACATTTAAAAAAAACCAAAATAAACTGATATTAACTGGTAATAAGCGTTAACTGGCGGGCTAAAAACTCAGTAATCGTTATTATCATCTGAAAGCGAGCCCTGCTCATATACTGCGTAGGTGAGTTCGACGATATTATTTCGCGTCGCCATAAAAAGGGTAAAGACTCTTTTACGCCTTTACCTAAGGGCATGCGGCCTAAAGCGTGGGGCCACCTCCTCAAAGTCGATGGCGATGTCGATGGCGGTGACAGCGGTGGCGTTAACACAGAGGGGGAATGCAATGGGGAGGGTGGTAGGGACATAACGGCGTCGCCTTATCCCTTTTTTTTTAAACATTAAATAGTTGCTCCCTTCGGCTGTGTTAGCTCGTTTAGTAATAATATAGTACGCTATATAGTAATATTATTGATTTGTATAAAAATAATCCTCATATAAGTAACAAATGTAATGCATAAAGAAGGTTAGAAAAGTATAAAAAAAGAAGTGATAATATTTTTAAAGTGGTGCAAAGTCGTAGGTTTAAGTAGAAAACGGTAAATAGCAAAAAAAAAAAAAAAAAAAAAAAAAAAAAAAAAAAAAAAAAAAAAAAAAAAAAAAAAAAAAAATCCCTAGTAAGGCGGAAGTGTGTTAAATAGTAATAGTATACCGAAAGCGGTGAGAAATCGTAAATTGAAATAAATGCAGGTTCGCTAAAGCGGTGTAGGTGCAATTCGTGTACCGTTGTATAATTCGAGGAGCGGTGTGAATAATAGGTTTAGAATCTTCTTCAATTGTTCAAGGTAATGTACTAACATAAAATTAAAGTAGAACGTAAGGCGTACTTTATCAACGCTATTGGGATCGTAAAAGCTTTTGAACAATACTAATAAATAGTGTATTTATTAATATAAGTGTTTTTAATATTTCATTCGGAGTATTTTTGGTTATTAAGTCCATTAGATTCAATTTTCCATCGATTTACGTCGCTTTATTTGATCTCTAGGCGTTTATATAACTTGCGTATGGCTATAATATTAATTATTCAACGTTTTTTTTATTTGTGGTGTCAAGTTTAACCAGCTATTTGTAAAGCGAGAAAAAGTAAGTATATATAACGAGAAGGATAGATCGTAAATTAAAGTTTCAAATAATTATCTGGATCGTTATCGTTATAGTAATTCCCGAATCGAAACCTTTAATTATATTATAAATTTCTAATACTAGGACCCTTTTTATAATCCTTTCATATTTGGTAAAGTTCTAGTGAATAATATTCTTACGGAATGTTAAGCCGATTCGTGCTGGTATTTCGTTACCCAAAACTAAAACGAAGCCAATTTGCGAATTATAGTCGTTAATATCAGCTAAAAAGCTATTAGTAAAAATGAATAGCTTTGTATTACGTATATTTTACGGTATAAATTATAGATCTCGTTTTGGATTGTGTATTCTTTTTATAATGTATTTGTTAAACGCTCTATATATATCGTTTAAAGAAGCGGTTTGACACTGCACGGGGACTAAGAGGATAAATAACGTCTTCGGTTGTGTTATTAAAGAAACTTAAATATTGTATGCGCGTTAGTACCTGTGTTCGTCGGCTATCTTTCCGTTATTTAGGACGACAAGGGTAACTTTATCCAATTTTTTATTTGAATCAAGGTTTAAAACGCTATTTCGAAAAATAATGATAGCGCAATTAAAGTTGGTTAAGTGGTTTTACGTTTAGTACGTCTTAGGCTTTGCCTTTAAGCCGACTTTAAAAAGTTTCTTCTTTTTGAATATGGAGAACAACGCGTTATATAACGTGAGTATGTCGTCCATTTATATAACTGTGAGTACAAAGACATTAAAACGGATTATTAAAACTAATAGGTACAGGTTGAAAGTTAAGTTAGTTATTTCGAATCGCTTTTTGTTGTATTTTGGGTAGGTGTTATACTAGTAAACACCAGTTTTGGTTAGATTATAAAGAGGTTTTATAATAAATAAGATCGTTTTAAGTAGGCGGTGTTTTTCGAAATCTATAGGTTTATCGGCGCAAATACTTTATTTAAACCACTTTCCAAATTAGGTATAAACTTTTATAATATTACGAAGTTTAACATGTAAGTTATAAAGAGTATTAAAGGAGGTTATAGATATAAAAATTAATCAGTGGTTAGCCTGTTATAAGGTAGGTGACTAGGTTATAATATTTTTTTTGCTGTCGTTATTATATTCTTTTATAGTTAGGCAGGTATTTTCTTATAGGTTTCCGGCTTTATCGTTAATTTCGTATAGGAGGCGAGTAGGAAAAATTTCAATCGTCGCCGTAAATTATTGGATCAAATCTTTAGAAACGAAATACACCTTATTCGATTTAGATGAAACTTTCTATTTAGGTGAATTATTTGAACAGGGTGTTGAGAATGGTGATAATACCGTCTTATAAAAGCTTTAAGCTTAGTTTACGGGTTGTCATCTTCTTTTAAGTAATAAAAAAGTTTTCCGTAAAGTTAATAAGGCGGTTTTTTATTATTTTCGAGTTCAAAAGGCGGCCCCGGCGATGAGGTATTAGTGGGGTTGGTATAAATGGACCGTTTTTATTTAGTGGGAGCGGTCGGACGTACGATTAAGGGGGTAAGCTGGAACTAGAAGCGATTTAGATTCGCTATTTTAAGGGG
>JASMMZ010000008.1:14178229-14327120 GCA_038502455.1 Anisogramma anomala | reverse complement strand
TATCTGTTTTCTATACTTTCGTACTATTGTTGAAAGGAACTAATTGTTACTATTTGGCAAATTAACCAATATATTATGGTCGTTAAACCCGTCAATCTTTTAAGTGTTAGTTTACCCGTCCTTCATCCTTAAAACCTAGATCTTAAATTGTAATGGTAAGTTTAGAACGCTAGTTTTATATGGATCATTCCTTATATTTAATAGCTCTTAAAAAGTCGTTCTTTGCCTATAGGGAAAGTAATGTTACTATGGATTTCGCCACGATATTAACCATTCATACCATGGTTAACGATAATATAAAGCTTGTATAAATCATTAGGTAAGCACCAAAAATAAGGATCGTAGGGATTAACTCACCCATGCCAAAAGGGTTGTTAATGGTATCAATCTCTACTTAAAAAATGAATTCCTTTAAATTGGTACCCTTTAGTATTCTCAATAATACCGTATATACCCTTTTCAACGGTTTATGGTACCATTTATACTTGTTAATACCTTATTATGTTTTTTACTAATACTTACTTATATTTGTTACAGGTGATTTGAGATTTTGTACATCATTTAGTAAAGTTAAAGGCTATATTAACGTTGTAGGTAATCTAGTCCAGTGGCCATAAATAACATTTTAATTAACAGTTAACCAAAACGTTTAAACAATTAGTAGCGACAGCGTTTTGTATTAACTTAGAAACCTGAAATAATGTTGTTGCGTCGATGGCGTCAAGTACCAGTTGGTTATCTGAACATATAATATCAATACTTAACTTATAGTAAAAGTTTACGTTATTTTCAAAGCGAAACTTAAATCTCTGTAGGGCTTATAAGTATAGTTAACATTTATAGTAAAACTTTTCGATAGCTTTATGTACATTCTTTCCTATATCCATGTAACCCGCAGCATAAAACAGTTATTAAAGGCGTTTTATAACTAGGTATCCGAATCGACGGTGTAACACCCGCAATTCCAGCTACGAGAAGTAAATAACCTTAATTGTACATGTTTCGAAGAAAACTCACAAGTAACTGAATTTTAGACGGAGCGGTACCGATACATTATTTAAAACACGGATAAGTTGATTAGTCGTATTTTTGACTACGATTTTCAATTTGTTTATATTCGTTAACAGAAACAGGAATAATGTTTTTGATTTTATTACGTAAAATCTTATAGGTTTCAATCGCATGTCTATAACGATTGTTCAAAGTGACGACGTTATTCGGCCGTTAAGATTTCGGCCGCGCTGGTATTAGATATAATACCCTAAAACCGGATGTCGTATCTATTTAAAATCATCAATTGTAATGTTTTATAGGTATTTAATACTTCGTTTACGTAGTTGAAGCCTATATTATATAGGAAGGAAACGTCTTGTAAACCTATAAAAATTCGTTGGGCGGTCTCTTCATAATAGGTTGTAAGGTAAGTAATATTACTTTCGAAGTTTTTTGTTTCGGGGGTGAATTCGTAGGGGTAAACGTTAAGCTTATCTTTTATTCATTCGCATTCGGCTACTTATATTTTTTTAAAATGTCCTTCATCCGGTCTTAATTTCATTATATAGTTGAAACTGTCCTTCAATTTAAATCTGCTCATGTATTAAGTAGTTAGCAAATTAGCAACCGATTTTTCTATATATTATATAGGGGTTTCAGAAACCCATAAAGCTCTGTATACCTTTTCATAAGTATATTTACAGCTGTGGTAAGTTTCATCCATTACCATACTATTGTCTCCGCCCTTTGTTACCAGGGCTCCTTTACTAATACCTTTCTCCCTGGTAGCTATAGCTTAGGCGCTCTTTTTGTTTTAAGTAGACCTTGAATCTTCCATCCAAGATGTAGTAAATGGTTTCGACGAAGTCTACTTTGGTAATTTTACCCTCGACTTTTATCTTATCGGTTATAAATACTATTTCGAAACTCGCATATTTACGTATGAAGGTTTTAAGCGATATTCTTAAACTTGTATAAAAGGCCTTTAAATTCTATTGGGGTTTAAATAGTGTGAGGTCGAAATTTAGGTTTTCGCAACATGTTTTTATCATTACTTGGGGAAAAAATGTGTTTCCTTTGTATTTCTATTCAAAGGTAGCTTAGTACTTTCCAAACTTCGTTAATAGGGCGACCTCTTATGAGTTTTTATCAACGTTTATTCGTTAATTTTTCACGGTTCCCCAATCTTTACCAATTTAACCCCTATCGTAAAACTCGTAGTCGGTTTTTATATCGAAGTGTATTTTTAATCGAACATAGCATTTCATAAATGCATTTATTTGCGCAAGATAATATGTATATTAATTTTTAGCTTACCAAAATAATATTCCTGGTATGATAACGTAAAACTAAAACGGATTAATATCTAGGCTTCTATATATAATAAGTATTATGCGTATTTTGTTATCGAGTATATAGTACAGTTCAACGTTATAGTTTTCGTCTTTATCTCAAAGTTTGGCGAAGTTAGAAAATTTCGTAAAATAGTTTTTATTGGTGGGAAACTGGTACGCTAAAAGGTTACGGTAGGGGTCGTGGATATTAAACATTAGTTCGTAAGGTATGTGTTAACTTTTTACACCGCTTATTATGTTTTAAAACAGAGTGTTTTCTTTATTCGAGCCGATTTTATCGTGGTTAAATTGGTTATTAACGGTATTTAGGACGTAGTTTTATCTTGGTATTTGTTTAAAATCGTGTTTAGGGGAGGGTTCATGTTTAACCCTCATCATAGATAATCTTTACGGTATTTACTCCTCTTTCATCAATTCCTCCAACTTCGTTTCCATATCTTGGCCGGTATATCATTTTTTTAAACGTCTTTTCTTTGTTTACAAAAGCTTTTTTTTATCGCGATCTGTTATTTCAATTAGGCGTTCCTGGCGCTTCTTTAGCCAATATTCTTTCATAAACTTCACTTTTATTACTTCGTCGTCTATTTTTTTCGGAATTTGTATAATTTAAGCTGTTATTAATAAAGCTTTTATAATACGGCAATCATTTTCACCGGTCTTATCTATCTTTTTACTTTGTAATTTTCTTTGTAGTATTTTGGAAATCTTATTATCAACTTTAAGCCATATATCTGGCGTATAATTTGAATAAATTTTTTTTGAAATCATCGAATAAGTCGCGCTTTTTAATTTCGCTGTTATATTAGTTAAATATCATATTAATTATATACGTATTTACGGTAAAAGGGATTAAGTCTTTCATTAATACCCCGATTTTTTTCTCCATAGCTTAAGATTTAAATATTTTAAAATATTGGTACGAGACGACGTATATGTGAACGGTACTTTATATATTCATTAACCTTTTTCAGATTTATTATTAATTGGGATATAATCATACCCATGGTGGGTGATTTCCACATATACTTCTCCTGTTGGAGCGGTGAACATTATCGGTTTCACGCTGTATTTAGGATTCGGATCTGTTTTTTTTTTCTAAAAAAAAGCATACAAAGGCGTAAATGCGAAAGAAATAATGTTTTAAACGCTTATTTATACAAATTAACTTTAACTAATGTGTAAATAAAGTGTAATAACAACCTAATTAGGCGTTTCAAATTAGATTTATTGGCGTTGTTTAACGATATACGGGCTAAAAAACTAGAAAAAACTGAAATGTGGTAAGTATTGAATTTAGAATATACGGTGCAAGGCGATGGTAGGGAAGCGGATAAGGAAAATGTGAAAGGGGAAAGGAAAATGTGAATATGGGGAGGTATGTAATGTAATCCGGTATGTGATATTTGGTTTGTATTTGGTAACCGGTTCGGATTATTGTGTTATAGACTTTTCTAGTAGTTGTAAGCTGTTTGAGTATTATAACCGTTTCTAGTTGTTGTAAGCGGTTCGAATGTTTTGTTTATAACCGATTTTAGGTTTATCGAGCGGTATAAATGTTGCGTTTGTTACCGCTTTTAGGTTTTGTAAGCGGTTTGGATGCTATATTCAAATCGGTTAGGTCCTAATGAAGGATTTCGAAACTTTTTCGTTTTAGCTTACGTAACCTAATTCGTAATAGGACACTTTTTAAGAAGTACCTGAGTACATTAAAGTACTAAGGAAGAGGTGACGGTTAACTTAACGGGGTTTTTAATACATAAAGTACCAATTGGTTAATGATATCGTACCAAAGTGTTCCCTTTTAAAGTCACTTCGGATCTTATGGTCTTATTACGCTTCGTGTGTTAAAAGCGTTCCCGAGTAATTTCATACTCTTTTGTAGTTTTTGTAAGGCGTAGAGGTAACGCATAAACAATGAGGACCGCTATAGTATCCCGTTATATGTATTTAATTTTAGTTTATCTTTTTTTAACTATCTGTAATCAACTTAGTTAATTACTAATTATTATCGGTAAATTCTACTTATCTTCGTAAGTATAAATAAAGAGTAATTGTAAGTTTAATATTTTGGTTAAGATAGATAATCAGGTTACAAAAAGTATTTATAGAGTGTAAGTTATAAATGAGAGGTTATAGACCCCTTATCCAGGTAGTCGCACTTTTTTCATACATTTTAGCACGACTCGTTTATACTATGACACGTATGATGCATTTTTCAAGAGTATAGCCTGCGGCGTGACATGTTATCTTGCACTTTTAAAGGAGTGCACCTTGTAATATGGTGTACTGCCACTTGTTCTATATATATTAGCTGTAGGGGTACATAGCTATATGCACAATAACGGTTAGCTTTTTTTTAAAAAAAAATTAAAAAATTGGATCCAGTCTTTCAGAAACTAGGCTAATTTGATAACAATTATCGTATTATATGTATCGTTGATCTCCTTGTCGACAAATTTGATATTTTTGGCAAAACATACTTTCGAATTTACGTTGATTAATTCATTCGAACTGTTTTCGACCGGTCAATGATTTAATAAGTCAGTGATTATTAACTACTCATTATTTATGTCATCGGTAATTATAACGAAACCGAACATAAATTCCAAGTCGAGGATATTTCACAAACCCGGGTTAAATCTCTAGTAAACCGCCCCCAAATTAGTAATATCTCCGAACGATAGGTTTTCGTTAAATAGGTAAGTAATGTACAGCTGAATCAAAAGCTGTTTTCAAATTTCTTAAATATCGCGAATTTCGATACTTTCGAATACTATTATAGCTAGGTCAAGGCTAACTACGGACCTTCTAGACCAAATCTTCGGCGGGCTTAATTTAATTTCGTTCCTTATAAATTATTAGGTCATTGGAAGCCATTTTTTTGAGGGTTTAAAACAGTGGACTAGTTCACTCATATGAGTAAATGATGGTGTAAATAGGTTAATAGTTGTAATAGACCGGTTAACCGATGTGGGTTAAGAGAAACCTCACGTAATTAAGCAGTAATAATAAGCCAATTGACCTACTTAATTTATGTAAAAGTAATGAATAACTTAACCAATATTTGTTTAAATAACTAATAACGTTGGCTGATAAGTTAATTCATGTTGTTAACCTATTTTGATAAATATGGATAATGGAAGTATGAAGTGAATTAACCTAAATGTATTGAGAGGAAACAGTGGGCTACTTAACCCACATTGGTTAAAAGGGCTAGCGGGTTTATATACGTAGAAAGAAAGGGTAAGGAGGGGGGTTCGGAGATAAGAATACGCCTAAGGTAATGTTATAAGCTATTGACTGGGTTAGTGGTTACCAAAGATCTAGCTTTGGCGGTTATCATGCTCCCACGATGCTATGGAATCGTCCTGACATATGACTGGGTTACCCCTTTTATGTAGGCTGTAGCAGCTCCTTGGTAGAGGTTTCTCTCTCTCTCTTCATCGAGGATTATGGACAGTATCCGACCGTCATCAGAGACAGCTCTGGCTTAGTCCCTTTACAATATACACTAGTTATATTCAATAATAATAAAGGAGTCGCATAGAAACATTTCAAAAGGTAAATTACTAATGAATTGAATCTAGTTGCAAGTCGAGTTAAATAATTCATGATTTTGTTCTACCAAATTATAGAAGTATTCGAAAGTATCGAGGATGAAGGTATTGGAAAAGTTAGAAAACAGTATTAAGATAGAATAAACGTGATTTACATACTAAACCAATACTTAAACTTACGAGTGGTTTCCGACTCGAGAATGATTCGCTTGAGCATATCTCAAGGTTTAAAACTTATTTCAATATAATATTTGCGCTCGTTTTCGCCGTTTTTCCCAACTAAATCGATAGCAAAAAACTAACAATTAAGAATTCATTAGCTTGAAAATAGTTTGGTAGTTATTCTAAGTAGTTAAACGATATTCAAACGAGTATTCTTTGTACCTTGAATACTCTGTTCCATAATACGTAAGTCAATAACGTATGTTATTCAGTACTTATCGTAAAAATAACTTAATCTTTTCGAAAATTGATTTAATTTATAGTGTTTAACAACAAATTATACTTCATTTTCGACATTGAATTATTTGGACGGAAATCAGTATTCATTATCAGTTTACTCTATAAGATATTATATAGTTTTTATCGTGGTTTGTAAAAACTTTATTACTTTGAAACTATATGAAATAAAGTCTTTAACCTTCGTGTATAGTTTTTTAACCTGGATTATTCAGAGTTGAACCGGTTGAATAGCTTCCAAGTAATAGTTCGGCGCTATTGAAGATAGCCTAATGTTAATCATTATAATATTTTCATTTTTAATGATAGTTAGTTACCAGAAACTAAAAGGCTTTCGACGAATTAAGTATGTATAACTGAAGAACGTCAATAATTTACATTGTTGGAGTTTATTAGTTGAGTGACATTGGTCTTTTTGTGATGGAAGGTAATATTCATGCGTTATTATACTATTGTCAAATTGTAAGGAGAGTTTTCAAAAATAATTTACATAATTTCAGCTATGGATAGCAACAATAGTATAGGGAAATGTTCAAAATGAGCAATAAAGGCTTAAAACATATTTTATATAAATTCGAAATTTAAAATCTTTATAATCTTTTCAATAACGCTTTTTCTTGTCTGTTTTGTAATAAAAATTAGGTAATGTGAGTCGTTACTTGATTTTTGAAAGAGGTAATCTATAAATTTACGGATAAATTGTTTTAAGACCGTAGGATAGCCAGTATGAATTTGACAAGTCCTTTTTGTCGATATATTCCGTAAGTCGACCTTCCCTAAATAAAAAAAATTACGATAAAGCGTTGGATGATAAAATATAATTAAGGTTGAAAAGACGTCTTAAATTATATAGTGATCATAAAGTCACTGCTCTAGCGGCTTGTAATAAACGAATATTATGTAATTTGAATTCAGACGGTAGTAAAGGGTTTTCAATTATGGATTTTAAAAAAGGTTTAAAACGTAAATATTACCAGCTTTGATTATAACTTTTGAAATTGATACCTTCAGTATTGAATTTTCATTAATGTGAATATCGCCGGTTAAACTATGATGACACGTGTGAAATATACGAATTAGGCTGAAATATGTAACGTTATAGATGATAACGATATAGTGATTACTTTAAAAACTGTCTTTTGTAAAAAGCTCATAGTTTTTAAGGATTAATTTACCGAAAATAGTAAGATAAGAGACACGAAAGTTTGGGATCACGGTAATAACCATTTATTCGGGTTTAATTAGCTGCAATTACCAGCCTAAAAAGCGGGGATTTAAACTTTCTTTCGAGACGTTTCGTTTTCTTCCTAACGATACTTTAGGTTGTACGTAATTCTCTCTTTCATTGTAAATGAATTCAAACCAAACAAAAATATCCATTGCTATTCAAGAATTTTTCATTCAAAAACTCATCTCATTATTATGATGTATTCCAAGATTTTATGATTAGTAAAAGTGGTAAATGGGGTAGTCTTATTTCGAAGATCCGCGTTCCATATTTTCAGGTAATTCATAATTTTAAATGTTCCTTGTCGCAGACTTTGTAATCATATTTCAAGGGCGATAAAGGACCAGAACAGTGAGCTCTGGTACGAAAGACTCTGTACTCGTTACCCTGAATCAAATAGATTTCTAAGATAAATCCAGAATAGTCGACTGTCAAAGGTTTCGCGTTTCGGATTTTATTAGGATAGGATAGGTTTCGCAGGAAATGAAAGCTCAAGCAACTCGAACGTAAATTTTTCTTTGGTTTCCTAACGAAAGGTGGTTCCCTTCTCAATTAATCGTATTAAGGAGGGCCAATTGTTGCCGAATAACTTCAAATAAATTGCCTATAAAAATTGGCGAACTTTGATTTTTTCACTCTTCTGAAACCTGAATAATAACCGCCTAATTCTATATAACTTGTAATTTTTTCGGATCCTTGAATTGGCCCACCATAGTCTTAATAACAAACCTTCAGTAATATATTTCTTTAATATCAATTTCAATAACGTTCAAAATATTGAATGACTGTTGCAAACTAGTGCCTAAGCTTGTGAATAACTGTGATCTAGCCCTGGTGTTTGCTATGATCCTACAATAATCCGAGGCATCTTGTTATGTAACCTGACTACTCCGCTTTTGTAGCCTATAGAAGCTTCTTAATAGAGGTTTCCCCCTTCTTTATTTATGAGGGATGGTAAACGATATCCAAAAGTCTTGAGCGATAGTTTTAGTTGCATTCCTTAACATATTATAGTCGATCTTTCTTCTGACAGTGTTTTATTTATTTAAAAGCGGTTATTATCTAGAGTTTCATCTTTTGACTTTTCAAATTTGGACCCCTAAGTCTTGGAATAATTACTCAACGCGCGTGTTAAAGACTAATTTTAAAGCCTCCTAGCAACGAGAAACGACCATTTAACTGTTTAATACGAAGGATTTACCGCGACTTTACTTGCGGAGGTTATCTAGCGGGATTAAGCCGTTCTCGAATACGTTTAACATAAGGAAAACCGGAATATCGACGTATCAATTACTTTAATAAACCTAATCCATTAGCTTGATGTTGTTTCTGGAAAATCCACATTTTTGAAGCAACCATTTATCTCAGGAGGTTCTGTTCTTATATAACTTATTAAGACGTATCTAAAAATGACGTAATTACCATGGTTCCTCTTTTTGGGGACCGCGGAGACGATTAGCATAACCCGGATATTTTCGATATCGATTACAATATTGACGGCTTATCTAATTACACTGACCATGAACAAATCCAACCTAAACCCTTCGATTAACCAGTAAATTTTTCCAATATGGAATTAAGTCTTTTAATGTAAAAAACTAAGATATTACGTGAATATTGTCCAGATCCAAAGTTTAAAGGTGTAAGGAAAAATGAATTCTACTTCATTTTTTTACAATCGGAGGCTTTTATGAAGACCTTCATAGAAAGTTATTATGTTGGTAGTGGATATGGTGATAATAGTGATCCTGAAGCTTTTATAGAAATTATGTAAACGTATTATTATGAACCGAATGCGGTAAAAGCCGTTATGTACTAGTTCACAAATTTGAAATAAAATGTTTATAAACGATTTTACGATTTTTTATAGTATTTGGGAAGCTTTGTTTACAAGAGATCACAGCATAGTTCAAGGATTTGTTGTCAAAATTATTATTATGAATGAGACAACTAATGATATACCCGTAAACGCAATGCTCATCGTTAATATTCCTGCGTATTATAACAATTAGGTCCCTTGTGCTTAAATTATAGATAGAAGATTCTATAACCTTTGTATTCGATACAGTGGCGATACTTGTATTAGTAATATTAGTACTAGCCGTTTTGTTGGTAATTTCAATGGTAACGGAAATACTCCCGTTTGCCATAGTTTGGGAGATGAAATTGTTACCAACTTAAACGATTTTTGAATTTATATTAAAAGATGTGTTACCTAGGTTAGATATTAGGAACTCTCCCGTTACAAAGACTTTACTTTATATTTGAAACATGGTACTGATGGTCGTTGTATTCGTACCTATTCATGAGATCTCACGAAGTGTTCATACGGCTTTGTTAGTAAGGTTAACATCGGTATTTACCTTAGTTCTACCTACTATATTATCGATATTTTTGGGAGGAAAGCGTAATTTTTATACATAATTGCATAAAAGAGTTTTCAATATTCTAATTCGATCCAATTGCTTAACCCTAACTTTAAACAACAGTCTGTTTGAAATAAATTTACTTTATACTTACATTTCATTTATAAACGTTTTGGTATGCAAATTTTGTAAATATTTTCAAGTTATATGTAAGTATCCCATTCGTTGATGAAAGTAATTATACATTTTTATTTTAATCTGACAATTTGGCGAAGCAACCCGTTATTTACTTAGGACTAGTGTATAATATTTAATGATTTATTTAACTTTTTAGTTTGATTTATACCGTTATTCCATTCAAATTTATATGATTTGTTAATTGTAATATAAAATTATTTTAGATATATTTTAGATAAGTTGGGAATATGTAGTTTGAGCCGGTTTTCATTTTTAGGGATTAGAAGTTAATTATGATTTCTGGGAATGTGATTCTAAGTTAGTATAAAGGAAACGCAAAGGTTCCGGTGTCGTTATTTTTTATGCTATACTCTGTAAGTGTCGAAGGAATTAAATTGTTAATATGCGACCCGCCATCATTTTTCGCCTAGAAATGTATAAAGTGTTAGATCCGAAGGATCCTGTTTCCTTTTACGATAAGCTCTCCGATACCTGTTAGGAGCTCATGTATCTATCTAACAAAGTCTTAGGAAATAATTTGCCCTTTATCACTCTGAAGCCGATCACATAATCGTTATTTAAAATAAACGATTAGGGCTAACTTTTTAAAGTCCCCTAGGACCTATTACACAGTATATGATGGGAGGAGTTTTTCATGTTGCAAAACACGTTTACCGACTTGTTAAATCAGCGTTATATTAGTACAAGTAGTATTTGAGTAGATACACCAGTACTTTGTGTCGAGAAACCTACGGGCGGTCTATACTTGTATATCAATTATGGTAAATTTAATGTTATTAAGATGGCCGACCGTTATATCCTTCCCATATTCCAAAAAATCACTCGAGAATATTTTACGATTCAAGTAGTTCATTCAACTCGACATAAAAACTATTTTTTATAAGCTTACATATTAATAAAAGAGACGAATAAAATACTATATTTCGTAAACTTTTTGGAATTTTCAAATTGCTCGTTACCCCTTATATCTTTTTCAGTTTATCAATTCCCTTTTAACGATATATTAATAGTTCTTGACGCTTGTTTTTCGATATTTTTCAATTTATTCAATTCTACAATAATTTAGTACATTAGAACAATGTTTCTAATAAACATAATGTCAAGGTTAACTAGGTATTGAACGCTTTGGACAAACTCTATTGAAACTTCGATATATCTCAATGGAAATTCAACGTTTCAACCAAAATATCGGGAATTTTTTATGGAAATGGGATTTCAAGTACGTATGAACCCTAAAGAGACTACTTTTTTCGGCTTTTTCAGCTTTTGCTGGCAATTTATTCGATATTACATTAAAATCGTTGGCTCTTTGATTCGTTTGAATGAATAGGGCGTCTCTTTTTATTGGGAGACTAAGGAATAAGTCTTTTTCGAATGCCTTAAACCATTCTTTCTTTTTAAACCAGTTTTTGCTTAATGTGATCTTGATCAAAAAAAACCCTTTTTAAAGGAATACTGTTTCGGATAAGATTAAGAAGGTTGTTTACTATAACAGAATGTTTACGATACTGTACATTTCATAAAGTATTAAATGCGTCGTTTATCACTTGTCGAATACAATTACGAGATTTACGACAAAAACAACTAGGGATTATAAGTTGCTTAGAAATATAGAACTTGGAGTTGTAGGATACATCCAGGTTGTTTATTATCCTTACGTATTATAAAAATTTATAATGTTTTACCACTACCTAATGACTCTTCGAGCAATATATTTTCTCATCGATACCTCGTTTTCAATTCCGTTTTCAGTTAATTTATAATGAAGGATTAATTGTATACGACTCGATGTATTAATACGATAATATAAGGATATTTTTCAAAATGGTTTTGACTTCCGCTTTTTATGTCAGGAATTATAGGTTTTTTGCTTGAGATTGTTTTTATTAAATTCCACACGCGTATATAGAACTCTTAGTTTTCTATAGTAAACGAAGTTATTTCGACGGTGTTTTTTATTTACCAATATTAACTTTCAAAATAATTGGGACGCCGTTCTTACATTTAATTTTTTTTCCCTGATTAATTGGAGAGATAGATATAAGCTACAGGAGTTATTGTATCGATACTCGTATTAACGACACCCAACTATTTAAAGCTTTTATTTCAAAATATTTAGTAAACGAATATAGGTTTTTAAGATTTCGTGACCTTATTTGTGATTCCACTAACGAACCGGTTACTACGGCATTAATTTAAGTTATATGAGATTCACCTTTTACCGGACACTGAGTCTGGCACGTTACCATCGCTATTTGAACCCAAATATATTTCCAATTCGGTTTATACCATGCGGTTCGATGTTTTTTCCGGGAAGTATATGTTTGCAGGCGAATAAAGTATTCGTGATATCGTCGAAGGGGGCTTTTCAAAACCTTATTTATCCTCAAGTGGTTCTGAAACTAAATTTTAATCGACTTTATAATCGATTTACCTTAAGAATGAACTGGTCGCATAGGTTACTTGATGGTCATTACGTATCATTCATATATTGTTGTTACTTGAAAATTAATAGATATTATGAATATTCAAACTTACGCGGAGCGGTTTTTGAATTACCATTGGCTATTCTATAGGTTTTTTTGCGCTATTATTTACTATTGAGGTTTCAATTAGACTAATGGGTTCTAGAAAGGTTTTTGCAATTTAATGGGGTTAGAGTAGCGTTTGAATATTTTTTTTACTCTGAGACGGATAGTATTTACGAGCTCGTTAAGGAAAATGTTTTAATGTATTTGTATTTCTTCGTTTTTTATACTGTTAAAAATTGGAGCTGAAAAGTGTGATATAATTACTATTAGTATTGACTATCTTTTGATAATATAAGATGACCACATCGACTTCATATAACTTGTCCAGCGTTTATTTATTTTAACCAGAAAATTACGCATATAGGACGAAGTTTTCATTCTATATATTCTCGATTTTACGGAATTCGTACAAGTCGTCACAAAGTCTATATAATTACATATGGAGAAGATCTTTAGTAAATAGTGGTTCACTTTGGAACAAGTTCGGGTTGGTGACAACTTTTCCTTTCTTTTTTAAAAACTATGAACCGGACCAATTTTTAAAGGAATGAGTTAGTATTATAATGAATACTCTATTATACGAGTCTTCGATTTATCAATGATCTAATTTAATAATCCGGGTCGTAAATATAACCGATTTTACGTTAAATACCTTTTTGAACCATTTTCCATCCGTTTTCTAATTAATAAATCCTTGATTATGAACTATCTATTGTCAGTATTATTATTAATAATAGTAAAAACGAGCTTAATTTTCTGTTAAATGTGTTTTTTTATCCTGGAATAAACCTTAGGTAGGCTACCTCCACTTTAGCAACTCCTTAGAGTGATAAATTTTAGTGAAATGAGCACGTTATATATGCCTTACTTAGGAATCGTTTTCGAATTTGTCGAATACCGCAGTCTTCGATGTTTTCGAATCCCGTTATAACTCGGTTAAGAAAAATAACGGGTGTGTCCGACCAGACCGCTAGCGAGCTTAATTAGAACTTGTTCTTTCCAGTTACCGGACCATTGAGAAGCCGTAATTTTACAGTTTTTTAGCAGTAGTTAAATTAACTTACGTGTGTCAATAATAATAGTAGGCTATTTAAACCATGTGAGTTAAGTAAAATTAGTAAGCGGATTAACCCGCATTGGTGAAAATGGCCTATGATGGTAGTGAGTAAGTTTATTTACGTGGGTTAAATATCAATGGTGGATGGTTAACCTATATTAGTTAAGATTTCTAGTGGTAATAGGAGAAACGTTAACCCATATAAGTTTAAGTGAAATAGTAGGCGGCTTAACTCACATTAATTAAAATGACCAACGAGTTTATATTAAAAAAATGGGGTGGAGAGGGGTGCTACTGCGATATAGGTATGTTGGGGGTAATGTTACAGACTGGTGGCGTAGATGGTAGTTACTAGGAATTTTACCCTAGTAATTGCCATATTCCTACTATACTTTGAGTAGTCCTATCACGAAACTAGAGCACCCCCTTTCTGTAACCTATTGAAGCTCTTTAGCAGAGATCTCTTTTTTTTCTATTGATCTTAAATAAAACACAGTATCAAACGGTCTTAAGTAATAGCTTTGGTATGTGTACTTCATAATAAATGATTAAATTCAAGTTAATAATTATCAATAGTACTATTCGAATAGAATAATACGTTATAGAGGTAAAAAAAAAAGATACAATGCACAAAAAGATGTGAAAACCTTTGAATATGCCATGAAAAGGTAGTTACTACGTCGAAAACACTCAAGGAGTTAATAAACTATTCGAAAAGACTCAAACTAGTGCCAAACGCAGTTTTTTACTCGTTGCTTTCCCTATTACGAATTTTAAAGAAAGCAATACTAAAGTAGATCTTATTAAACGAATTAATCCGTGAAATATTGACAAGTGTTTTCTAAATAGGATAAGGTGTATCGGTCGACTTTCGTAATAACATTGAGCCATCGATAATAGAGGTAAAACTCTAAGCCGCTTCTAGTTTTCTTAATAAAAAAAATAAAGGCATCCACTAGAAAATACTCGCGCGAATATAACCTTTATTGTTGGTAGGTCTTTATCGTTACATCGCAGTCGATTCGAATCACTGTAGTTGAAGTAACTGGTGCTGCATTGATATTGTTGATTGGATGTGTAAGTTCTAAGTTTGGCAGACCGCTAACCGGTTTGCACACTAATTTGTATGGCAAAACACTTCGGCCTGTACCCCACTTTCAAGTGAGCACCTACTGCACTGCACTTGTAGTGCAGTGTATTTAAATCCCACAAACTGCAGTCAATTTGCAGTACGTACAATCAACCTTACTACAAGTAAAGTTGACTTGACTGTACTGCATTTGACTGCTATTCCAATACTGGCGGCTTTTTTTTTTAATGTTGCACGCTTGCCATCAATTGGTGGCAACCTTTGAAATCCCTCCTCAATTCATAAACTAGACCCTTGTCAATTCTGATCAATTTATACTAAAATTGACATCAATTACGACCCCTTATTGCCCTTTTGCTCCACCCTTCCGAGTCCTTCGTTCCTCAGGTCCCGTATACAGATCTTTCGCTACAGACTTGCGCAAATCAGGTACGCCACCACTTACGTACCTTTTGCCAGTAGTTCAAATTACTGGCATTGCTACCTTTGCCATCGCCACTATAGCCCTGACGGTCTTTCAGTTTGCTAGGGCAATCTTGTTCCTCTACGTCACGTGCCGGGCAGTTTACGTATCCCTCGATTCGTATGGCCAGTGTATTGCTATCCACAAACCTTTCCAGGGCACCATTAGGCGTGACCTTGGTTATGAAATCGGCAGGATTATCTTTGCCATGAATTTACCGGTACTTATCGATTTCCCGGGCTTCGTATACCTCTTTTAACGCTATTACGTCTATTATTAAGTGTTTTTTATTGGTCGTGCCTAGTTTTAATAGGCATTCATAAAGGCTTTGGAAATCGGTACACATCACTATAGGTATCGGTAGCAATCCTAGCTGCTTAATGATAATCCTTAATATGTTATTTGTTACTATACCGATATCAAAGCCTGCTATTATGCTTTAGACTTCTAAAGTTAGTATACTCCGGGTCACTCTAGTCCCTATCGCCGTTCTTCTTTTTAGTTTATATCCTTTTCTTAGGTTGTTGTCCACGTCGCTGACGTTTCATTAGCTTATTGACAGTCGGCTCGGGAGGGTTGTATTGACTATTTTTTTCGACTAGGAGGTTATCAGCGTCAGGATCTTTATCGAACTTAAGGTACTTAAGGGGTTTTTGGTACAATTTAATTTATATAACTCGTAAAATCACCGGGACGTTCATAGTTTAAACTACTACGTTTAAATCAGTAATATTCAAGACCTTATAAGGCCTATCCCATTTACCCAGTTCGCGTTACGTAAATACTTTACTCTAAAAGTGGAGTAAAAACATGTTTGTTGTTAAAGGTCCGTTCCTAATATTATGGGAATTATTAATCTAGCGGTATGCCGATTCCTTCCTTAGTTTTTATTTGAGCTTTTTCATATGTTATAGCACGTTTCTAGGTGTTTCATAATGGTAAAAACTTAGTTGTTATACGTAAGTAAGCTGTAAATACCAGTAAAGTTGTTATAAATACGTTAGTGTTAATAGTATCGTTAAATCCTTTTATCGTTATTAAAAGCCTAACCTTTTAATTTATAAAGTTTCCGATTTCTAGTATAAGAATATCGTAGGCCCTTTGTAGGAGGTCATATAGTCTTTTAACAATATTAATATTATAGTAAACTTTAACAGAGACCTGTTTATACTGAGTCCTTATTAATGTTATATTAGTTTAAAACTCCATCGCAGCAAACTTAGTGCCGGTATCGTAAATTAAAAAGTTTAATTGGCCAAGGTACGTGTCAATCCATAAAATACGTATTATTTCCTATATTTTTTTTCGTTGTAATAGTTTTAAGGAACCTAACGCCGTAAAAAGCCGTGGCGAAGTCTACAACGTATAATACTGGCTTGATTTCTAAGTAAAACACGTTTACGAAAACTTTTAAATTAAAGTTTCAATTTTTCTTTAATGTAAACTTAAACTTTAAAGGGGTTTAGGAGTATAGTTGACAATGGTGACAAAGGCGCTTAAGTGCTTTTAGTATTAGAAAATCTACATTATCGTAACCAATTGTTTTTAAAACCTTATAATGCCTATTAGTCGCCAGGTAGTCAAACCTACGATACAGTTAACGAAGTTCCGCCTCCGTTAGGTTTAATAATACTTTTTCTGATCCTTAAAGAAAAAACTAGTTATACTTCTATTTAAAGTTAAGTGAAAACCTTTTACCGGCCTTAATTTTTATTAATTCGTTAGTTTAAACGTTAATGTTAATGCTAAGGTTTTTTATATTTTTTAAGGAATGGAGGAAAGTGTTAAGGGAATTTGGAATATAAAAAATAATAGGGCTTATAATAGTTTTAACCGTCGTGAATCCTAATAAAGATAGCTTTTTTTCATGGCTAAAGCTAACCTTAGCCTTACCAGTATCCGGGTAGTTGAGTTTTGTAATAGTATTAGTATCTCTTCGTAACACGATGTATTGCAAATAGCCTCTTATTAAGTACCGTTTTGCCCCCATATCCGGTATAATCCCCTAAAAGACTTACTTTTCGTAATAGTTTAAAATAGTGAAAATATATATAGGGCCAGAGTCTTGATCGTCGAGGCGGCGGTAAGGGTCTTCGTTAGTAAGGCGGTATAGGAAAGTGTAGTCGGCTAGTTATTACGTTACTTCCCAGCAATTACCGATGCTAATACCAGTATCTTTGTGCCAGCTAATAACCTTCGGCTTGTTTTCCTTCTTTTTAACTTTATTTCCTTTAAATTATATAACTCGCTTTATATAATTCCATTTAAAAGCAGAGAGCTATTGCGTGTGGTATATTAGTTACTTTACGTTACTCTCGGCGAAAATATAACGTATTAACTAATGGTATTATTTGACGTAAATCAAATATTTCTTAACTTTTAAGTTCAATTTGTTTAGCCGAATTAAATATCTTAAAAAAGAGGAATATACTTTTTCGTAAGTAGAAATCCGGGCCTTTCGTTAAGCGTACTTGCCGGGCCTTTCATAAAGTCAAATAATGTAATACGAATTGAGAGGATTTTATTTTTCGTTACTTAATTCCGGAGCTTGAAGATATATACCAATCGATCTGGAAACTCGAGCAATTAGGGTCGCTAGCAAAAAACGAAATTGGTTAGAAAACCATTTATAAGTAGCTTTAGGGTATTGTAAAACGTATTCGATTTTTTTGTAGTTCGTAACTGTTTACCGGACCTTTTAACGTAAAGTGCTTTCGCCAGCTCTCACGTTCCATATTACTTGTTAGAAAAGTATTAGCCTGTTAAGCATCTAATTAAAAAATTCTATTTTGTTTTTCGATTGTTTTTTATCATCTAATATATAAAATCACTTAATAATATTCCAATCTATGTAGTATTGGGTAAGGTTAATATCGTAAATTTCCTAGAAAGAGAAGCAATTCGTTAGGTACCATAGGTAGTAATCATTGGCTTCAAAGGTAAAGATATTGGAAAATAGCAAGTAAAGACCTGACAGTTTAACTTTTATCTGACCGTAAATGTTGGAAAATGAGCGTAACTTAACGTCGAAGAGGTTTTACAGCTTACCATTATACTTTTCCTTTCCATCTTAGATTTTGACAAACGTAGTAATCTCCGTATAGTTCTTATCCACCATTAAAACTCATTGTTAGGAGAAGGTGATATACTAGTTTTATGGACCTTTAATGTTTTTTGGCTGGTGAAAAGACTCAGGTTATTGTTGTTATTAGTAAGTAGGAAAGTTACCTTTGGCTAAATTTGAAGAGAAAGAGCCAATAGTTGTGTTTATAGTAATCTTGCGTGTAAAGCCGTTTCTTCTCTGATTTTCTGCTAAAACTAAACGTGTTAAGGGTTTTGAAGGAAGTGAGATTGGGGGTTCCTATCGCGGGAGACTTGGCGATAATCTTTTGGTGTTAAGGGGTATGGCGAGGTTCCTACTCAATTGATTAATGTAAAGTGCCAACATCAATACCTTCAGCCGCGTTTGCAACTTTTTCTTCACGTACTAGGCCGCTGTTAAAGGTTTATTCCACGCTATCACGTAGGGGTGTTAAACCGCCGAGAAAGTTAATGTTTGCCTTATCGTTAGTACGTAAAAAGGTTTAATTTAACTAGGAACAGTAAAAGGTGGGTTTTCTAAATAGCGTATAAAAGTGGTAGGGTTCGTGAACACCCTTTTTATATGAGTATAGGTCTTAAAGGTGTTTTCAAAGTTAGGCCAAGTCGAAAAGAGCTTGTGTTAGCTTTGTAATGCCTTATACTTAGATTAAAATACATTATTTCTCTAATTCGAATTTAAGCCTAAACTTAACCTCTTTTTAAATTTTCTTCCATATATTAATGGTTTAGTTGTTAAAGAAGTCAAAGTATTCGTGAAAAGCGTAGTCGAGATTCCCGTTGCTATTGTATTTAACGATAAAGTATCCAACGAAGTTGGTAGGATGTTTTTCCGTTAAATATTTATCGATATCCCGTACCTAAAGGTTTTCATTATAACACTTAATAAAGGTGGTTCACAGGGTTCTAATTGCTTCTTTCCTAGCGGGATCGATAATAACTTTAAAGTAAGTGTTAATAGTATATATCTTGAAGTTTTGGCCTATATATGACTTTTAAGGCGAGATACTTAGTGATATTTGGCGTAAAGACTTGGTATTTTTTGGCGTAAGGTCGTATAATGTAGCTTTCTTGGCAAGACTTAACGTTTTCCCTTAAAGTAGTGAACTTGAAGATCGAGGTGATGTAAGGAGTGAAAAAACTAAAATAAGGGCAACGGTTTAATGTAAACGATAAAAAAGAAGCCCGTTATTGGTGTTTTAGCGTAAGGATTTACTCGTTTATTTTGTGGTAATAATACCCGTAATAATACTAAATTAGCCGTTTGACAACTTGCCAAATGAAGATTTTTGAAAGTCAATCTTGACTTCTTGAAAAATAATTAATAAATATTTGTTAGTGATTTTTAATAGCTATATTATTGCCTACTTCCAAATTGCCGTTTTAGACTAACGCAACCCAAAAAGTTTTCTCTATTTTCCAACTGTTGTGGACTAACGCAGTGCTAATAAAGGCCCCTCGTAAAAATATTTCTTCTACCCTAACCGCTGTAGCCGTAAAGCGTAACCGGAAAGAAGCCTTTTCTTCTACTTAGCCAATCTATACTTAACCTAATAAGCACTGATCGGTATTGGTAGGCCTTTATCGTTAAAAAGTAGTCGATTAGAATTACTATGGTAGAAGTAACTAGTGCTGCGTTAATATTTTTAATTGGATTTGTAAGTTCTAAGTTTGGCAGACTGCTAGCCGGTCTACACACTAATTTGTATGGCAAAACGCTTTGGCTTGTGCCCCACTTTGAAGTGGGTACCTACTGCACTGCACTTGCAGTGCATTTTATTCAAATCCCACAAACTGCAGTTAATTGGCAGTAATTACAATCAATATTACTGCAAATAAAGTTGACTTGATTTTACTGCATTTAACTGCTATTCCAACATTAATTTAACAACTCCATCAATGATTTCCGTTACACCAGGGGCTTTTCAAATAACATTCTGTATAACTAGACCCTATAGACTTCTTCAGGTTGAATATAATCATCATTTTGAAAATTGATTTGATAATCGGTTTCCGTACGGTAAAAAAGGATTTTATCTGCTAGGGTGTCATTTAACAGAGATAAGGATTCCTTGAGGATATCTAAAAACTTATCATCGATTGTAATAATTTAATTCGTTCTATATACTCTGATAATAATTTCTTTTTCGAAAAAAGAATCGTATATAAGCTACTGAATAATGGTTTGATTTCTTTACGTATATTAGAGTATTACGTGAAAAATCGTCACTTTTACTTCTTTAAATAAATTGTATTTAGGTATGAGCCCTCATTCGGATATATGATAATCACTCGCTTATTTTAAAGATAATACATACTTTGAAAACTCGTGACCTACCCGCTATCACTCCATCCCAATTTAATCAAAATAACGTTATGATATGAATGGTACATAATACAGACCCAAATTCAATACCTATACCTATCAAGATAAAAATTGAAATGATTCATGAAGAAGATAAATCATAGGTCGGTAACGATAACTTACTAGGTAAATTTGTTAAGTCGTTGAAGCAAAATAAGTATATCGAATGATTATAATTGGCGGGTAAACTCCTTATTGATAATTTTAAAATATTTATAAACCATTTTTACGAAAACTTTCAAAAATGAATGGAAATATTGAATTCATTGATTATTAATGACAAAATATTCATAAGTTGTGAATCAACTACTTGTTCGAATTAACAAAATTTCAACCCCTACATGCTAATATATATAGAAGTAATAGGTTTTCCTTTTGAAAGTCGATAAGGTTGTTGGCGGCAATGAAATGAACGCTAGTTTTGACTTTGGTGATGTAATTACTTAGGCGTTAGGCAAGACTCAGGGGATTAACTCGTATTATATAATATTTTCTCCATATCGCTGATATAAGTCGTATTTTGTCAGATACGAAAGTTCGGCTTGATTAACCCAGGTAACACGTCGTTCAACATCGGTTTTCACTTAATTTACACCCATTATAATGATATGTTTTGAGCCATTGCACATGGTTATATTAATTCCGCTTACTTCACCGCCAATGTTACCGTTATTAGTGTTTTTATCGGTATAAATCTCGTTATAATTATTTAATCGGATATCATGCTTATAACGACAATAATTAATTAATTAAACCAAAGAGACTTATTCGTTATATGTTTTGGATATATTTCAAGTATAATTATTCAACGCTCTAAGATAGCGAAAAATTGTGTGATTTCCTAGATATACGGTCGACCCCAGTAAATAAAGTTTCCTAAACATTGAAACAATGTAAAATCTATCATATACTCCTTGTTACCCATTCTTAATCCAAACGATAAGGGTTTTTATCACGTTAAAATTATAATAGTAGAGGCAAAATATTATTATAAAAGTGTTAGAATCGTTATTACTAGCGTCAACATTGCAGTCATAGTATCTTTTTGATGTGGTTTTCATTGTTTACTTTTATTGTTGAAAATAAAGCAAAAATAATCCCCTTTATATTAATAGAAAAATTCATATGTAATTTTCTTAACATTATAACTTTTCACGTTGAAAAACGTGATTGAACGCCTAAAATGTCTACAGATCAGTCGAAGTGTTTCAGTTTAACTCGTTAACGGCTAATTTCGGTAACTTAATCATCATGTTCTCAATCTGAATGTAAAAATTTGAATATTCGTCGTCTTGAGGTAACCGAACGTGACTTCCAATAAGAAACAGCGCAGGAGTTACATTGATGTTGTTCTTAGAGTTGATAACCTACATAATAACGGCTTTTTTTAGAGCAAAAAGTCGTTTTAATAATTTGAATATATAAGCAGAGACTTAGAATTCATGAGTTATATTTTGAAGTGTAACTAATGATTTAATTTTTTATTACTTTGTATATATAAACTTTCCGTAAGAAATAAAAATCCGTTGAATAATTTTTTATCATAACGTTTTAATTAGCCGTTTTTATCAGACGGTTCATTCGTTTTGTTATATAGTTTTAGAACCCTAAAGCTAGCGTTAAACTTATGCATTGAAAAGCTGTTTTTAAGATTAATTGTTTGAGTTCGAGTTTTGAAGGGATATGATCCTAGATTATAGAAGCTCGAAAACAATTGAGACGCAAGCGAATGAAACGAAGTCGAGAATTTTATATATCAATTAGCTAAACCTATCATGTCAAGTAGTATAATATTTCTTATAATCTTTGATGAAATGAAGCAATCAACTCCTATTGAAAAACTTCTAAGAGCTATTAACAAGGTGTAACCTAGTAATATAATTATTCAATTAGATTAGGTATGCTAGGAAACAGCGTAGAAGCATCATGATAGTGTGGTAATATTCAGGGCTAGATTCCTGGCGACCATTAGCTCATGAACTAGCCTATAACAATAAGTGTATATTAAGTATGTATAATCTTATATTCAACTTATTTAGGAAACTCTATCAATACGTCAAAAACCAATAAATAAATATTTTTTCCAATTTTCAGAAGGGTTTTATATATTTTATAAGTATTCCATTAGAAAACCTTTTTTTTTTTTTTGAAATCCTTTGGAAATTTTAAAAGTTTAAATAGCTGGAAATATTTTTTTTTTTTAGATTTATTATCATCGTAAATTGCCTACTATATAGCTAGTATATTGTTACCCTCGGTAAAGTGACAATACATACATATACTGATGGAAAGGCTCGTAAACTAAAGTTTTTACCTTATATACACAACCACCAACCTATTCAGTTCCCTGTTTCTAGATTATAACCTTTAACCTTGTTGAACAGACCACCCTATTACTTATGCTACACGTATATTAACTGAACAACATATCCTCCACACCCGTGGCCAATTTCCGAACCTTGCGCTATATGTACTCTTAAATGCCTACCGAAGAGGCCTTATATCAATTATAAAGGTCCTCGTTTCCTAAAAATACTCTTTTCCCTAATTAATATGGATCTTATTCGTAAAGCGTTTGTTCAAATAGTTACGACGAAAGAGTACACACATCACTACGTGTATTAAATATTAGTTTTTGACCTTATATCTATGATATAAAAAAAACATCTGTTTATAAAATAAAATATTGATAAAACCATGAACAGGAAACCGGACCTTGAGCTAGCCTTCCAATTAAGGCCTTAAGGTACCCCGTATATTAAAGACCTGCAAGGGCGTAAAAACTGTAACCTTAACCAGACTATGTTATACGGCTATCTCAGTCTCTGCTCGACGCCTACCCATATCGAAAATCTAACGTCGGTCCTAAAAGAGTGAAGAACCTGTAAAGTACATATATTTTGGTTGTCATCTAGTAGCGGTAGAGAAGGAAAACTTCACAACACGGTAAAAAATGTATTTCGAAAGTCAAAGCCCGAGCCGCCTTTTTTCTACGGACTGCAAGCCCAAAAAGAGTAAAAGTAGTGTAAAACAGTGTAAAATACTAAGCGGATGGTGTGCCGTAAAAAGTCTTTTGTGGACAACTAAAAATGTTCGAAATATAGTCGAAGGCCCCATTAAGCGTGCGGGGTGGCAATGTAGGTGGTGACGGCTTAAATATGATTAATGAATTAATTAAATAAAGCCATCAAATGCGAACTCTAATAATAAAGGTCTCTATTAAAGATCTAAAAACGTCCAAGGAATCAAACTTATATTATAATATGAGTACAACATTGAAGGCCCCGCTAAACGTACATAGCGCCAGTATGAGTAGCTATAGTTCTTGAAAAAATCAAAATAATAGAGCTGTTAATAAGAGCGCTTATAAGGTCTATTTTGGAAACCTTAAAACGAAAAAAAAAAAAAAAAAAAAAAAAAAATCAAGCTTGTATTGCAATCACAGTACAAGTTTAAGTCTAAAGGACCACGTTGGTATAATTAACGAGGGATGAAATCGTTGGTTATAAAGGCTGTTCTATGGATGCACTACTACACAAGTGTTGCGCCGGACCGACGACGATTTTAATAGCCAAAAGGGGGTCGCCGGAAAAGATTCAAGTGATAATAGAGCCGATTAGTGATATTGTGATAGAATAGAATGCATGTGAAGTGATGGTGTTCAGAGCGGCTGGACATGAAAAATTTTCTCGGAAGTAGGCACTATTAGGGTTTATAATGTTGGTCCTCTATCCTTCTTAACAAAGTGGTCCATGCACCCATACCAAGAAAGTTGATGTAAGGTCGAAGATGCTAAAGATTGTTTACGGAATATATTTATATTTACGTAATAATATGGCTTTTAAGGGGAATTTCACCGCTTATGCCAACAGATGAACTATTTACAATTACAATCATTTAATAATGACTGATTTTCGGGATAATGAACGATTATATTAAAATTGTGTTTTTGCTATTATTATTGTATTTTGAAGCGATCGATTTTCACCTTTTATATTGTCGATTAATGGTTTATTTTTAGATTATCAGACCATATATCACTTAAATATTGGAATGTTAGGTCCTTGTTATTGTTATAGGAATATAAATTATATTATTTCGTTAATAAAGATACCATGCATTATATTTGGTGACTATCTTTTCAAATATTACCCAGTATATCAATAATATTTGAGACACCTAGTTTAAGAATCAGTTCGATATTATACTTCTCTTTTGAAGATACTTAAGACATTATATATTTTTTCTAAGTTTTTTTTTATCGTTGTTGCTATTCTTTCCTTCAATTTATATTCTTGTTTTTAATAGATTTCCATGCCTCGTAGTTTGATTAGCTTATTAATTATCTATTCGAAAGATTTATATCATTCAATTGGTAATGTTTTCTAATTTCGATCGAATTCAAGGAGTTTCGTATGGCTTAACCCATGTAATTAAGAAAATGAAAATACCGGTAACATTTTTCATTACCTTGTTGAAGTTGATAATACTTGGTATTTTGTGAGGGTTATCATATTAACCTAGCTTTCTACACGTCAAGACTTCGCTTTATCATGGTAGAAATGATACCATTGTTATCAAGAGATTGTTCTTAGTATAGAGAATATCGTTAATATAGTTGCATTATGATATCTTGGTCAATTTAGTTAAGGCTATACTTTGCATCAAAGCTCGTTTTTCTACATTCAATCATAATAGCTATATAACCATCATAAGTATATACTTCTTCAATGTTATCAAAGTAAGTATTAGGCTGTGAGGATTAAAAGTACTATTATAGCATTTCATTTTTCACTATCCTTTACAATATTAAATCCGAATTCGAAGAACCATTAATCTTTAGTATCAGGATATTATAGTTTTTACCCAAATATTTGTATACTTTTTTAATCTTATCAATGCTCTAATTGGTTTTGATTGATACTTTTTGATGCTAAGTTCCTATCGACTAAATATTCCTTCAAAATTCATTGTAATAAAGTTGATACAAGCCTCGTGAAATAACAATTTTGAAGGTCCCAGATATATATCAATCTATATTGAATATGACATTTCCTATATTTCTTTCACCGTAGTCATTTTAGGAACTTAGTACTACAAGAAGTTATTACGGAATGAAAGAAGTTAATTATAGGCTTATCGTTTAAGTAAAATACGGTCACTAAATTTTAGTAGTTAAAATTGTGATTTTTTGACCTTAAACTTAAATCCAAAGAGGATTTAAAAGTACGTTTAGCAAAAGTAGTGAAGCCTTTCAATCGGTTTTAATATGTAAAAATATGAATATTTATTAACGGTTGCCTTATAATCTTTGTATAGCTTATTTATAGCTAGTTAATGAAATCTTAATCGTAATGAATGAAGTGAGGATCTCGTGAGGTTCAGTACCAATGTCTTTAGTTTTTAATGATGAAACTACAAGTATTTTCATTTCAAATTGAAAAAAAACCTTTAGCCTTAACTTTCAAGTATTTCATTACTTATGGAAAACAACGTTTACTATGAGGTGTTTCATTTATATTTTTTTTTTGGAAAACGTGCTTAGGTAATTTCAAAATATTGTAAATAAAAGCTTTAACGATTATAGTTGTTGTCGTTGATCCATGTAGAAAAAAAAAAAACTTTCAAAAGCCAAATTCAACTTCAACTCTACTGGAATGCATATAATTAAGGTTCTCAATAGTATCAATATCTCATTATAACACGACATACTACTAATAACCGTATATTAAGAATGGAGATACCCCAATATTCGGTATAATCCCTTTAAAACCCCGTCGTATAACGATCGCGAACAGTAAATAAATACGTGTGTGTGAAATCGTCATCGTTATAACGACAATAAGGGGTTTAACTTGTGAAATTATATAAAAAAGTATATCTGTTCAATTATCACGTTAATTTGGAACAAGTGCTGGTATCTTTATATTAGTCAATAGACTGACGTATATAATCTTCAATTTTTTCTTCCTGTAACATTAAGGTAAGTGACGTGTTAAATATTTTCCAAATGAATATTAAAAGGGTATAAAAAGTATTGAATTAGCTAATTCTATCAGAATTCATTAGAAGTATATGTTGTAAATTAATATTATTATCTGTAATGACTTTAGTATCTAGTCAAGTTGTTTTTAAAAAAAAATATGACTCTCATTGAAAAAATCATGAGCTAATATATCCAGACCCCAACACATGTTATTGTTTACGCCTCCAGTCTATGATTATTTACTCAAAAGATCGCATAAAATGAACCATACTTACAATATATAAACTCGTTATACGAGGAATTTTCATCGTTGTTGCTAAAGTTAAAGAATTCTAAACACGTTCTAGACGAGTTTTGAACTTGCATTTTGATGGTCTCAAACGAAAAACTAAGTTATCCAAAAGAACCCTTTATAAGTAACGTCAAAGAACTGTAAAACATATGTAAACTTTCTATAGCTAGTAATAGCCTAACGGATTTTATAGCGCAATATGCTTTTTCCAACTCACATATTTCCTATTACTCAGTAGTAAAACATTAGCTTATCAAATATCTGATGAAAAAAGATAAATTTTTGTTTCTTAATCCTTTTATGCTTTAATATGTGAGAGCATCAAATGATATTCTAGTTTGTGCAATATTAAAAAGGTTGAATATCTTCTTCTTAATAACCTTTGGAATAACTATATACTTTGAGAAAAAACACATAATTCTCTTATTACTAAAGGTAGTAATCCTCGGCTAAACTGGAAAAAATCTCGGGAATAACGAGTTGAAACCTAGTCACTTGATCATTATTCAACGATAAATATTGAAAAATATTCGAAAGAGGATATTGAATAGATTGTACAGCTTGCTGTTATACTTCTTTCTACTACATACAATCTTCAAGAAAGTCGTAATGGCTATGCAATCAGTATCTACCATAACAACATTTTAGGGGCCTAAAATACTATATTTATCATACAAACTATGTTATGTTTTTACTACAGGTGGTGGTATTATTTGTTTGGTTAGTAATATGTAACAGAGTTTGGAAAGGAAAAGATAATGGTAGTACCTAAAGTAAATTTGTTTGTAAAGAGTTTTTGTAATCTAGTTTGTTATTTTTCACAAATTATTTAGAATTATACGTTGTAATTTACTAGGGTATTAGTAAGATTAAAAAGGCATGCATATCATTAGGAAAAGATTACTAATATCTTATATTAAAGATTAACAGTTTCATAAACCTCAAGACATGATTTTAGATGACAGTGAAAGGCTTCAAGGATATTATTAGTCCGAACTATTTAATACCATCTTGGTATTTGAAGTATACCCACATGTAATTGATGAATCGCATTATGGTAAAACATCTAAGTCGAGTTGAGGTTAGAGGAAAAGTATTAAATAAATTAACGAAAAGAATTCATATACCTTCAGATGAACATCTTTTTCAAAATAAAAACACGACTATCGAGAATAAACTTACTATTTTTATCTTTGAAATTAAAATTCTTTCTTGAAGAGAGCAAGGTAAATGCGACAGAAATAATAATATTATAAACATGATAAACCTAAGCGTAGCGGTTGAAACTAGGAGAATTTTGGTTACTTTATGTATTACATAAATTAATTCTTCAAGAAAAACTTTCCTGTCCGATGAAAATCAATAAACTCAGATGATTAGTGATTATGATTTTTCTGAAGTAATCGTTGATAAGTCGATAGATTGACGACAATGTTGAAGACTACCAAAGAGAAGAAATATATATTAAATAAAATGACGTCAATAACAAATAAAGTTATGGAAAAATTTATACGAAGACGAATGTGTTATGAAAAATGCAATTTAATCACTAATTGAGCATTAACTTACGTTCGAAAAAAAAAATCAATATACTGAGTAAATTCCTGCAAAATGTGATTGAGTTAAAATTTATCGGTAAGGTATTTGCCTATTCACATAAACGTAAAAGAGTAGAAGACTAATCGTAAAGATTGGTATTATAGTAGTAAAAGATAAGTTGTTGAGAAGAGGCATTCGGAAAGTACACGCCATAGGTGAGAACTTATAAGCTCTTACCTAAAGCATGCCACTCTGCGAACGTCCCTTCTAGACCGCTCCACGCATAGTGTACTCTGAAAGTGAAATCTGTAACGTGTCATATTATCATACACTTTGCAAGGATGTAGCCTGCAGCGAAACAAGTTATCGTACACGCTACAAGACTACACTTTATAGCGTAATATATGATCAACTTCATATACTAACAATAGTAATATAAAATAATATCCATACAAGCAATTTTTTCTTTTCTCTTTATACGCTTCGTATCTACAATATATTACTAATAATTTAGCTGTGATACGGTTCGTATTCCTAATCCAGTATTGATAGTATGATTATAATACGGTTCGCATTCGTAATTTAATAGTAACAGTATAGTGGTAGTGCCGTTAGTATTAGTCGTTCAGTTTCGATAGTAGTATAAGTTCGTTTTTCATTAGTAATAAAAGTGGAGTATGCTATCGTTTTAGGCAAAACTTTTTTCTTTTCCTTCTTTCTTTGCCTAATAAAGCAGGGGTGTGGCGGATTAGGTTATGTGATCTTTTTCGTAGCGTTGTTGATCGTGGCAGCTATTAAAAGCACCGCCTAGATTTCGAATACGTAATCCAGAGCGCTTTGTGTTAACGGGAGTGCTACAAAACTATTTATTGCAGCCGTAAGGGGTGTTTCCAACGCGATATCTAGAACGACCAGTGTTTTCTGAGGGTCCAGTCTTAAGATACCATTATGGTCCGTTTTGTTTCTTAGGTCGCGTTTCGAAGTAACATTACGGCCTGTCCCTTTATTAAGGTCCAGTTGCGTATAGAGCATCTAGCCATTCTTCATCTTAAAGGTACGTCTCAAATGATGTACTTGAACTGTCTTCCTTTTAAATCTATGTTCCGGACTGTTTATCTAGGGCTTCCTTTTCCTGATCCCATATTTTCAATACTGTTTTTAGCCCGTTTTCTCCTTAAAAACGCGTGGAGCACGTGTTTGACCTTTCCTCTTCTTATTGAATTCCAAATTTTGCATTTGGGTCTTTATCTTCTAAAAGTTGAGTATTAGATGTCGTATCCACACATCTCCTGTTTTAAAGGCGTGGTCTAAAATATACACCTGTTTCTCACTTTACTTAAAGAAGCAGCCTGAATAACGTATTTAGGCCGTCCTATTCCTAAAGGTGCGGCCTAGACTTTGTATCTGGCTCTTCTATTTTATAGAGTTCTTTTCTTTTTGTATCTTAAGCCTCGAATAATGTGTTTGGCCAGTTCTCATTCTAAAAGCACCTGTAGGAATACGCGTTTTACTCTTTTTTTCTTTTAATGGTGCGGCCCGGACTGTGTATCCAGACCTTTTTCCTTTTTAAATTTCCTTTTCTTAAGGCCTCGATTCAGGTTTCTTATCCAGACCTATCTTTTTTTGGAGCTGCGTTTTAGATTACGTGTTTAGGCAGGTTTCTTCCGAATGGTACATAGTGGATATTATTTTCGGCCCTTCTTTTTCTTAAAGGTGTGGCCTGGATTATATATCCAGGCTTTCCTTCTCTCATAGTCCCTTATTTTCTTAAGTCTGCGGCTCGGGTTCCTTATCCAAACCTCCCTCTTCTTCTACTTTTTAAAAGCGCGGAACGTGTTTTGTGCTCTAACTTTCTTTTGTTAAAGTTACGATCCAGACTGTATATACAGGCCATCCTTTCCCTTTGGGATTCGAGTACCGGGATTCGAGTGCCGGTTAGGCCTTATAACACCTTTTAATTAGTGAAAGAAAATTCTTTCGGCCCTTTTATTCTTTGAAGGCGGGATACCCATTTCTTTTTACCTTTCTAAAGAGATACCTCATAAAGTTGGCTCGTAACCAACCGTACTTCCACAATCCTACTATACACACTACTTGGTTTATTAAGTCCTCCGTTTGGTAACAACATGCGTAATTTCCTTAAAATCAAAGGATCCACCGTTCGTTATATTACCAACGTCTACTCCTAAAAATCTGCCCCAAAATTATCAAATAAATCAAAAGTAAAAAAGAAAACACCCTAAGTACTTATATTAGAATATTGCTAATCAATGTAAATAAATTACGTATTTTTACGTGAAGGGCAATAGTTTTTCAATAGCACGTTTATCTCATCGTTTTATAAATTGAAGTTGAAAAAAAATAATACGTACTTCTATAAGATATTACACCTAAAAAGAAATTCCATATACCCGCTAACTTTGGCCAAGTTTAATTCGTACAAAGATACAACGAAGAAGTGTTATAAAAGGTAAATTGGAAATGAGTAAAGTATTAAAATTAATAAGAAAAGAAATAAAAAAAATAATGACAAAATATCTGGATCGGTGCGAGAAGTATATTTCAACGGTGACGAAAAATCAAGATCAATATGAAAAGTACATTCAGATAATGATAAGATTCGTGAGCAGTTTGTTTGCTGAACTTGGGGTGTGTATAGTTATAGGGGCATTTTAAAAGCTGTATTCAGGGCGCTTTCGAGGTTTGTACGCGGTTTGAATTCTTCGTTTCAGCCGCTACCGAAGTATGTTAAAGGTTTGACTATCGAGTTTTAGCCGCTCCTAACGTATACGAGCGGTCAGGTTATTAGGCTTGGGGCGTGTACGGTTGCGAAACAGTTTGGATCCTTGGTTTTAGCTGCTTCTAAAGTTCCGTAAACAGTCTGTATATTTCGTTTAAGTTGGACAGGTCCTAATAAAGGGTTTTGAAACTTGGTGGTTTTGGTTCGCGTGGTTCAGTACGTAATAAGACGCTCTTTAAGAAGTATCCAGATGAGTTCAAAACGTTGAAACGAGTTGACGGATGACGTAAAGGGGTTTTATAAGACAGGGTACCAACTAGTTAATGATATTATATAAAAGTGGTCCTTTTTAAAGTTACTTCGAATCTTACAATCTTGCTACACTTCGGGTTTTGAAAGCGCCCTCGTATAATTTCACACTTATATATGGTTTTTATAAGGTATAGTATTAAAGTATAAATAGTTGGCGCCGTTATAGCATCTCATTATAGGTATTCAATTTCGGTTTATCTTCTTTTCCCTAGGCTATTTGTAGTCGTCTTAGTCGGCTACTAATAAGTATTGGTAAGGTCTTTACTTATTGAGGTAAACGTAAAATAATAGAATAGTAATATCAAATTTTGATATTGTAGTCACAAAAGATAAGTTGTTGAAAAGAGGTATTTGGAGAGGCCACGCCACAGGTAAGAGCTTATAAACTCTTACCCAAAGCGTGCCACTCTACGAACGTTTCTTCTAGACCGCTCCACGTATAGTGCACTCTGAAATTGCAATCTGCAGCGTGTTATGGTATCATTCACTTTGCAAGAGTGCAGCCTACAGCATATTATGTTATTGTGCAAGCTGTAGGAGTGCACCATGCAGCGTGATGTACTGCCAACTACGTATACTAAATATAATAATATATAATAATCTCTATGAAATTGAAAGTTTTATTACATACTTTGAAGTTTAACTAAGGTTATCAATAAATTTATAAAAGTTAAACGTGAAAATATGAAGTTCAATATGGTTTATAATATGAAGCTTAAAATTTCGGACCAGTTGTATAAAAAGTTAAAATAAATCGGTTGAGGATATTATAATGAAGGTACAGATCAAATTGTTCATTAATCACCTTTTATATGTTGAGTCAACTAACCTACCATAGTTTGGACTATTGTTAATGCAGTTATGCACGAAAACGGTAATTCCCCTTTCCTAGCCGTAAAATTTCGTGCATAAATATATATTAAATATGTTACGGATTTTTAAGACGTCGAATTTTCAAAGTTAATATAAACGTCGATAGATACATTTAAAATAAAAACGGTAACACTTTATATTCTTCATTTTGACAGATTACCCGAAATATGTATTAACCAATTATTGATGTAGTAATGTAGTTTAGGCATAATTTAGGCGTAAAACAATCAACATTGAACATATATCATATAATTATATAGGGAGGAAATTTGGTTATTATTAATTTATAAAATAATTATGTACTCTTTTGGAAATACTGAGTTTATAGCGAATTATTAAATTATTATCGAGTATTTAGGCTTCTTAAAGTGTATGAAAACTAAAATAGAAATTAAAAGTTTTTTATTTGATTCTATCAACGTATTGATTCGTATTAATGTTGTTTAATATATCTTCATCAGGTATATCTGTCTCCAATAAAAAGGGAAAATTATAATTCAAGTGAAGATTTACAAATTTCATGTAGTAAAATCGTAATGATAAATTGAATCAAGGGATCAAACAGTTTATATCCTTACTTTATATAAACCGAAGGTATTTTATAACCCATCAATTGCGTAATACATTCATTATTCACAAAATTATGACTTTGATGATTTCAATAAGTATATTGGATAACGAATGAATAACTTGAATCATTATATCAGTGTAGTACCGGTAAATTCAACTAAAGAGAATTTGATAATTTTGATAAATGGTAATTTTGCGCATAATACCGATTTTATCTTTCCAACAGGATCCGTTATAATACTTTTTAAAGATAACGAATTCACTGGGTAATTTACAATTACGGGAAACCTATACATTAGATATTGGTTTAGTGTAAACGTATAATAAGAAGACCGTTGGTAATAGAAGTTTGCGGTATAATAATAGCATTTGATATTGGTATAGTAACCGACAGTACGTTGAGAATTATTTTAAAACCCTTGGAATGATCTTTGATGTTTGTGTTTGTGTATTTTTGATGGGCTTTCATTGTCGCAACGTATTGAATTCTAGTCGTGATCTAATTAAGTGATATATTACATTGAAGGTAGTGGTGTATTCATTTTAAGTTTAACAGACTGTAAGGCAATCTATATACTAATTTGTAAAACTAATTCATTAGCACCTACTCCGACATGAATTGGGCTTCTATTGCATTGTAATTGAAGTTTATATATCTAATGCCACAAACTACCGTCGACTTGAAATCAATACAATCAATTAATTGTAAGTATAGTTGATTTTTATCCACTATAATGGACTTCTATTTCAATAATAGCGGTTGTTTCGTGTATGTACGCCAGTATGGCTAATTACTTTCCTATAGTAAGCTCTTAACTCTATCTTTAATCCACATGTTAGACTCTTGTTTTTCCAATCGATTCACACTTAAATTAACTTCAATTACTTCTTTTTGCCCCACGTTCCCGAGTTTTACGTCCCTTCATTCCCTTATACAAGTCTTTCTCCAAAGACCTATACGTATTATGAACTTGTATGCCACTAATTATATAACCCTTACCAATAGGTCCGAACATATTTTTCTGGCACGTTGGTACTAATACTGCTGCCTTATAAGTCTTTCAAATTGTCAAGGTATCCTCATCTCTCTACTTTATATCTAGGGAATTCCATTTAGCCATATATTAGAATGATTAATATGTTGTTGTTTACAAACCTTTCCGGTGCATTGTGAGCTGTCATTTTGGTTATGATGTTAGCGAATTTTCGTTGCCAATAATTTACCGAAATTAATAGATTTTCTGGATTTCGTATACTTTCTTTCAATTGATTACATTTTTTATCAAATATTGTTTATTAGTTGTGTCTAACTTTAACAAACAATTGTTAAGGCTTTAGGAGATTGTATATACTATTATAGGTATCAATGGTCATCTCAAATGTTTTGTAATAATTCTTATTATGCTATTAGTGACTATACTGATATTAAAGCCTATTATTATATGGCAGACATTTGATACCAACACGATTCGTATTACATGTTTATATTCAATGGATATCTAGTATATAAGGTACCGGTAATCTTAAATTTCTTATTAAACTAATCCTCGTTGACCAGCATTATAAGGGTCCAATTTACGATGTTGAATTAGTATGAATTGTATAAAAGCCGTTAGTAATGATTATTAACTTCACTGTTATCAAATTCATCGATATTATATTAATACATTGTTCGAATTTTCTTTTTTCCATTAAATTCTTATATTTAACCTATGAAAGTTATTTTTATGTATTTTTATGTTTTGTGGTAATTGATAGATTATAGGATGCGTCTTGTTGGTATAACGTAGTGATATAAGCCGCTAAATCCCTTTGCTTCAAGTATTGTTGTAATTTTATCTTGTTGGCTTTGTTAATCTTATCTTAGTTTAAGACTTGTTCTTTTGATATGTATTAAGGGACGTTCCATAGATGACGTTAATACCATGAATACAGATTAAGGAATTGTTGAAGTTCAATCATATGTTATAGTTCGACCTACGATAGTATTCCAAGTAGGTACAAAATAGAATTTGCTTTTGAGGTACAGCGGAAAACTAGAAGAGGCTACCGTAGCTCATTGTTCAGGACCTATGGGCATGGCCTGCGCCTAGCCCGTTACGTACCTTTACACGTACTATATACAGACCGAGCTCGGTTCGCGATCAGACCGAGCCTGGATGGGGTACTGTACATTCCGTTACATGTATAGCTATGTAAACTATAGATTTAATGGCTTATGGCTTAAGTTTATAATATGCCTCCCTTTTTCCCAAAAGTTATAAGGGTCGCAGCGTCCCATTAGTTAAACGTATGATACGAGCCTTTCCCGCTTAGTGTTCGAGCCATGCGCAAGCCGGTAATGTGGTGTTTAACGTGTTGTATAATGTATCTACCGGTTTAACCCTAAGTCGCCAGCGTCGTATAATGCGCTTTTCAACATATTATATAACGTATCGGTCGATCCGACCCCTTTGATGTATTGTATAATGTATCAGCCAGTTTAATATTAGACTGCCGGTTCCGTATAACGCGCCTTTCAACGTGTCGTATAACGTATCCTTTTTGCCTCCGATACCGTATAATGTACCATTTAACGTATCGTATAATATATTGATTTTACTACTGGTACCGTATAATCTATCCCATATAACACGTAATCCCTACCGAGTCGAATCTATCAATACCATACATATAGACTTCAAGATAGCTTTTAAAATTTGCCTCCTCTTCATTTTATATTGTTGACTCTACTTTTCTATTTTCTTTCTTTCCGTCAATTTTCGTAATAACTTTACTACCACCTTTCATATCTAAATTTTAATTGCCTCTTTATATCCTATATTCTTTTGCGCTTTTCCTCGTCCTTATAACCAACATTTATCATAGATTTATCCTGGTTTATACTATCAAAAACGATTTTGGTAAAGATAATTCACCGCTTCATAAAGTACGTTACCTCATTATATAAAAATATCTTATAAATAATTGCATTTTGTAAACTCGTGTTATATGCGATCTATTCGTCCCCGGTAATAACGAGGATAAATGTAAACCTCCTCCCCTATACGTAAAAAAGGCGTATATATTGTATATTGATCGCCTATTTAATTTCGGGTTTTATTTATTTGTGGTCGAGTTCATGGTAAGTGAGGTTATCGTACGTGAAAGTAGGTTGATAATAAAATAAGTTTATTAATTTATCTTATAGGAAACCCGACCATAATTTGACCCCTTTTCGTAATATATTTAGGAAACAAATTTGCTTACAGCTTCACCTTATTTATGGGCCTCTTTTTATCAATTAGTTTTAGTAGTTAAAAACGGAGATTACGTTTTGTTTTTTATTCGTAAGCGATAAGAAGAGGTTGTGGGCTTCCGACCCGTTTTTATCCCTATCTTTTTAAAGTTTGTCAACTAGTTTTCTCAGTTTCAAAATATTATTCAAGTATAAGTAATCCCTACCGTACCAGTAATATAGGCTGTTAACGCTTTTATTATGCGTTCTCGTCGCCCTTTTCTTCTAGGTTCGTTATCCCCTAAAACTTTTCCGTTACCATTTATGGTTTCGCCTGTTTACTGTAACAGAAACTTTTCGTTTAACCGTATATTAACGCGTGACAATTTTGCACCAGCCCCATTTAACGCCCGCTATTGATCCTTTCGTAAGTTTAACGTAAATAGCTAAAAAAATATCATTACTTAAGTTATATCCTTTATAACTAATATAGATTACGGCTTATAAAGTGTAACGAGCGATATTTCAATCCTAATCGTATGAGTCCCATTTTCACCTGTATTTCATTCGCTAACCTGAGTTAAAGGCGAATTAATCGGGCTAACTATAAATAGGCGGAAGATCGTATTTAGGCTAACTGTCTTGCCTTAGTATAAACTAATATGTTATAGTTTTTGGTAACCCGTTTAAAGGGTCGCTTTCACCGACGCGCCCTTATTTAGCCGTTATTGTCGACATCCACTAATGTTTGTCCTACCCAATGTTATCCGTTATTCTCGAAGTCGCCCCGTGCCCATCCCGCCTTTTATTAACCCCCTTCGTCGACACCTACCAACGCTCGCTATACCCCTTACCATCCGCTCCTACGGGTTTCACTTAGTATTCGAAGCCAATTATAATAGGGTCTTTGACTTTAATAACGCTATTACTCGTTAAACCCGGATATTAATAAGAAGAAAAAGTAAAGAAAGTTTTCATAAATCGTAATAAAAGCCACCTCAAAATCAGATAATAATTCGACAAAGTTAAGTAATATATATCTGGCCTTACCTATTATGTCTTACTATAATAGAAATGAATTTTTTAGTTTTTTTTAAGAACACTATGTTATTTTTAAGGTAAGAGCGGTTCGCTCCGCGTAAGTTAGTTGATATATACTAGACGTCGATTTCGAAATATCGGGTCATTATAAACCTGAGTATCCCTTTATTTCACCGCAAATTTGTTTGGGGTTATAATATACTAACAGTTTTTCAGTAATTTCCACTCTGGATCATTATAACCCTTTTATTCAATCAATATAAAACGAATACCACTTCTCCCCGTTTTTACTAAGAAAACTTTTAAGACTTTGAATTTTATATATATACCTTTTCCTAAATATCTAACAGTAAAAATCAGTCCCATGCGAATATCGGATAAAACCTATCAAAAAAAAGGGTTCGTAACCTTTTGGTTGACTAAGTTTACGTAAAATATAGGGTATTTATTAGGAATATTTAAGACGATATTAAACGGGTTCGAAATGTTAACTATCCGGTATTAATTATAAAGCTAATGAAAATTTTTAGTCGAGTAATTAGTCTTAATATTACGAAAGCCAAACCAAACCTAATCTTCTACCTTATACCGTGCCGCCCAAGGTCGCCAACGGGTCATCGCCGTCTTTGTGAATTACTAAATATATGCTATTACCGCTTTTGTTAATTTTGTACTTTCGCGTGAGTATACGAAAAACGTAATAGTTGATCTTAACGAGTTGGTTAACGACTTCATATCCTTATCTATCTTTGGAATCAGGGATATTTTATATTTATTTACCACAACATTCTCATTAACCCTCGTAATCGTCGATTTCCGGTTATTTAATATGATTTAATAAACGGGTAAATATAAGGCTTTGTTATAATACGAAAAAATGATGACGATACGTAGTTACTTTTAAATTTCCCAATTAATACGTTAAATACTACTTTTCCTTTATAGGTAGTTCGCCGTAAGCAAAAGTCATTCGACTTTTATTAGAAAATATAAAGTCGTTTTGAATACGCTTACATAATTCAAACCGCGGATATCAATAATCAAAACCGGAAATCCATGAAATTTACACTATATATCCTGAAAACCCTTTACACATATATCAGTAGTTATAAACCCTAAAGTTTCGAGTTAGATTAATTGAAAAGGGTGGTTCTTAATAACTAATAAATATAGAAAGCCGTTATTAATTGCCGGTAGGTCGACTATAGAATCTACGGAAATATCTGTCCAATACTGATTTGAAATGAAAAAGCGTAAAAAAAGCCTTATTATAATATAAGATAAGGTTTCGTACCATTGTATTACGTATTTATTAGATATAAACGTCGAATATCTATCATCATCCCTTTTCAATGATAGTCCCGTTGAATGACTCGAAATGAAACGGTTTTACCAGGATAGCCTATAATAAACGAATCGTGAGTTTACTATAAAATCCTCGTCTTTAATAGTTTTTAACTTAATAGCTATAATTGGCTATGGTAACGCAACACACCCTGCGGATTAATCCTCCAATCAGTAATCTACACCGATTATCTTACCTTAGCTACAAAATGCCCAACGCTCACGAAAACCGCCAATAGACGTACCTTATATAGCGGTTCGTTCATCACTTTTTAGTCCCAAAATATCGCGAAGAAAACCGGGTAAAAAATAAGATAATTACTCAACGTTAACGAAATTAGCGGGTGTAGCGCGGATCGGTCCCGCGATGGTATTACTGGTACCGACGTTTTAAAATCACCCAACTTTATCTCCGAAAGCGACCCGGGCGCGGCCCGAGCCTGGGACGATTCCGCTAACGTTAACCCTTCGAAAGCCTCCAACTCACCGTTAGGGTATATATTATCGCGATCTAGTAGCTAGGTTTCTGTTAGATAAATGTATTGGTATAACCTACCGTAGTATACGGTTTCAGAATATATAGGTTCATTATATCTATATCTAATATAATAATGAAAAAAAGGCTGAAAAACTGGGGTACAGCTCTCCTTAACTTTAGCATTATCTTGCAATTGACGGGTTAATATATCCGAATGGGCTCCCTAAGTTGCGGATCATTATCGTAGGTGGTAGTTAAAAAGCGAAGAACGTTCAGTCTACATAACTCGGCGTTTCGCAATTGAACGTAGCAAAAAGAATATTCCAATCTTTTATAATTTATTGATATTGAAAACGGGGTGCAGATATTACGTAATTTAAAAAACCACGCTTTCAAATAGGATTTCATCGCGAAAAAACCCTCATCGCAAATGGTATTATCATGTTTTACGTTTATTAAACTTATAAAATGGTAAATTATCAACTTCAGAACATTATTTTCATTCAGTTATGATAAATACACTTTTAATGCCGTTTTCAAATAATTCATTTTTATCATCTTTAAACTATTTAGGTGTTAGTATATTAAAATTAAAGACGTAATAAAGGTATCCTTTGAGGTTTAGAATATGTATTCCTCTCGCTTTATTTCAGCTTAAGGAATCGTTTACTTTGTTAGTCGGATAACATAATCAATCAATTCGGAGAAATTAGTAATAAAATCCCGAATAAAGATAGTAGAAACTAAAAAACTTCGAACATTGCTAATAATACATAATAACTCCTATTTATGTATTGCCTGAACGTTGTTGAAGTCAGCCCAAATACCTTTTTTAACCGTTATAATAGAACCTAGGTATTTGACTTTTTTAATATGAATTTATACTTTCTTAAGTTTAGGTTAAGCCTCGTATTAAGAAAACGTCGTAAAATTACACGAACTTTGGCGATATAATCTTATTTCATACCGGAAAAAGAAATAGAAGGTTATTTAGGTAAATTATAACAAAATCGTTCAATATATCCGTTATTATAGAATCAATATATTATTAAATCGTCGCTGGCGTTTCTACTAACTTAATCAAAATAACTAATCCCCTAAATAATCCGAACCATATACAAAACAACTTCAATTTTTTTTAGATTGGTATAACTCGAATACGTTGAAAAGCCGTTCGAATATCCAACTTCGTAAGTTATATAGACTTCGATAACATATGTAAGGTTTCCTTATTAAAGGTACAGAAAAACGATTTTACTCATTAATTTTTTTTGTAATTGGTAATCAATATAAGACCGTTATCCCCCTTTCGGCTTAAAACTAAGTGATACCAGCGTCGCGGCCGATAAAAAATTTACTCGAACCCAATCCTTATTTATTAATTCCGTAACCTAAGGTTGAAATTCGAAATATTAATTTCGTATTATCGAAAACAACGGTCCCAAAATCGTTTTGGGAAAAATATATTTCCGTTTTGTTTAATATAACTCTAATAGTTGAGTTTTCCTTTATATTAGGGTAAATTTATAATTTCATCTTTGTTAAATAAGTCGCGGAACTCTATTTATTTCAGTAGAAAACGTAACTAATACTTTTCCTTGTTAATAATAGTTGGAGCCGTCGTTTATAAACTCTGCGTTATTTCGTTAACATTCATAGGAAAAATCAATTATTATTAATCTTCCATACGTTATTATAATGATCACACGAAATAACTGTGAGTATATAGAAGGTGTCAGAGGGTTTATGTTATCAAGAACGTAGCAGAGATGCTGATTGAACAATATCGCAACCATGCAAGTAATGATCAAAAGCCGTGAGGCTACTCAGGATATACTAAGACTGAATAGTTAGATTGACAACTGAAGAGCTATGAAGGAAATACTATCTATATGATGATAACCGTGTCCTTATATATCCGAGCCTTCATACCATCTTCAGTACTGGATCACTTGGATCAGAGCTGATCCCACTGATCCTAATCACATGATTAGCTTAGTCATTTCCGCTAACAAAGGAAAGGTGTTCCCCGCTGGATGTGTTAGACTTCGGACTCAGCTGCATACTGACTTGCTTCCTGATCCGCTATCATACTTAGGTCGTGACAGTTATATTATCCGGTACAAAAGTTTTGCTAATCTGATAAAACCTAATTTCATAATATCTCGTATATCTGCCGACCGAAAGCGTACGGTTATCGCGTCGATAACCAATTCTATTTAACCAAAAACTACTAATCTACTATCGCTAACGTTTCAAATCACCTATTACTATCATATTGAAGGTATTCTAAAAATAATACTCAGCGTTATAAAGTGAATAATTTACACTAATATATGGTTCAACTATTTCTTGATATTTATAGGAAATTAAGCTATTTAGGTAATACGCATATTTTGCCATAACTTTAATATAATCTCTAAATTTCCAAAGTATAAAAGCTGGATTTACTTTATAATTTATCTTTATAGTAAAGCCTCGATTATAATATAATAACATTGACAATTTATATATATCTAATTTCTTATAACGGAGGTGTTATAAAGAAGTAAAAGTATAAGGAATAAATTTTCGTTTATACGTATTTTAATTAAACTAACCTCTTTTTTACTCGATTTTTTAATTACTTCGTTAAAGTAATGTAACTCTTGAACGAATCTATATCCGGAATTTAGGCTTTTTCCGTCACCGTTAATAGGAAACTTTTATTTACCTTTTCGATTTAGACCGTATATACCTACGTCGAAGGTAACATCAGCCGAAGTTCGAAATTACGTTTATAATGATCTGTCGATCTACAATATAAGTAACGCCTCGTAAGGAGCCTAATCCGGCGTTCGTTTACCGTTATTTACGTTGCCTTATGTCTTTGGTCCTCAAGTAGTACCTAACGGGTTTGCTAAAATAATTAGCCGTGATATTAAGAAAACTAGTTGCAATTACCATGACCTTTTAACGAAAATACATAAAAGGCATAAATTTCCGTTATAGTTGTATTTTAATTTGATTGTTAAACCTATATCGGTCCCATTAATCAATGAATAAAAAGTTGCTTTAAGTCCAAAGACTTTAATTTGTCAGCGAACTCGCGGTACTTTGTTAAAGCTACGATGTAGTCCATCCGGCTTACGTTTGCCGTTATATAATTGTTACGAATACGTAGGGATACTTAAAAGCGTAAGTGATTATGTTTTACGCCTAAAGGCCAGTCTAATCCGTCCGTTTCAACCAGTAACATTTCGACCTCAATAATAAAGAGTACCTATAGGTTTTTATCATTTATAATGAATCCCTCCAATTGAACTAAGGCTTTATCCATGAAATATAGGTCACCAAAACCAGCCTGAATATAATCTCGAAATTTACCTGTATTGTATATACTGCCATGTCCGCCGGCTTCAGAATACACCATAATAACATACTGTACTACCGATATATAGCAACCCTATACATAAAGAAATGTATACCAAATTTTTTTGATTTACATTCTATCTTCTCTTAGTATAAATTAGATCGTTTACCATGTCGATGTTTACGTTATGGAAAACTTGTCGAATTACGATTTATCGTATTGTTTTCGCCTACCATAAGTCGGTAAAAAGTTAATATAAGTTTCCGTGAAGTAAGCTTCGAATTGTTAGATTTGAGTTACGACCTAAGTAACATCTGACGAAAGGTTGATAATCAAAGTCGATTAATTCGGTTATTACAATTACTTTTTAACAGATGTAATATAGCTTATACTTTTTTACGAACAAACAATATCAGCTTAAGTCAGTTTCAGATGGGAAGGAGGTATATTTTTAAAGTTGAAAAACTTGGTATTTGCGACAGCCTATCTTTTTGAATAACGTGAAGGTATATCGTAAAATCATTAATATTCATTATCGCTTTAGTTATCCTATGTTCTATTTTTTTGGAAAAATAAAACAAACCCTAATAATATATTATAATAGAACCTACCATAATATGTTAAATAGGTTCCAAATAGAGTTTACTATTAAAGTATAACGAAAAACTAAAAGAGTTTATCGTAATCTATTGTGCAGAACCTGTAGGTATAATCTACGCCCAGCTCGTTACGTGTCGTTACATGTACTGTACACGGTTCACGCCCAGGCCAGTTACTGCATATGCCGTTACGTACACAGTCACATGACCTATAGATTTAATGGCCAATGGCTTGAGTTCATAACATTATATTCCATTGTCCTATATTTTACTATGCTTACACTTTTAAAAGCCTGAATTTTCAATAGTATATTATTCCGCTGGTACCAACCTAATATTTTCAGAGAAAGGGGTATCAGTAGTTATTCTACCAAATATATCAATTTTTCTTGCTTATGTAATTAATGAGTCTGAGGTGGACGTTGAAATATTCATATCCAGCCTATTTTTGAAGTGCATTCAATAGGTAAAGGTCTTATAAACACCTGTTTTGTCCAATTTAAATGAATGTTTTACGTATCGTATCAATGAATTAGTAGAACAAATTTTTATAAATTTTATGACGTCTTCAATAACATAATCTTTTGAACATTTTCATCGGATTCTTTGTACGTTTCATAATATTACAGCTATTGAAATTGAACTTGCCGCTTGTGTCAATAGTTAAACTGGAAGTAATTACGATAATTAAACGTTCGATAATCTTTTAGATCGCTTGTAATTAAGTTATGATTTAGGTTTAGTTTTTTTAAAGTGTCTTTGATCTATTTTCCGTAGCTTATCATACGGCTTGTTGGTTGTTATGCCTTTGATTTATTAGATTATTGTAGACTTGAATATCGTAAAGTTTAGGTTTTCGGATTGTATTTACAATACGAATGAAAAAAAAATCGTATGAGGAAGTTGTCGATTTATACACGGTTTTGTTTCAAAAGATTTATTTGGTGTGTTAATAATGCCTTTACCTCATACCTTAAGGGAAACGTTTCTATTAGAAAATTTCCTTTTAAGATACTAACGTTGTTATGTATTTCTTTACAGCCTTGTAATACTCGTTATGGTACTTTTTTAAGTGTATTTTTCTCTTTAGTGATTTCACATCGTCGATATTCTATTGGCTTGTTAATGATCTATCCTACAGGATTCTATTAATTCATTTGCTCGATTTGAGGGTCATTACCTTACAAATCTTTATCGAATTTAAAGAGTCTTTTATAAGATTTACCACCCAAGTTACAGAAAGTGACGGGATGATTAACAGTTTTAATCCCTAAGTTTCGGTTGATAAAATTTATTATTTTATATTTTCTCTTCCCACTGTCTAACTCTCTCTATTTAAGGACTCTATTCCATAGGTTCAGAGATCATAAGATTGTTGTCGATTATTCGTTCCTATTAATAAGAATATTATTGATTTAACGGCGTACCTATTGAATATTTCATTTCTTAAAGGATTTATTGTATGTTTTTATCCAGTTTCAGGTGTTTAGAAATACTGATGATTTAGTCGTTTAATGTGAGTAGACTCTAAGTACCAGCAAAGCTTATATAAGATCTTTAGTACCAACAGTATCATTAAAGCATTTTGTTGCCACTCATGACCTTTTTTCTTAATTTATAAAATTATAAGTCTTTAGGGTGAGGATATTGTAAGCGTTTCATAAGAGTAGGTAAACATTTTCGACCTTACTAATATAACAATAACGTTAAGCGGGAACCTAATTATAATCAGTTACTATTAATGTAATATTGGTTTAAAACTTTATGATATTAAAGTAGGTATAGGTATCATAAACTAATACGTTTGGGGGTCACAGGTACATATTAAATAATCAAGATCCGTACTACTATCTTCAACCATGAAAAGTGGAATCAAAGGTATTCCTACTTCAAATTAAATACGAATCGTTAGCCGATATTGATTTTTATGATTTCATTAATCTAAATATCGATGTTAACACCGAGATTTTCTATATCTTTAAGATGAATAGGGAAAGAGGTAGATGATTTTAGAGCGTGAAATATAATAGGCTCAACGATTATAGTAATAATAGTTTTTCCTAGAGATTTTGTTGGAAGTTGAAACCAATTTTAACCATACAGGTATCCGTGTAGGTAAATTTTGTATCAGTATCAAAATCCTTTCGTTATACGATTTACCAAGAATATACTTTTGTCAAGTACCTTATTTCTACTGTATTTGGTATGATACTTTGAAAAAATTACTTCAAAAAACAATTTCAAATAATAAATAACTATTTGGAGCAAAGATATTTATCTTCATAGCGAATATAAGTGTCTTTAACTATTAAAAGGTGTAAGAAGGCGTGACCGGCTAGTTATTACGTTGCTTACAAACTCACACTATTATTTTATTCCAACCAATAACCTTAGGTTTTCCTTCGTTTTCTCCTCTATATTTTGAAAATTTGTAAAACGTTTAATATATTTCATCCAAATCAATAGTATTATTATGTCTTGTATATTTACTTTTTCGCCATGATTTTAGGAATGGTATGTCGATTTGATAAGTAGCTTCATTTACCGTAAATATAATACCTTTTAAAGTTTAGATGAAACTAACCCAACTGATTCAAAGATTTTGATAACGAGGAATATATTTTTCCTTACGTGTCTCTACTGTAAAACTTCCAAATCTGGGACTTTCATTAACCGTATTGCTTAAACCTACTGTATTTATAGTCGATTTAATACTTTTAGGGGTGTATTTAACATCGTTGCTAAATTTGTAAGTATAGGGGTAGATACCAGTTGAATCCGGCAACCATTTTATCACGATTGTAAACGAGGCCCGAAACTAGTTAACAAAGACTCTACAGGTGATATTAGAGTAATTTAGCGAGCATTCGAATATTCTAGAACCCGTGATATCTTGATGGATTTGTTAGCGTAATCTTACTTCACTAGTTTTGACATTTCCCATAGTTTTTCAGGAAAGCTTTTGCCTATTAATTATTTGATCAAGATGGTTTATTTTTCTTTCCGAATTTGTCTTCTAATTTAGAATATAAAACCTCCAAAGACATTCAAATTCTTATGGTATATTATAAGGTTTATAAAGTATCAACAATGATTTTAGACTCCTATTATAAATCTTCCTAACATACGAATAATTCGGTAAATACAAGAGGTAGTAATTTATGGTTTTATAGGTAAGGATGTAAATGAATAATGAGTTAAAAACTGGTAGTTTCATACTTTTTTAGCGGCATATGTTTCAAAACGCGCGTAATGTAACGTTGAGGAGGTTGTATATCTTCCCATTAAGTATTTCTTCGTCCCAAGATTTTAACGAAAGTCGTGAATCTCACGTAGTTTATATCCACCATAGAAAGTTTTACAGGGGGAAAAGTGATATATTCGTCTTGGAAACTGTTTAAATTTCTTGATCGTTGGTGATAGCAAATGCTATTGTTGGTATACAGAACAGTTTCCTTTGATAAAGTTCAAACAAAAAAAATATAATAGTAGTGTTTATAGTAGGTTCGCGTGTGAAACCGCTCTTTTCTTGTTTCAATTTTTGAATTTAGACGTGTTAAGATTTTTAGGGAATACCATGAGGGATTGAACAATAATTCTAGTGGTATTTCGGGGTTTTTCGAGGTTTGTGCTTAATTGACTGGTGGATTTGAGGTTATCCGTAAGCTTGAGGACTTGCCTTACATACATTAATTGATTCTACACAGCCATAGATACTAGCCCGTTATTAGCTTTGTGAAAAAGAGTTTAAAAACCTCATTTGAACTTGGGATTGATTTTGCGAACATATGTTTAGACATTAAGAGGTGCCATCACTAGCAATACTTTTGCCCCTATCCTTATGCATTTATTCAAGATTGTTATAAGTGGTGTACTCGTATAGTATTCCGGATATTTTGCAGTCTCTTGTAAGTTTAAAATGTGATGTAATGTATTCTTTGTATAGATCAACCTTTAACTTAATGTTTACTAACGTTCCGGTTCTTTTCCATATATCTATACTCTAGTTCTTATAAAATCCGATGTAATCGTAAAAGGTATCGATTTGGAGTTTGAATTGTTATGGTGAACATCGAGGATACAATATCCAACTTTGTTGGTGAGGTACTTGGTGACAAAATTGTCATTAGCTTTTGTAAACCAGATGTTATTTTGAAAGCACTTAAGCAATATATATTCAAGGATTTTAAATGCTTTAAGTTCATTAAAGTTGGTAAAGTTGTTATTTCCGGTGTTTTCGGTGTTTATTTTTACTGTCAAGAGGTATAGCGAATGATAGAGATGGTGTAAGTGGAAATGTTAGACTTCGAAAGTTAGTTTGTAGGTTATTTTCCGGTGAAATTGGTGTTTGGAATAAAAAGATGTGGGATTTTGTAGTTTTACGATTTGAAATTTGTAATATTTGTAGCATCCGTAATATTACTGACTTCGCCGTTTGTCAACTTAACGATATTCAAAATTTTGGGTGGTCAATTTTAACGTTTTTAAAACTGGTTTAATGGAGAATTTTTAGTGTTTTGAGTTAATTGGCGATACCATCGCTACCTTTAAGTGCCTGTAAAGCGCAATCCACTTAAAAAATTTTCTTTTTGCTTCCTGTGAATAGCATATATAACAAAAGGACTTTTTCAAAAGGATCTTCCCTCTACTTTGCGTAATTCCAAAGCGTAACTGAAAAGAAGCTTCTTTTTTTTTACGTAGATTATCTGCTCTTGACTTAATAAAAAATTGTCAGCGTTATCAAGCCTTTATCTTTGTAACGTAGTTGTTTCGAATCGTGATTGAAGTTAATAGTGTATTATATTGAAGTTGGTTATTTGTTCTTTCTAAGCTTAGCCAACTGCTAACTGGTTTATCTAGTAATTTGTATGGCTCATAATTTGGCTCATACCTTAACCTGAAGTAGGTACCTACTTCACTTGATTTTCAGTCAATACCATTAATCCCACAAAATACAGTCAATTTTAAGTTATTATAATCAACTGACTATAAGTATAGTTGACTTGACTACACTGCAGTTGAATGTTTTTCCAACATTTATATTCATTTTCGAAGCTTCCACGAGTCTTTTTCTCCATTCTATACGAAATTGTAATAGCTTTATGAAGGTATACGAAACCCAAGATATTGATAAATTCAGGTGAATCAATTTTAAAGATAAACCCATCGATGCTATAACCTAAGTCATGCCTAACGGAGTCTTAAAGAATTTTTTGAATAACAATAGGCTACCCTTATAGATTCAGGGTTACCTAACCCAGTTAGTACGTGTCGTAAACGAATAGGAATATTTTAGCCTACTAAAAGACTGCTAAAGCAGTAATGTATAAAAATGCGTATCTATACCTATTAATATAAGGAATACAATTAGTGGTGTATAAGTCTTTAGCGAAAAAAATGTTTATAGGAATCAGGGAAGTTAACGTTTGGAATTGTCAGGCAGAAACTTGAAACTGAATGTAATTTGAGTGCGAATCAGGTTGGAATTATCATGAGTCTTACCAATAAAGACAACAGTGATTTGCAGGATTATCACAAATTAATGATTAGCTACATTGGCGGGTACGTATAAAAAACAAAAAGTCGCTAGTGTTGAAACGGCAGTGAGTTCTAGTACAACTAAGTTAATTATATTGATTATGAATTGATTATACCGATACAAAGTTGACTGTATTGATTTCAAGTTAAGTTTGGCGAATAACCGATTTTGATTAGAGTATGGGCTAAGCAGTTTCACATATTAATCAGTGTGGAAACCGGTTGGTGGTTGTATAAACTTAGAAGTAGCACATTACTACTTTCAATACCATAACAGTTCCTTCAACCGCAATTTGAATCGAATACGTTGCAACTATGAAGGCTTACCAATAGGTGATGTGTTTCTTCCATATTTCGAGAACCGCTACCCGGTATGTACACTAGTTTGTATGGAAAACTCTTTGTTTCTTTCTTTATATAGAATTGGGTACTACACTGCAATCAGCTTGCAGTCAAAACAGTTAACTTGAAGTTAATACAATCAACTGACAGCAAGTATAATTGACTTTGATATGGTAGGATAAAATGATATTCTAATATTATATTGACTATTAGCATGTATTTTATAATGCATTTCTTTATTTATTATACAACTTGTTCGATTTCATATATCTCCAATATCAAGATTGAGAATATATACATGTAGTTTGATGTAGGTAGTTCAATAAGTTATTTGTCCCATAGTCGGTTTACACGTATATTTTTATCATCGTTATTATATAAATTGGTGATAATGTTAATCTCTAAGATTTTGAGTTTTTTTCTTTTCGAAATGATGTATTGAAGTGTTCGTTTATTGGCTGAATAATTCAATTATGATGCGTTGATTTGGGATAATTCACTAATTGTTCAATCGATGCAACGAAAATATATTAGAGTACTTAATTGCAGTTTACTTCACATACTCATCTGCCCCGAAGACAAATTTCAACTTGCTATGGTTTAAGAGCTGATATTAATTACCAACTCGAAAAAATATGATACCAAGGTCAAAGAATTGACGATTTGAGTTTAACTTAAATGAGGGGCTAGATATCGGAAGCGTGTATATAGGCGTCTTTTTTCGTTGATGTTTCTTTTCCTTTTTTTCTTCCTTTTTTTTTGTCCAAACTTCCTTCATTAACACGTAATTAAAAAAGGTCTTTTCTCGATTAACATTTTTATATAGAATAAGAATTATTGGATTACAATCTTTCATCTTCTACCCTTGTTTAATGACCTTGTTTAACATTCTATATATATTCAGCTTTTAATTAAAGCAGTAGTCTCAAATGTTTTGAAATTTCAACAGTTGGTTTAATATTGTTAGGATCTAAGTCATGGATGTATTATCCAATGTAATTCAACAAGTTTTTTACGGTAAAGTTTTCATTAACGTCTTCAAAATATGTTGTTTCATTTTACTGTTTGGCAGAAGGAGTTTGGAATGTTGAAAGGACTTCATTTTAGCAGTCATTTGATTAGCTTCTATTGATATAACATTGAAGGCTATTAAATAAGAAATATTAGCTTTTATGAATGAGATGTTCATTATTTGAAAGAAAAAGAGTATTTGATTTTTTTCGTAGTTTGGAGTTTTTAATTGCGATGAAGTTGTTGTTTGGTTGTTATATGTCTGATAACCTAAGGAATAGAGATTGCAATATTTGCAAACTGATGTCGGTCACTGATAACGAGTGATTTGAAATGGATTTAATGAAAATATCTCGATACTTCAGAAGTATCTTCGCCAGTCTCAAATTATAGGAAATATTAATGCAATCTTAACGTCTATCTTACTTATAGATTCTAAAACTGATGCAATGCGTAAAATATCACTTATTAATCTTTCTTTTAACATACGATGAATTTTAAAACGAAGCTTCAGATTCGGGTCATTATTATCCCTCTATTATATATATAGGGCTTTCAAATAATTTAATCGTTGGTAGTCTTTAAATCGATGAAACGACAATCTATTAGAATTATTTTCGTTCAATTGACTAGTGATATTACGTGAATAAAAGTTTTATGCCAGTTTTCAGTAAAGTAGGCCTCTAGTTCGTTTTCATTTTTATCTATATATAAGTAATATTCGCCCCTATCTCATATTAAACAGTTACATCTTAATTAAAATGAAAATAATTGCAATGAATGATTGTTCCAGAAATATTTTTTTTTTTTGGATGAACCAAATATATGCAACTAACATCATCATAAAGTTTCAATTTTAAGAGTTCTTGCGTTATTTCGACGTCATCTACTTGATAAAATTACGAAGTAAGCCCAAAAAATGAAAAAATAATTGCTAAATCATATTAACTACATTTTCCAGCGAAAAAGAATTAAGTATTGAATCGTTTGATCACAAAATTATCAAATTGTTATTACCTTCAACTACAAGTATTATCATTAATATATTAAAAAAATATAACAATCAATATTAAAATAACGGTCTCGTCTCTAAATTTGTCATAAATATTTTAATGCCCGTGTAAACACGCTATATAGTAAGCTTATAACCCGAAAATTGAATCTTAACTAACTTTGCACCTTGATTATAAGTTTTTTTTAGAAACAAATTCTGAATACTATATGTAAAACTTTATTTTTAACGCTTACGATCTTTGTTAGAATTAAACTAGTAATATATAAAATATGAAAAACGGACCATGAAGATAAACTCAAAATATAACTTCCTAGAAAAGTTATTTAGAATCCCTTTAAAATTTGTTTCAATACCGCTTGTTTTCAAGTGCGACATTATAAATGAAATTTCTGAATAGCTCGGTGAATAAAGAGGAAAAAATGTTGCTAATATCAGCCATTATACTAAAACTAGATAAGGTTTATACACGCTTTCTAAAAGCTCAATTTATCGAAATATAACTTGAAAAATGAATTTCTCAGACCTTATTTAGTAAGTATTAATACGCCTTGCCAATGATAGGCCTTTAGACATTTCAACATTATCGATTCGAATCGTGGTTGAAGTAACAATAGTATTGCATGGTTAAGTGTTAGATGTATTGGTCTTGGTTAAGCAAACCGCTATCCGGTTATCACACTAATTTGTACGGCGAAATTCTTGATCCGTGCCCTTGTTTCAACTGGATACGTATTGTCATTGAATTTACAATTAATATAGTCAACTCAAAAAATAATACACTTCATTTGAATTTCATATAGTCAACTTACTTAAGAGTACAGTTAACTAACTACACTACAATTGTTACCATTCCAATACTAGCTGCTTTCTGGTTTGTATGCGTACGTTAGTATAGTCGATCACTTTATCACGGTAGCCTTTAAAATAACTCCTTGTTAACCACCAGAACCCCTATAAATTCCGTACCAAAATTAACTCCAACTTCGTCCCTTTACCCTATGGTTCCGAATTTCAACTTCATCAACTTCCGTATACAAGTCTTGCACCACAAACTTATGCGAATGTCAAACTCAACTATACCAATCAATTAAATTGACAGATTCAATTCCAACTCTAAGGCAGTTTTGTAGTTTGCTAGAATACCTTTGTTTTTCTCTCTTCTTATTGTTACAAAACTTGGTTTTTCCAGGTAGCTTCTCAATGTAGTCTTCGATACGTATGGTTAATATATTAATATCTACAAAGTTTTACAAAGCCTTGTTCGATATCGACTTCATTATAACATCCGTCGGATTGTCTTGAATATAGATCCACCTGAACTTTTCAATTTCTCTACTTTTAGAAAAATTCCAAAATCCCACTATATAAGTAATAGGATATTTTTGCTCATCGTTCCTAATTTCGAAAGTTATTCAAATAAGGTCTACGAGTTAATACAAATTACAACCGGAATTGATGGAATATTTTGCTGACGGGTAACGATACAAAAGGCTTTCTATATCGCTATGCTAACGTTAAATACGGTTATTATACTATAGACCTCTGAAACTAGTACGTTTCGCGTAATTTTCTTATATCTGACAAATGCTAAATGAATCAGATTATGTGCGATTTCAACGTGATCTTCTTATAATTTATGGTTATTAATTAATATTTTGTGAAATCCGACTTGAAGCCATCGATCAATGTTATTTCCCAACTAGTTATTTGTAAAGATAATGAGTTTAGCTTTCAATAATTTAATCGAAACTATATTAATCTCAAGTTTCAACTCCTCATTTGATGGCCTATCCTTTTCTTCAGCCCATTATAATTCTTATGAGTTAGGTTCTAAACTTATACCGAAATATAAAGATCGTAAAATGCCTTAAGTTGGAATAAAGTCGCAATATAACTGTTAAGAACGTGTTATTTAAGATACCTTTCATTTTTGGCCACGTTATTCTTGTTAATCATATTTATGTTAGCGCTTGAGCCTTTTCAACAAGACTTAAATTAAATATGAACATCGTTAACATTATGCCAGCTGTTAAACAATCTATTAAAATATTAATGTTTTCCTTTCTTCAGTATATTGACCGGCTTGTAGTTCCAACACTTTAAATCTTTGATCATACATTATTCTAATACTACAAAGCTAGTTGTTCCAATAAAATGTGTATCGTTAGTTTGTATACTTATTTAACCGAAGCTTTTATATTACGTAATTACCAAAGACTGTTCGAAAATTACATATTTTATGTCTCAATTCAACTTGAACTCCAAGCAATAAGTGAGAAATTACTAGACGCCTACTTTGGCCATTACATATAGTGGTTTAACATATTGTATAACGGTCTTTAATAGGTAATTATTACGAAGTTTTTATAATATTTCGAAGAAATCTATTCTTTACAAATGAGTTTTTATTTACGTATACGCCTGGGCAATATTACTTCTATTCAAGATAAACGTTTTGCTAGTTTTGAATTGCAAATTAATTGTTAATATGAACATTAAACGTTAGCAGGTTTTATGAATCGTTGAAGATTTCTTAAGGATTTAGCTTTTACGTTTATTATATTATCTTTGATCTATTAGGCGTAACTTTTTATAAGGCCTTCTTGTCATTTTTCCTTGAATCTCGTATATCATTTTTAACTTGAAAATGATAATATTTGAGTTTTGGAGGTTAAAGTCGCGCTTAGGTATAAATTGTATACTTTTTCAAGTAGGAAGTTTGCTTAAAATTTCAATAATTCCTTATGTTAACATTTTAATGGCGAAGTTTAGGTTGTATTTCTCTCTTTTACTAACCTAAATGGTATTGTAAATTGGTTTTGGTGTATATTCCCCATTTTCAATAGTTCTTTTTCTTTAGTTATCGGCCGTACATTCGACGTTTTATTGGATTGTTTATTATAAGAAGAAGAGTATTATATTAGCTAATTCTTTTGGTTTGAGGATATCAATTATTATCTGTATTGTCTCGATCAGTTGCCCTAGAGTTAAGTTTTACCTGATTTGTGCAAAACGTCGTATGACTGTTTCAATTTGAATAATTACTTTTTGGTTATCTATATTCAAAATCTTGAAAAGGTTATTTCATTGGCCTAAATCATATGATACGAAGACTTTATTTTTTACGGACAAAATAGCATGTCGATCTTTGTAGGGCCGTTTATAATATTAAGAGATTTATTAATGTAAAGTTTTATTGTTTCCTTCCATAGTTCTTTCAAGGTTTTACCTTGTCACGACCCTCTTAAAACTACTCATTAATATTGTAGAATGACTTGTTAAACTAGGATATACTCTATCGAATAATAAAGTTGATACTAAGCCGTGATAGCTTACAATGTCGCCTAGGCTTTTTACCGCTATCTAAAAACCTTCTTTATGGTACATCATACTTATTATATTTAGAGTGTAGATATAATACTCTTTATGAAATAGTGCGTTTGAATTTTAAACCTTTCTTATGTTTGAAAAGGCTTTAATAGATACCTATTTATTCTGAATCCCTATGATTTCAATATCTACTTAAAACTTAATAATTGTAAAGTTAGTACCAACATCCTAAACGACAACATTTGTTAAACCCAGGTACATATTCATCCATAATATTCTTAACGTTTTCCAATAATTTTTTTCCGATAACCATTGAAGGAACTTGGTTTCATGGAAAGAGTTTTTCGAGTTTATAACATAAGGAACAGGATTTCGGTCCTAATAAAATACCTGAACGAATTTTTCGCAATAAGAGTACTTGTCGTGTTTTAATTTAAACTTAAACCTTCAGGGCGATTAGTTATATATCTGGAAATAGTAACAAAGCTTTTTAATAACTTTGAGGGTAATTGTTTTTCATTTTTATCCCCAATGAGTTTAAGTATTTCATTCAACCTATCGATGGCTACATCATTAAAACGCCGGTGCAATTAAAGAATATTGAATTCTGTCAGGTAAAAAACTGTAAAATTTAGTCCTTGAAAATAAAACTAAAAGTGACTACACTTGAGGATGATGGATAATCTCCGGCCATTTTTAATCAGTTCTTTAATGTTAAAGTTGTCTTTAACATCGAAAATCTTTATGCTTCTGAAGTAAAAGAGAAATAGGGTCAAAGATTCAAGGATGTGAAATGTAATTGGTTTAATAACTATTTATATAATCGTTGATCCTAGCAATAATATATATTCGCCTAGGCTGAAACCAACTTAAACCTTACTCATATCGTAACGAATAATTTCATAACAGTATTACTTTCTCGTCGTAATGTTAGATACTAAGAATAATCTTTTATTGAATAAATCATTACCCTCATGTCTAGCACAATATCTTGAAATATTTGATACGCGTAAGTTCAAAAAGGTTAGAGATATATAATGGGTTAGGTATTTAAATTTTAAGGCAAATGTTTGGGGTTTCACGAGTCATGTGAAATAGAAAGGTGTAGTCGGCTAGTTATTGGTTGCATTAAATGTAGTGCCTTTATACCACGCAATTTTGCTTTGCTACATCGTTTTTATCAACAATCCCGTTACTTTTATAATTAACGATATAATTTAAGTGGTTTTCCCCGGAACCTAGAGGGTATTGGGTATGATATATTACCTATTATTTATGGCATTTAGCCGGAGGGTGACGAGTTAATTCATAACCGATTTTACTATAAATTCAATTTTTCCACTATTACTACGATAATATGTTTCATGGTTAAAGGTCGGTTTCAATCTTACGTAGATTATTGTAGCCAATATATTTTTCAGTTCATAGAATTTGGACGAGATCTTCAATGCTGGCACTTTTTGTATTTTCGATCAATGTAATACGTCATCGCAAGATTTTGTTATACGAGTGGCGCAAATTCTTGGTTGAATGGTAAATATTAACTAATTTTGGCGTACATATTATGAACGTTGTAAACGCGAAAAGTAAATAACTAAAGAAAACCTTCAAAGGTGGCATTAAAGCGTTATAAAGCGTATTGAAACTCGCTAACACCCTTGAAAACTACCCATACCTACTTGCTAAATGCAGCCTCATCAACATGTAATGTCCCTTTTGCTTACTGGCATAAAATCAATTTTTCAAGCATTTAGTTAAAGAAATCCATTGGTATTTCTTCATTTTTATTCTTAGCCATCATCTTTATTCACGTCATCGTAGCCTAGTTTGTATGACATAAGATATGGTAGACGTTGTATTCGAAGTAACTTTATATGTTAACCTAAATATCATCAAAGGTACTTGCCTTAGTTAAAAAAGTTAGGTAATAATTCCTGGTATGACCTGTGAAGATTTCTGAGAATAGTCAGTAGAAACCGAAATAAGGGATTTCTATACATTTATAGATGTTAATTAATACCATTATATTTGTGTGAAACAGATTATATAGCTTTCTAGTACATTATTCTGCGTTATTTTAAAATTTGGCGAAACCATTCAAGAATTTCTAGTTGATTTCTGGCTAGTTTAAATGGTCTGGTAAGAAGGTTAAGATAGTCATTCTAGTTCTAGATAGTTTTTGATGGTGTTTTGAAGTTACAGTGATTGGGGAAGTTTCTAGTCGCCTGACGCTAAGGTTAAAGTCCTATAATAAGACCTGTAGTGAGCTTAAATAAATAAATGTACCTGTGATGGGAAGCTTTACCTTAACTATCTTAACGATTTTAGGGGAAATGTAAAGGGGTTTAAGCAACTTGATGATTTTACCTAATTGCCCGGTGGATGACGCCGACGTCTATTTCTTTTGCTGCGTTGGCAACCGCTGATTTATGTGTTTTGACTCTATTTAACACGTAATCTGCATTTTCGTGGGAACGAATTGGATTTCCAAACAGATTGAGAGGTTCCTTATTATTAGCGTGTAAAGTATTATTACAAGCGGGAAAGTTAAACGATTCCCTTAATAGGGGATTGAAGAATAGAGGCTCCTCGAAACTTATGTGAAGGCGCTGATAGTTTTTAACGCCTTTTTATTTTCCTCGTAAGTTTTGAAGTTAATGATTCTCAGGGAAATTCTTTCGTTATGTTAATTCAAAGATGGTTTTTGCGAGCTTCTTTGAAGTTTTATCTGGCATGTAAATCTCTCATCTATTTACCTTTCTTTTCAATTTTGTTTTTAGGGTCCGTTGAATCGTTTTTTAATATGTTGATAGTCTAATGATTAAAAAAATTATAAAAATCTTGGAAGGCACGGTTGCCGCATCCAAAGTCTTCGCTGAGATATGTGTTGATAATATACTGGCCAATATAATTGGTTGAGTATTTTCAAGTCAAAGACTTGTTAAAGTCTTGAATCCCAAGATTTTCATGTTAGTATTTGACAAATCTAGTTTCGAGATCCTTATGTCTTCATGTATTCTTGACTAGATATTTTTTTGATTTGAAGATTTAGGAAAGAGAATTTGTTTTAGTTGTATTAGGGCTTGATGATTCAAAAGAGTCGGAACTTATCTTAAGTTTTAGATTGCATAACGTAGGTTCTTGACGCGATTTGTCAATTTTTGGTTTTTTAGCTTGAAATATCTGTTTCAACGTGTTTGTTAATGTATTCAATTGAAGATTTTATTACGTCGGAGAAAAAATAGTAGTGTGAAAAGAAAAAAAGTAGTGTAGAAGGCCAAGTTGAAATTTGTAGGGTTAAAGAATGTTTGTTGTCATTTTTATGGGTAAAAGCTGCGGGACTTATTCGTTTTTTCGATTTTATATTTGGAGTACTAGTACTCGCATTTATACCAACTTAGCCTTTTACCAAATTGATAATTTTCAAGACATTCAAGCGGTCAATCTCTACGATTCAAAATGATTTAATGAATATCTCTTAGTGTTTTTAACGAAGGAAATACCTTCGCCACTTATGAACTGCTGTTTGAAACTATCGCAATCTAGAAGTTATCTAGATTTACTGCCGTTGTAGACCAAGGAAATTCGTAAATTTATTTCTCAAGAATCTTTCCTTAAGTCTTTAGACATTGCAACGTTTTTCGATTCGAATTGTAGTCGAAGTAATAATAGTATTGTATAGTCAATTGGTGTATGTATTGTTTTAGTTTTAGCACATTGCTTGCTGGTCAACATAATAATATGCATGGATAATTGCTTGGCCCGTGCCACAGTACAAATTGAGTAAATACAGTACTTAACTTTATAGTAAATACATTTAACCGACAAAACAATGCACTCAACTTGCAGTCAGTACAGTCAACTTACTTAACATTATAGTTGACTGACTACACTGCAATTACTACTATTACAACTGTAAGTTTGATTCTCCTATTTCGAGCGGCGAGAATCATACGGAGAATTAATGGATCAATACGGTATAAATTATTACTATCTGAAGGAATAACGCATGAATTAGATTTGAGCGATTAAACATATGTTGTACTTTGAAAATTAATATCGTAATTAATAAGTTTCAGAAGTACCAAATACATCAAACTATTGAAGAGTGAACTTTCAAAAAACTTAAAACCCCTTACACTTTGTTTGGTTCGTATAACCAATTAATATTTAGTTACTGGTTGACCTATACTATTAATAATATCACTTTACGCACCAACTTATAATTAGATCTCTTACTCGTTTTCCTTCTTCAACCTAAATCTTCTGTCAATGTTCTAATTCAAATATGTCTTACTAAAAATAATTCCAATGATGAAAAAAACAAATATTGTTTGTTAATAAAGGAGTAAATTCTAATAAATATGTAATTTATATATTTATTACCTCTATTATCCGTATTGGTGGCACTCCAAATAAGAGAAGAAGAAAGTTTTGAGAAAGCAGTCAATTGCAGTACAGTTAAGTCAAATGTACTAAATGTAATTTGATGAAACTGACTGCTTATTGACTGTATTGAGTGGAAGTCATGTATAGGGGGTGCTTAATCCAGACTAGAGCACGGTTCAAGCAGTTATTTATACATATTAGTGTATATATTGGGTAAAGGTTTTCCAATTGAGCTTTTTAAAAAAAAAATCTTACTACTTTATAATACAATATAACTATTATTTCAATCACAATATGAATCAACGACTTTGCAACCATAAACATCTACCAATATCAATCAATGATGATTTGGTTGGGGAAAAAATAACTTAGATAGCAGAACAAATTACTTTCTAGTTCTTACAATATATTTTACGCAAGAGAAATGAAGAAAATTTGCCAAGTTACTCTATAAGCTATATTTCTATTCGTGGTGTTATAAAGGGAAACTTTATATACTGCAACAACGTTTACAGCAATTTATAACTGGAAACGGTATTGTGAAATAAATAAGATACTGTAAGTCAATTTATTCAGAAGGCCCAGCATTAAGATCAACTGTTGAAAATTGTGAAATTGGTGAAATTTTCAAGTCATCTGGTTTAATAACAACTACTAAGATTGGTTAGATACGAAAGTTGGTAAAAGGGTAAGTTATTAATGCTTTAACTGTAAATTGCGAACGATTAAATACCAAAACCCCGTTAACGGACAATATTCAAAACAAACCACCTATAACTTTCCCTTCCACACCAACCTTTTGTTTGACCACGAAATTTTCAATTGAGTAATTTCACCCCAAAATGGTCACTAGCAACCCTTAAATTGATATTATTACCGATTATTCCAGGAAACCAAAACTCAAAGAACTTTCGATTTACATTCGTCAACCACTTTAAAAACAGCTTATAGTAAAAGAACTGCAATTCTTATTTTATTTTAAACCACGTAAATAATTATATCGTCTACTATATATTCGACTTCATACTAATAGAATTCAATTAAATACGTAGTACTCTTCCTTTTTATTTCGATAAATTTTGTATGTTAATCCTATTGATTGAGAAAACGAACAATATGAATGTTCAAACCAAGTTTAAAGTTAAGATATATAGACGAAAAATTCTCAATGGGACAAATGAAAGAAATTAAAGCGATCTGAAAAACATACTGTACGAATACGCTACAGATGAGGATTCTCAATGAATACATAAGGAAAAAAATAAAGATATCGCTAACAATAGAATGCTTTATCTACTAAATACACGTTCTTAGAGCATTGACGAAACTCATATAAGTCTTTTGAACCCTTTTACCGAAGTATCCCACGGTGCTACTTTTGTCAGCAAAGAAAAATACTAAATTTATGTGGATATGGCAAACCTTTAAATGCACTTGTTGATCAAGTATAAACCCTACTAAAAAGCCTTTGAATACTAACAAATCTATTACCACGCCAACCAAAATCATTAACAAATTGCTTGATTTTCTTATCACTCCCTCTAACGAATTTTATTCTCATACCTTTGTTTATTATACTAATCCAACTAAAAAACAGTGAAGATGCGGTTAAACATGAAACCATAGGGAGGATATAACCCTAGGCGTTTTTCCTCTAAACTTTTCCAGAAGGAAATTCTATGCAAACTAATACTAATATAAAAATACTTAATCAAAATATATAGAGGGTCCGTACATCTACTATAGTACCTTTTAACTTCAACATAATTTCATAAAGAATTAAAATAGAGAATTCACGACTTTCTTGACGATATAGAGTAATAAAACAATGTATAATAGTAATCTGTATACTCTCTTGGATATCAAATTGAGATTATTTTTCAACCTTCCTTATTAGATAAAAATAAATTATCTTGGTTTCCTTTATTTAATTTTGAATATTTGGACAGGTTAAGTCAAGGATTATCACCTCAATATACTGGTGAATTATTTATTGTTTTTCGGAATTTACAATAGTTTTAGTAGTTATTTTGAGTACTATATGTACTTGGTTCAGTATTATGGATATTGTAATAGTATTTATTCATTGCAAATGTTGGATCATAATAAAAATTAGGAAACTTGGGGTGATTTTTTCAATTCAAATTTTAAGAAAATTATCTTTTATTAATAAGAAATTAGGAACGTGTAAGTTGGAAAAGATATATTACGCTAATAAGTTCGCTAGACTGTCGCGTTTTATAAAGAGTTTGAATACGCCTTATTGTTCCCTGTCACTATCTGCAAGGTGTTTTTTCTTCATTCAATGCGTTCCTCTCTTACAATTTTAATGATGTGGGTCCCTAGTTTAACCGATATTTACCCCCAATGTTGGAACAGTAGTCAATTATATTATATTCAAGTTAATGAAACTGTCGGTAAATTGACTGTATTGTTTATGAATTGGCTCTAGGTCAAATCCAGTCGTACTCACTTCATACTATAGTATGAGCCAATCAAATGGCTATACAAATTAGCTTGCAGACCGGCTAGCAGTCTGCCAAACCTAGAAAAATACATTCACCACTTGACTATCCAATATTAATGTTACTTCAACTATAATTCGAATTGACAACGTTGCAAAGTCCAAAGGTCTAATAACAGGCAAAGCCTATCAATACTTAAACCTATAATTTCGCCGATTAAAACGACAATGAAAACCCATACTTACCCATTGAATCGATCTTCATTATGGCCAGCCCAAACAATTCGGCTAACAAAAGAATGTAGGTTGAATATCTAAACAGTAACGTACGTGAAAAGGAAAATACTCAAACTTAAACCTAAGTAAACCCTGCGAATTAATTGATTAAAACAACGGTAAAAGGTATGGATTTTTGAATAAATATGGTTATTGGTTCATATGTTATATCATTATCGAATGATGATCGAAATATATCATATAAAACAATGTATATACCTTTTCGTTCAATTAGAAACATATTTAATGTATTGTAGGTTTTGAGGGCATAAAGGTAAAAAAAATAAGGATATAACGCCCAAGGTCATTACCTAGCATAATATGCTAGCCCTAGATTTGAAGTATTGAAATAAAGGGCTGATTACACTTTTATGTAACACGTAATAAATAAAAACCCCTATTATCGTTATAAAGATAGCTATTCAGAACCTACTCATCTTTTTACCTTTTTCGATCCTTACGGAAAGTAGCATAGCGCAATACTAAATAGAAAGTTTCCTCCTATACTTGAAACTATCATGGGCTTTTGCTTGTGCTAGTATTCTCCAGTGATCTAACCCTGGTAGTTTTCATGTTTTCACGGCGCTTGAGAGCCGCTCGAAAGCTACACAGGAGCATGTACTCACACGTTATTTGACTGGGTCACTACCTTTTCTACAGCTTCGTAGCAGCTCTTTGACAGGGGTTTATTTTCACTTTTCCATTAAGATTTATGAATAGAATCTAACTAACTTAAGAGACAACTTCGGCTATAATCCGTTTATATATGAACTTTGAGTTATTTTTCCTATGATATCTTAGCCATTTTCTTAACAATTGTAGCTTAAGGTTCGTTCTTCTACTTTCGACCCTTCAAACCTAGAACCCTAATCCTTAGAATAATTCCTAAACGCACGCGTTAAGAAGCAACTTTAAAACGCTTTAAAACCTTAATATTATTATCGTATTATCTATTACAACTGTTTTACCAATATCTTACGTATAAAGTTCTTTAAACAGGATTGTGACTCTCATTAGTACGCTTTATATTTAAAATTACAAAATTCTAACGTATTAAACACGTCAAAGAATATAATCCGGCAATTCAAAGTTACCGGCACATCTACGTCTTCAAAGCGAAACTCTCCTTAGGAAATACCTATTACGTTACATACAAATGAGGTAGCTACCACGCTGTTCGTTACTGAAGACTGCATTAACTTTCTTAACAACGACGACTCGGATTCCTTTAATTAAAACTATAATACAAGATCCCTATTTAATAAGAATTAACCACTTAAACGCCAAACCTTAAACTAACTAGTTAGACTTTCCGGTATTAAACTTCTATTTACTATAAAGAGAACCAAGATATTAGGTAAATTATGTAAAGAAAAAAAATTTATCGATTTTGGAAAAGATTCTTTCACGTCATTCTTTAACAACTAATGGGTCTTAGGAAATCGCTATAGAGATTAACTATGTTTTTAGTAGTGTCGGCGGCATAAGTCAATCTAATACTTTTATTACTATGCTTCGCGCCTATTATTACAACCTTAAAGCGGTTAAAGCCGCTCTCGGCTAACTAGTATGAAATATGAAGCCTTTAAGTGTTTATACGTCTTTTTAAATGCTTAAGAAACCTTATTCGTAAAGGTTAATGTTACAGGTTAAAAGTCCAACGTTAAACTCGTTATTATAAAAGAAATTCTTAAAGATACGTTATTTAATACGTTATTCCCCCTCCACATACCCACGGATTACAATGAGTGAGCTGCTCACGCCCAACTTATTAATAAATGACTTCATAATATTCGTAACTGGCATGGTAACGTTAGCCACGTTAGAATTAGTACTGAAGACACTCCGTGTAGCGAAAGTAGCGGAAGTAACCTATCTACCAGCGATAGCCAGGGAAATGTTATTATAACTGGTGTAAACGCCTTTCAAATTGCTTTTAAGCAGCGGGTTACTTAGGTTAATTATTAGGAACTCTCTTTTTATAAAGACCTTAGGTTATGCTTATGGTACGGCAAGATAGTTATAGTATTCGTACCTATTTACTTAATTTAGCTTAACTTCCAAACAGCGTTAACACCAAAGTTACTCTAGGAATCTACCATAATTCGGTTGAATATTTCATTAAATTATCAAAAGAAAAAGAGTAAATTTTATATATAATCGCAAATGAAAGTTCATAGGGTTTTACTTTAACTCAGTTACTGCGCCCGAACTCTTAAACAGTATCCTATTTTTGGAAAATTGAGTTATTAATTTAATTAAATTTATTCTTGTTCTCTTCACTATAGGTTATAAATATTATGACATTACAAAAAAATAACTTACTAGCCGCTCAAAGGTATTGCGTAGTTCTTTTTTACTTCGATAACTCGGAGAATACACGCATTAAATATCCAGCTCCACTCTATGGCTTATTTCTTTTATAACCGTTCTAAACGTCGACTTTGATAAATACTGACAATAAATATGAACCTAACTTATTCACAACTTACCATAAAACGTTATGTTGGATAAACCCTAAATGAAACATGAACATATAATTTACATCGTTTTGGAAAAGACATTACTTTTGGGATGAATGGGTAATAATAGCGTATGGAAATTATGGTTTACATCAACATCAAAGGTACCGCAAGGAATCAACGTCGATATCTTTTACGATATTTAGCTAAAAACCCGGAAAACCTAAAGCATTACAACGCCGCTCGTCGTCGTCTCCCTTAAAGTTATTAATATAACGCTTGCTCCGAAACCAATCGTTTGTATTAATAATAAACTTTCCGACGCCTTTCAAGAACTCATCCTTTCATTCGATAAATATCTAGAAGATAAGCTACCCTTTTACTACTCTGTAACCTACTAAGAAATTATCCTCTGAACTGACAGCTAAAACCGACCATTAAGCATCCAGTAAAGCTTATTATACGGAATATCATGGAAGAAATTACTTAACCACAGTTATATTCGTGCGAACATTTCCTTAACGGGTGCTTTCGTACTTTTTGTTAAAGAAACCTGAAGGTAACCTACGTTTTTACATCAACTATCATTAAATTAACGCTATTAAGAAATCGGATCGCTAGCTCTGTTCATTTTTTAAAAAAACGCTTACAAATATCCTCTTAGTTGAGTTATTTACTAAGTGAAATATTAAAACCGCTTTTTCTAAACTTCGTATTAAGGAAAAAGACAAATAGAAACTTGTGGTCCATATACGATTTGTATTTTTCGAATATCTCGCTACCTCTTTCGGTCTTTTGATTATATCAGCTACTTTTTAACGGTATATTATCAACTCGTTACGCCACTTTTTGATATTATTCCTTTCGCTTCCTTCGACAATGCTTTATTATATTCGAACGGTATCTTAAAGGACTATAACATTGAAGTTGAATAGATGTTAAACGCCTTAAAAGCCAAGTGCAATAACCACGATATATTGAAATATAAATTCGGCGTTTCAAAAACCCAATACAAGAAATTCGTTTGAAAAGTCAACGGCAGCCTCTGTATAAATCCAGAGAAGCTGCTTGATATCCGGGAATATACGACTTCCATATTGATATTGAAATCGAAGGGTTTACCTGGGTTTTCTAATTTTTACAGATATTTCATTCGCGTTTATTTTGCGATTATTAAGCCTATAATTCTATTTACCAGAAAAGATACCCTTTTTCGTTGGAAGCCCAAGAGGAAAGTTGTTTTAGAGTCGCTTAAGTTTAGGTTTATTTCTAAAAATAGTTTTTTAGATTAATAGGATCCCGACTGCGATACCCTTTCAAGAGCTAATTACTTTAAATAAGCCTTAAGTAACTGTTTTTAACGCGATCATTCTGGTAATCTACGTCCAGTTATATACAAGTTTCACCGTTTATCGCCTACCGAATATAATTATAAAATCCACGATAAGAAATTATTTAAGATTATAAAACTTTTTAAAAACGTAAAACGTGGAGATTTGAGGTACAACACGTCTTTTCATTATTTTCACAAACTATAAAAACTTGAAATACTTTATAACTTGATTACAACTTTCCGAACGATATGTTCTTTGGCTTCAAAGTCTTTTTTAGCTTTTTTTTCAATGAGTTCATAATCGAAGAGGTTATTATATACAACTTGAAATATTCTACCAAAAACCCTAAGATATTTTTAGGTAACTTTCCAACTTACACCTTTTAAACCGGGAACTTCAACTTTTAGGCCTCGAATAAACCGCTTTTAAACAAATTTCACGCGCGTATATCTCCCGGTTAACCGTCTCTAACGAGTTAATCCTAAAAGGTGATAAATCTTTTAATAATATAAACCTCTAAAGTATTTAGAATACCATTATTACCCATAAAGTTACTTACTGCCGATTCATTCATATTGAATATATAGGCGAAGGAGTTTTTCTAATAATATTTGCATTAATAGAGACTAAGTATTCAGGCTGATAATTTCAAAATATTTCATAAACAATAATATTATTTTGAGATTTTGTAATTGTATCTAGATACCCGTTTCTGATACGTTTATTATTGCGTTGATACAGATTACTTTTGACTTACTTTTTATTAACTTCCCGGAATACAACTTTTTCATCGTTATCCTTTTGAAAACGTATTTCTTGCCTGGATTATATTCTGTGATCCTGAGGTTTTACCGGAATTACAACATATATAAATATACAACCTATTGGAAATATCGTTGAAAAGGGCTTTTGAAGCCTCTACTCGTTGTTAAACGGCTTTTAAGCATATCTTTTATCAAATCTAAAGTCAACTTTTGTTAAAAACATGTTGGCGACCTAAATTCTTATATAATTATTAAGGATAGTTTTTTTTAGGTTATTACCCCCAAGGTTATAGTTATTGTAAACTTCGAAACTTATATAAAACAGTTTTTGAGCTATTATTAACGATTTTACGGATTTCTCTGTATGATTGTTAGTACTCAAGTGTTAAATTAGATCGGTGTTTTTGACAAAAGCCTTTATAGTTTAACAGATATAAAATAAAAACTAAATACTGTCTTCCACCCAAAAATCGACAATGCTACTGAACTTATAAATTGAGAAATCTAAATATTCCTACGTTCCTTCATCGTTTACATTTAACGTAACTAAAGTTGTTTATTATTATATAACTAATCAATGTTCAATAATATCAATAAGATTCATACCGGTATTGACCCGTTTTCTATACCCTATGGCTACTATGTTAACCATATATAACCCGTAAAATGTTTATTTATCCTAGCTACAAAGTTGCTCCTAGCTACAAAGTTGCTCACAAAAGCTAAGGATTTCGTTTAACGTATCCGCAATATTATAAAGTACGCGCAAACAATAACAACAAGAACGTAAAAATGAATAAAAAATCGCTAACAAGTAACGTTCCTCCTTACAACGATTTCTGGTTGGTGATAACGTCTAACTTTTTGTTAAAAACCACTAAAAAATGAATTTTCAAAGAATAAATAAACTAAGTATATAATCACTATTATAAAACACATATTATTCATTCCCAAGTTATATAATTGAACTTTTCGAAAGGAAAACGTCCCCGGTTTGATGAAAAATAACTTATCCGAGCCGTTTCAAATCCGGTATCGAATCAATGAACTCGTAATTTTGAACTATTAACTGTCAATATAACCGGTAATGACAATGAAATGAGACTAGAATACCACGTCGAAATTATTTTTTAAACTTGAAAGAAACACTAAAGAAACCGCCCCTGACGTAAAGACACGCTGAAACGACCGGTATTGGTTAAATACATAGATTATATTCGCCCCACTGAAAAATGTCTTTCAAATTTAGTTTATACCATGGCATTCGATGCTTTCGAATGAAATTATAAGTCAGCTAAACATAATAATGAGCCCTCTTGCCTAGCCTATAAAAAGGCTTAAAATATTAAATTCTGCGTCACTAAACAACTTAAAAACCGTTATTTTCCTGGTATCACATATAAACGCAATTTATATAAACAAAACGACCAAAAATACTTAAACATAACATTATACTCGATATACTCGGACATTTCTCTTTATAACTTCTTAATCATTTCCACAAGTTTACGCAACTTAATTTTATAAGGCTTAAGTTATTCTTAATAAACTTCGAAATTTCGATGAGTTACTTAATCGCCTTAAGTTAAGCTTACTAATCGCTTGTTATCCACGATATCTACTTTACACTTTAACATACTTATATACCTAGAAACCGCGTTACTTGTTAAAAACGTTATAAGACCCATAAACCACCCCACTAAATTAAATTAATAGGTGTTAAACCTACCCCTATACGCGCATCAAGCTTTCGCTACGTAACTCTACAATATTGATAGCCCTTTTTGTTATAAAAACCTACGTCCATACGCTATCTAACCGCTTGTTAACGCCTATTAAACGGCCTACAAACGAATAACTTAAATAGATCCTCAATATTAAAATCAAAATCAGCTTTAAAAAGTTATTATACTAACTTGTTTCTATCGGAATTCAAATTTAAAGGCGTGTATATATAATTAAATCTATAACTTATAATGATAACAAAACAAAAACAAAAACGAATACCGGTGTCTAACCGCTCGTTAACAGTTTCCTAACGGTTATATGATTTCAATTCACCCTTCATCTCTAATAAAACTTGCTTAAATCGTACGTTATCTATTCAACATATTTAAAACATGTATATTAATCTATTCCATTAAAATACATGTCTATAATACGTAAGGTAAGAAACTACATGCTCGTTGATAAATACGAAACATCTCCTAAACAAATATACTTACTTTTCTAATAGCTCTATTAACGGCTACGACTAGCTTCGAGTTTATCTTAAAATCTGTAAACAACGGCTAAAATCATAACAGAAAAAGAAGGGGAAAAGATAATTCTTTTATTAGAGGAAAACGTAAAATTGATGCACGTTAAGATAATACTACACTATGAAAGAATGGTTATTATAAAATGTAAGCTTTGTATTTGAAAAGGGGGGACCTACGAAACTATTTATAGGGAGAGTAAAAGTGTTCAATTTCATATAGCTCCAAATTATTCGATGGTCTAAAACCTTCTATGCGATGCTATAATGTTTCAAAATGCTACAAAATAGTTATTTTACACCTAACATAACACTTGGTTTTTCAACACCTTTTATTACCTTCCATAACACGCCACGAAAGGAAACAGGGTTGGGGGGAGGAGGGGTACAATAAAAGGTAATATCACAAGCTTGTGCTTAGGCTAGTAGATTCTAAGGACTTAGCCCTAATATTTATTATATTTTTACGAAGCTCTCAAGCCGTTACGGAGCCATACGGGATAATTTTCTTACATGTTACGTAACCGGGTCACTCCTCTTTCTACAGCTTCGTAGCTGCTCTTTATCAGGGGTTTCTCTTCTCATCTCAATCGAGGTTTATAGACAAAATCCGAACACTAGGAGCGACAGTTTCGGCCACAGTTCCATTACAGAAACATATGAGAAGTCTCTGAATGAACCTTGATATTTAAACTGAAGAACTGGTTAGAAGTAACAATGAAACATTTTATAATTGAATTTAAAATAGGAATATTTGTGATTTCTTCGATGAAGAGATGAGAAAATGATATTAAAATTTATGAAGTAATTTTTTTTATTATACCGAAAGTTTATTCATCTCTTAACTAACATACTGTAAAATCTTTTCAACTTAACTAGTTCCAAAGATGTAGACTTCTTTGTGTTCGAGTATATTAGTAATCTTTCTAACGATTACCAAAGTATAAAAATACACCCCTTAAATTCAAATTTACGCTAAAGACGAAAATTTGATTTTTAAAGTTTCGTTGACGTATTTTACTTTAATCATGAGCTTATCATTTATGTCATCAACTTGGTAATTGACTTTCATAACCTCAAGTTTTTTAACATCATTTTTGCGATGGAAGTATATGACATATTACATATATTTTACATCAATAAATATTTAGAACTTACTAAAGGCATAGATTACGATACTAATACTCACTTTAATACCATCAAGTTTCAATCTAATGTTAAATGATTGAAGATTTGATGTGAACAGTTTTTTTTTTTTTTCAAATTCATAGTTTATTAGTAAAGTCTTTAAAGTCCATTCGTTCTTATACAGAGCTAAAAATATCCTTGTGTAGGGTATTAGCAGTTTCATAAGAATGAATTTAATATGATAAATTGTAGTAAAAGACTTTAATATTAGTATTAGCCCTTAACGTCTTGCATTAAATTTATTTGTGATTGGAGCATAGCCACGTATAATCACTTCATTGCCTTCATTACTAAGCACATAGAAAAGTCTTGTAGTACCAAGTAAATTTTTCATGGAATTCGAGAAAAATGGAAACAGCGCATAATTATCAACTTCATTCATATTAGAAACGGATCGTTGATGACAGATATGTTAGTTTTTTCCTTTTGAAGTGAAGTTTTGCATAGATAGAATTAGGTAGATGTGATAAACCCTATAAAGTTCTAAGTATTACGAAACTTAACAAAGAAATTCAAACCGTTAAAATTATGACCACTTTCTATATTAAGCAGGTTCAATCATACAAAAGAGAACTTTAAACTTAAAAAAAAGTAAATAGAATGAATTAGTTATCTGTTTTCGAGAATTGATATTTAATAACCCTATGGAACAACAACAGCGTGGATGACCATCTAGAACAAGAATAAACAATATAGAGGAATTGATCGATTGGGATAACAAACATAGATAAATATATACTACTGCTTGGGTATTGTAAAAGAAGACGTTTATTAGAAAATTAGCCATCAAATTGTATGTGAAAAGTACTATAAATGCACTGGCTAAGCCTCTAAAAATGGGGTTCAATATAATAGCCTCTTCTCTTTTAGTGTCATTGTATTTACGTTGTTGGTTAAATATAAAGATTAAAACGTAACAATTTTAAAGGTAAAATGATATAGGGGGTTGAAAGAAGATATACTGAGCGAACATACAAAACCATGCCTAATAGCTTGAATATACGATGATAAGAGTAAAAATTAGATCTTTCTTTATAGAAATATAATAAAAAGAATCAGATAGCGATGGATTATAATAATAGTTGTCAGTTTAAGTTCTGACATAGATAGTAATTTTATAATCAATTATGGCAACATTACACGAACGTATAAATAATCCGCCACAAATCTTTAACAATTTGTGTTATTACAGTTTTTAAAACAGTTATAAGATAAGTTTCCTCTTTGAACCGTTATATATCATATGAAACCTTATTATATATGAACTTAATAAAGTAATTATTTGTTTCTAGTGTATTAAACATATTCCAAAGACAAAATGAATATAAAAATGTTATCTTTGAACACATACCTATTCATTAACCAAGATTACAACTTAGATATCATTCGTATTTAAACTAACAATATAATATTCCTACGGATCTATCACAGGTAGGTTCTTATGCTATTGGTTTGTAACGATATAGCCCCAGCGTTTACTACGTTTGCAAGATGATTCCACTGTGTTCCAGAGTATATCTACGTTTCGTAACCAATTATATAACTGGGCCACACTTTATTACTAACTTTTTAGCTTCTTTTTAGTCAGAGATTTTCCTCCCTTTTTATCCATAATTATAAATAGTTTCCGACCTTTATAAGCGATAGTTTTGGCTTTATCTTGTTTCATATAATAATCAACCTTTTCATTTACAATAATTCCTTAGTAGCTTCCACGCGGTTGTATCTTAGGATTATGTCACCCGATAACACATGCTTATATATTTAGGTTTTACTGCAGTTTTTCAATTTCCACATTGCAAACTAGTTATAAGGCGCCCTAATCGCTATATATAATGAATTAATCTCCTAACAAGATCGGCTTATCGAAACCTTATAAAGGAAGTTTATCGAATGGAATTCCGTCCTTTGAAACTAGGTTGATTATATGAAACAATGAAAAGCTAATATAATAGTCATGTTTCTGAATATTATCTAGTAGTTCAAAGTTATAATCGTCATATATATGTTATTACCACGAATTTCAGGAGTCGTGTGCGAGTAATTTACGTAAAATACCAACTTTGTGAAAGATGAAAATCTGAATTTCATGTCGTTATTTATCAGGAGTTGCGTCGTGTTTCTAAACAACAACAATGCAGTAGATTTCTTAGATTTAGATTACGAAGTTAACGGTTTATTGAATCGAGTTAACCGTGAAGATGTTAAATGTAAACAAATTCATTTAACACTAACCATTGTTAACGAAACATTATTATAAAATGTTAACTATGAAGGAATAGGAAATTTACTGATATAAATAGGAAAATATTTATGTTATTTTTCTATATTCAAGGCAACTATCAATAGTTCTCTAAAATGTTATTACTTTTATGACAACGATAAGGGTAATAACGACTCTAACATTGTTATGAATATATTTAGCGCTTTTCTATACGATTTTAACGTGATATATGCTGTTATAGTTCGGTTTACGAATTTTAAATATGGCGTTTATAAATAGGTTTACGTTTCTATTAATATTTGAAGAATTTATTTACCAAGGCTGCCGATATATTTTATTAATCTGTTGCTACAATAAATATGCTGGAAAAAGGCATTAATAATACTTTAGTTAAATCGTGGGTTTTTTTTTTGCATATAAATCGGGAATAATAAGAATAGATTGATTGGGTTATATCAATAGATGAGCGGATTTCAATCTTTAGGGTTTGCTATATGAACGGAGGTTGTAATGGAGCTTATATAAGCGGTAACAGTAATAATGGTAGCGTATACAGCAGAGTTAGTAATGCATATATAACTGTAGGTAATATTCAAAGGGATATAATAATAGTGAGTAAGAATGTTTTGCGAAAAATTATTAAGCGGCGCGTTATTTACATCAATGAAGTCGAATTTTCCGTTATAAAGAATACGGTTCGTGTTTACAATGAGGCGCGAATAATTATATAATTTGAATCTATCACTTGGAAACCGCTAAACGCCTGAGTAACTTTGTTATTAGAGTTTTCACTCGTGTTTTACTTATTATTACCGAAAGATTTATCAATTATTTGAAATGAAAAGCGTAAATTTTGTATATATTATTTAAATATTATAAATAATTACTCCTTGTGAATCTATTTACTTGTAATTTTGTTTTATTTTAAATAGATATAGATTTCAATTGTTAAAACTTTGTTGATAAGTAGTTAGCCCACTTATAATAATTATTCAGTATTTTAATTTTATCTTTATGATTTCATAGAGTTGTCTAGTATATTATGATCAACGAACTACGATTAATTTCCCCCCTAACCTATTTTGATATTGTATTACAGACTAGTGCTTGGCTAGTATTACCAGGAATCCAACCCTAGTAGTTTTACACGTTTTTAAGATGATTTGGAGCAGGGAAAAAGTTATATGGGATCACGTTCCCACACGTCACGTGACTGGGTTACACCATCTTCTAAACTCTATAGAAGCTTCTTAGCAGTGACTTTTTCTTTCCCTCTTTATCGAGATTAATTAGTAGAATCCGACAACATAAAACAATAGCTTCTGCTTTAGTCCCTTTACATATAAACCTCGATTCCTTTTCGATAGTATTTTAGTTTTTGGTTAGCAGCTATAGCTTAAGAGAATATTATTATCTTCCAAACCTCCAGATTTAAATTTTCAGGACTTGAAGCAATTCCTCGACGTACGTATTAAGGAGTAGTTTAAACGCGCATTACCGGCTGAGTAAGATTACCTTACGGCTTAATATTAACGTTTTATCAACATTTTACATACGAAAATTATCGAACGAAGTTAAGTCGTTCGTGAATACACTTTATACCTAAAATAACGGAGTACCAACGTATTAATTACGTTAACGAATATAATTTGATAATTCGAAGTTACCGGCATGTTTACGTTTTTGAGATAACACCCCCTTGAATGGATTCTCCTTACGTACGTTAAAAACGAAGTAACTGCCACGTCGCTTCTTTTTTGAGACTGAGACAACCCTTTAAACGACGAAAAATCGTATTTTTTTAAAAATCTGGTTACAATACCGGCGCCCTATTAAACGAACGTTAACGATTCAAATATTTGATCTTCAATTAACCGGTCAAGGTTCCGGTATAATATTACGATTTTAGATAGAAAGAGCTACGATAATACATAATTTATATAAAAAAAACGAAAGTTTATAGGCATTACATAACTTACGCTATTTGTAAACATTTAAAAGGCTTTATAAAAATTTGTATAAAAAGCTATTGGGCTCAAAAGGGCGAAGGCGGTATTAAAGATCCTAGAATCTTTATAGCCATATTCTGCGCCTATTATTACGAACCTAATGCAGCTAAAATTATTATCGATCAACTTATAAATATAAAAAAAAGAACTCGCGAATGATTTGAAGTTTTCTTTCAACGTTCAAATGATCATACTCATGAAAGCAGGCGACATAGCTTGGAAATTCTCCGCCAAGTTTGCTATATTCAAGGTAATTATAAACGATACGTTTGTTAACATACTATTTTATTTTCGATATACCTACGAAAGGTAATAAGTAAGTCGCTCGTATTTAATTTATCAACAGACGTCTTGATAATCTTCGAATTTATTACGGCGGTACGTACGTTATTATTAGGAGTATTTTACGTATTTTGAATAATAAACTCGATGTGCCCGCCCAGAATAGTTAGGGCGACATTATTATAACAGACGTAAACGCCTTCCAAACCGCTTTTAAACGGCGCACCGCCTGGGTTGACCACTCGAAATGCTCCCGTTGTAAGGACCTTGGATTATACTTGTAGTGTAACGCGGATAGTCATTGTATTTATATCTATGCATTGAATCCGGCGTAGCGCCCGAGCGGCTTCAACGTTAAGGCTGTTATAGAAATCTATCTTATTTCAGCCCAATATTTTATCGACCTTTAGAAGGAAAAAGCATAACCTTTGAATATAATTACTTATAAAACATAAAAAAACTTTAATTCGACTGAATAGCTTCATCCTAGCTTTTACATAGGTTTTCGTTTATACAAAATTTATTTATAATTTTATGTACTTGATTTATATTTTAGTAAACATAAGTGATGAATATTATAACAACGCGAAGAATAAATTTACCAATCGTTCAAAATTACTACGTATCCCTATCTCATGACAATAACTCGGCGAAATTACATATTATGTATCCGGTTATTTCCTACAACTAATTTCTTTTATACCCTTTTCAAAAATCGACTTTGTTAGGTATTGCTATCGAATATAAGCCTATATTATCCTCTCTTAATGATATAACTTTATTTTAGGTAAACTTTGAAGGTAATATTAATAAATATGTCACGACATATTAAAATATATACTACTTTTAAAACGAACCGATAATTATAGAGTTTAGGAAAATGAGTGTTGTATTGCGGAGGGGGTGCTTGCTTTGCTTGTACACAAGCCTAGGTACGTTGTCTCGTGCCTTCTCACGAGACTATCTACTCATAAGTGCACCTTCTTACGAGGTACCTATGAGTTATCATTCATGAGTACTTGTTGTTATATATACTCTAGTAGATTCCTCTTTTTACTTAATTTTCAATTTCAAATATTGACCGGAATACTACTATACGTTCGCACGTATATACAATACAACAAATAGTAGTTATTAGTTGAGATTTCGCTTGGCATCAGACTGATTAATTGCCATAAAGCAATTGAAAAAGTTACCAGCGCCAAACTATAACCATATAGCTTTGCCACCAAAATCAATAACTTTTACTATCTTTTTTTTCCTCTACTTTTATTTTACTTTGTATACGAGATCTTAATATTAATATATTAGCCAGAGAAAGCGGTAAACGTTGGGTATTACACTTACAAACAAGCCCCAAACCCCTCGCCGTACGCGCTAATAAACTTGTGCGAAGAAATCTGCACCTTCCACGTTAAAGTCAACTGTTAATTTCCCTTCACTTCCGCTAAAAACCCCACTTTCGCCTACGCGTATACCACTACCTATAATATCTTCACCTATGATTTTACGTTGTTATACCCCTTTAGCTTATTCTTAGTCTATACCTTTTTCCATTATGGAGTCAGGAGAGGTATCTTCGGTAGCAGACCTTGTCAATAACATTAAAGTAGTGGAACTCGTGGCAAATCTGCGCCGCGAGTTTGAAGAACGTAATATTACGAGACGTGCGAAGTATAACATCGTTATGAGACACCTCGACAGCCTAATGGTTAAGAGTCTCTATTTTTGTAACCGCGAATTTTCTTCTCGTCGCCATTATCGCCAATCTTCGTCTATTTCTATAATCGTCTCAGACACTTTTAAGGGAAGCCGTCATCGCCCACGTAAAGGGAAAGAATGTAAGTTTTTTCGCCGCCGCCATAAGTTTTTTTCTCGCCACCGCAAGCTTTCCTGAGACCATTGCAATTTCTCTCGCCGCCGCGAGCCTTCCCGAGACGGTCGCAACTCCCTTCGTAAATACCTTTTCAGCTTTGAAAAGTCAGATCGTGGAATTTTATTTAACCTTATTGTAAGGATCGGTTACATACTGGTAAAATACCAAAGTTACTTTTTACAAACGCCGTAAAATGATTCGTCGTGAATTCGTTTATATTATAGATATTTTGATTAATCGTTTTACCATAAACCCTAAACAAATTACTATAAAGTTTGAAGAAGCTAAATTTTTGTTATGAAACTTGTTCGACGATAGGTATAGGCTACGTAAATACATACAAATCAAAATGCGATATGTAAGAGGTATGGATACATTAGATCGTTAAAATAACAATTATTATAAAGTTATAATCAATATTGAGTCGGTATAAGACCTGGGTATCCAATAGAACTTATCGTCTTTATATCATAAATAAACTATAAAGGAATACTTAACTAAGATCGAAGAATCAAAAACCGTATTACTGGTTATAGTAATTCGGCCTTATCACAATTATTAACTTTCGTTGACAGGCTTATACGAGAGGTACGACTTCTAGTATTTTCGGAAAGACGAATATAAACCTCGTTAGGAAAAGTAATAATCCTGTAAGCCCTAAAATAACGTTGAAAGGTATGAGAAACACCTCTCGTAGGAATATAATCGTAAGCGATATGACCATCGTTTTTGTAAATATGCCGACTGACACTGTAGTCAAGATAAGCGAAAACGTGATTTTAATGAACTAAAACTATATCTAGTTCAACGGGGACGAAATTACAAATACAAATTGAATAATATATAATCTAAGGTAAGTGATACTAATTATTCAAATTAGGATTATTTTGATTACTTATAAGCGCCCTTATAAATAAGCTTATATTATTCGAACAGCAAGATGGATTATATGATAAAACCTACCCTTACGCTTTTCAATAGACATATTTATATGTATTATAGTGAAAATTTCGACTCGCGTAATACTTTGTTTAAGTATCTAAAGGTCTATACCTGGAGAAATAAGTTTTTTTTAACTATATAAAAAGGCGTATACGATAATTAGACTGTATATAACCGACAGTTAACTTAAATAATATCGTAAATAATACGTCTAATCTTGACATTATCGTGGTTAAGCCTATTAATCAGAAGGTAACACTAGTTATAAGTGCCTATTATTATATATATATTATCGTATGAATAAGCTCTATAATTGAAAAATTACACAATCTATTTCAATACAGGCGTTAGTAAAAGTTTCGCTTTTAAAATTTGGTTAAATACGAGCTTTTCCGACTATATTATAACCGACGTACCTATAACTCAATGCAAAACTATTAAGAAAGTAATAAGTATTTTTTTTTTCGATTTTCCATTAAGGTAAATTAAATATTTTATGCCACGATAATAAGTCTAATGGTACTTCTCCCTTATTATAGAAGATAATTAAAGCCTGGCTAATCGATAGCCTAAACGCAGGCGTTTTGTTAACAAATTACTAGATAAAGCCACGAGATAGAAATGTGTTAATATAGATAAATATAATCTATTTTAAAAACAATTACTTCGAAATTCCTATTTAGTATACAAAGTGGCTATATGACCTGTAATTATAAAGTTGCCTTTAAACTTAAGGTCGTTATTTAACTTAAATAAATGATATACATCGCAATCGAATATACTTCCCTTTTTAAAGGCATATCTTTTATATTTATAGCTTAATATTTATATGCTTTTCATGCTTCAATAGACATTATTACTCCTTATATAATATATTTTTATAATCCTATTACTAAGGTAGTAAGTCTCCCTAAGTATATTTGTTTGGGAACTATCCTAAAATTTGAAAATAATTCTTACTTTAAAACGAAGTAAACGTGAGATATATATGCCCTTATATAGGCTATAGGGGTTAGTAACATGTTATTTGTAGTAATATAACCTATCGAAATAACTATAAACAACTATCAAATCTTTTTTACTCTTATTTAAACCTTAAATAAATTCATCCCTATTTTGGTAATTGGTATTGAATTTGAGTTGGATTCTCCAACTCTCCGTACTACTGTGGCGCCTGCGAATACGCTTTCTCTTATTACAACCCTCGTGAAACCTTACCTTTACCACCCATTTTATAGACGTAGTAGCGTATTTAATTTAAAAATATTGGGATTCATAAAGTGGTAAACCTCATTAACTAAAAAACTGGTTTTGTTAAACCTCGCGACAAACCACGTTACTGAAATACCTCCTTTAGTATAAAAACACCTGAAAATGTACTTATAGTGAAAACCATATACGGTACTTATATTACGCGACTAACCCGAAGTAATCCATTTAATTTTAACTTATTTGCGAACGATACCTAATAGTGTAAAAGCATATCAACCTCATTAAAATGCCTATAAATCAAATAATAAAGGTTCCACTAATTAATAGTTAATATCATGCTAAGCTTTACCGTTACCCTTATCCAGTATCCAAACAAAAGGAAAAATTCCTCGATTAATAGTTAAATACGCTTTACGAATAATAACGTATTAATTTTTCTAACGATATCTTACCATTTGCGTAACCAGTATTCGTGGTATAAAAATCTATATAAGGATGATACAAAGGTCGAGTAATACTAGATTTACGACTACTTAATAAATAGGCTATTTTAAACTTCTATGTATTAACTTTGTAAAAGGATGTTATTAAATTCATTCGCGGTAAAACATGGATTACAATTGTGAGTATTACTAAGTTTTTCTTTTAACTTCTGATATATTGAAATTTTCGCAACCGATTTACTTTCATTAGCTACCGCGGATTCGAACAAAGTAAAGTTATTTTCATAGGTTTTTATAATTCGTCTTCCTACGTTTTGCGTTTTATAAATCGAATATTAAAGAAATTTCGGTCTTTTTTTCGCGTCTGTATCGACGACATTTTTCTTTCTAATGCATTCAAGGAATACCTTAATAATCTAAAATATGTATTTAAGCCTTTTACAAATAAAATTGTCGCTTTTTCGTTAAATGAATTTTACGTCGACTTTCAATTAGTAGAACTTTTAGAATTCTACGTAGACGCCTTCGGATTTTCAACTATTAAAAAAAACTTATAGTTTTTAGAATCTTTTCTTTCCTCGAAACTTAAAAGCCCTCGAAATGTACCTAGGGGAAATAAGGTTCTTAAGGCTAATGATACCTTATTACGCATAATGATCAGGCCCTATTTAGAAATTCAAAAAGAACCTATTAGCATAAAAAAGAAAATAAGAATAATTTGAAATCAGTAACCGAAAAAAAAGATTACTTTATATATAGTTTACTTTTATGAAGTTTATAACTAAATGACAGCATGTCTTCAAAAACATATAAACCTATTAATATGAATAACTTAAGTAATACTAGCTAAATATAATACAATTACTTTGTCTTCAAATTAACGGGAGCTTTAAACGCAGATTCGATATTATACTTTTTACCTGAAAACAGACTATTTTTAACAACGGAACTTATTTATTTTAACAACTATGATCGAATTAATAATATCTTTTAGTCGTCGATTAACTTAAACTAAACTTAATTATGATCCTTTAAAATGTAAAGTTATTTATTCTATATGAATAAGTAAATACCTACGAATTACCTCAATTTATAACCTTTTACCAACTATTTTTTTACCGATTACAAAGTTACTCAAGGTATTATAAACTAAACGTCGTTAAATACGACATTTACGAAAAGAGTAAATTGACAACCAATAAACGCATTGATTTACCTTAATTTATATTCATTAGATGTGGTTTACTGATTAGGGAGCCTTAATCGAATATCAAATACCCTTCACCATTTGTTTTTTTAATAAGGATATATAACTTTACAAAACTGATATATAGGTATTAAATCCAATCTCTAATAATTTGCCAACGATAGAATAGGGTTGGATAATACACCTCGCTTAAGCTTAGATACCCGACGATATACGACTTTACTTTGAAATCGGTTATTATAACGTTACTGTTTCACCTATAGTTTTATAAAATTACGCAAATAACAAAAATAGTGAAGATATGCCTTTTGATACTTTTAAGTTCGGATACTTATTTCGATTAGTTAATCGTTTATTATATAATCACTATGTAAGAGGTTATAAAGGGCTTTTAGTTCCCATAATACTTGTACAAAAGCTCCTCGCCAAGGTATATAATAAAAAATACTATTTCGGACTTAAGAAAAAAATAGTTGCTTCAAACGGAATATATTGAAATTAATAACGTAAGCTTGTAAAATTATATGTTAAAAATTACTCAGATTGCACAAAGCTAAATAATGATGATCGAAAACCTTATAGTCTTTTTAAATTTATTTAAATACCCAAGGAACCAATATATTCGATTTACATAGACTTTTCAATCATATTACTAATAATGTTTTTTAAAGGTATACCTTAAATGTTACCTGGTACGGAATCCTTTGATACTATAATACCTATTACATACAAAAATTCAAAACGAACGCTTTTGATTCTAGGTTATACGACGTATACAGTTGGAAATTAAGCAGTTATTTTAATTCAATGACTCCTATTAAATGATTCGCCTTATCTATGACAAATTATCTCGGATAAAAATATCAAATTTGAATTGGCTTTTTAGCAAAGTTTGTAACAAGAATTTATAATACGTTTAATAATGACAACAACCAATTATTCATCAGCAGATAAGTAAGTAAAAAGGAAAACTTAATAAGTTAAATTAATATTGCCTTACTTTATCGTAAAATATACTAAATAACATTGGGTTAATATTATACTAAACTTAGAATAAAACCTTAACAATACTTACTTACGTATTTTGAAAACTAACCTATATAAGTATTTATTTGAATTTTTACTTACGGTATTAGTAAATGATTCTATTACAATTTTACTTCGTTGATAAGTAGAAATTCGCTTTATGCAGGAATATTTGCGATGAGACGTATAATTTATAATAGATATTGTTGCAACCAAGGTAAAAAAACGATACAATTAGCATTATCATTAGTATAAATTTGCTATGGGAGATTAAGTGAAGCTTAAGTTAAGAAAAGCCTAAAAACTCTTACAAAAAAAAGGAAAATTATCCCTACCGCGTATAAAGCTATATATAATTGTAAAAAAGATTAATATTTTGCTTTTATATTAAACTTTCCACCCAATTCCACAATTTACCCAACTGTTAGTATTACTTATTCAATAGAATTACGCCACCTCCTAAGCTATTTAAATACAAGGATGGTGGATTTGATATTTAAAACTGAGAAGTGGAGCGTATATTAGCTAAACGAGTGGATTGAGGCCATCGTAAAGAGAATTAAATTTAATATCTTTTTAGATAAAAACGTTTTACAATTCGTGATGAAAAATGGAAACCGGTATCAGAATTAAATTGCCCGGAATTGATTAAGGCTTTTAAAAGGAATAATAGGAAGAAATGAGAATGACGAGGATATATTTTTTCTTTTAACTCTCGGAATTTGCTTTATTGCGAAAGGGGTGCTTGCTTTACTTGTACATTAGCCTAGGTACGTTATCTCATGCCTTCTCACAAGACTATCTACTTATGAGTGCACCTTCTCACGAGGTACTCATAAGTCATCCTTCATGAGTACTTGTTGTTATGTATCCTCTGGTAGATTCCTCTCTTTATTTAGTCTTCAACTTTAAATATAGACCGGAATACCACCATAAATTCGCACATATACACAGCACAATAGGGGGTTCACCCCCGTATAAAAAACGCCGAAAGGAGTCGACGTCGTTACATTTTACGTTATTTTACGAAAAGCCTGAAAATACCGAGTTTCTATTACACGGCTTGCCGCCATTTCCTTCAAAAACAATAACAAAATACTCGCTTCAAAACACCTTGTTTTCGTTAACAATAAGTTTTCTAACAACCTAAAGGAATTCGCCCCCTTATTCGATAAGGCTCTGAAAGATAAACTACATTTTCATCTTTCCCAAACAGATTATGAAATCGTGTTTCGTACCGATGATTAGCATTAACTCCCTCAAGTTACATAAGGCTCATTATATAGCATATCGCGTAAGGAAATCCTTATGTTATGAAAAAAAATTAACCGACTTACTCAACTAAGGCTACATTTAAACGAGTAGCTTTTTAGTAGGTGCTCTTGTGTTTTTCGTTCAAAAACCCGGGGATAGTTTACGTTTTTATATGGACTATCGTCGGTTTGACGTTATTACAAAAGCGAACCGTTGCCAGTTTTTTTTTATTAAGGAGACGTTTACGAATGTTTTCAAAGTAAGTAGTTAATTAAGTTTAAAAACCAAATTGTCTTTTACAAGTTTTGTATTAAAAACGGAAACGAATACAAGACCATATTTCGTATACGTTTTGGATATTTAGAATAGCTTTTTACTATCTTCAGCCTCTTTAATACCTCCGTTACCTTTGGACGGTATATTAGTAATTCGTTACACCTTTCTCAATAGTTTTTTACGTCACTTACATCGACTATATATTTATTTATATTAACGGTACCTTAGAAAGTTTTAACGCCTTAAACGCCGTGAAACTTAACTTCAATATATCTAAATACGAATTCAGCAGCTAAAAAACCAAGTACTTTTGATTCGTTATCGATGCTAATATCTACGTTCGTATAAATCCAGAAAATCTGCGTATCATCCACTAATAGATAGCATTTACTTTAATTTTAAATATCCTGGATTTCCTTAGATTTGAGAACTTTTACCGGTATTTTTTTTCGCAACCTCTCGACGATTATTAAACTGTCATTTCGGCTAACCCCTAAAGTCACCTCTTTTTATCAAAGTTCTGAGGAAAAAGTTATTTTCGAACCGTTTAAGCTCAGTTCATTTTCCGAACCTATATTCGTTCAATAAAATTCCGACCATAACACATTCTTAAAGGCCGACTATTCCAGTTAGGCCTAGGATAGCTTTCTTTTCGAACACAACGACCGCGTTCATCTACGCCTAATAACGCATTACTTTCGTCGCTTATCTACCATTGAATATAATTAATAAATCCACGATAAGGAACTATTCGGGATTATAAGCTATTTAAAACCATAGAACGCGGAGTTCCATGGCACAGCACGCCCGTTTACGATTTTAACAAATCATAATGATTTAAAATACTTTATAATTATACGACGGCTTTTTAAAAGAAAAATACGTTGGTTTCAACGCCCTTTACAATTCAGTTTTCGATTAGTTTCTAGTAAGGCGGTAGATAATATTCGATATAATATGTTATTACAACAACATTAAAATATACGTGAAGGACTTTTCGATTTAAGTCTTTTAGGCCAAAAACTTTAAATTTTTTGTTCCGAATAAGCCGTTTCCGAGTCCATTTCCCGTATAAATGTTTCTCGGTTAACCGTCGCCGGCGAATCTATCCTAAATAATCGCGAACACTTTATCCATATCGATCTTTTTAGTTACTAGGACTCCGTTATTACACGCGATATCACCTAACCCCGATCAATCCGTATAATATATCTAAGAGATCGATATTTTCCCGCGGATATTCGTTTCGTATCGACGGCGACTAGATATTGAAGTTTTTAATTTCGAAATACCCGGTAAACGACGGTAAGATTTTACGATTTCAAGACCGTATTTAGGTATTTATTTACGAGTCGCTTATTACCGTGATAATTTAAGTTGCCTACGATTTAATTTTTACCAAATACTCGAGTCGCGACGTTATCATTGTTATTATTTTGAAGCGTACCTTTAATCTACGTTACTTCATAGTTATTCCGAATCGCCTAAGTGAAGCCGTTACTGTTGATACTATAATTATTATAGACGTTGAAGTTTGTACAAAACGATTTTTAAATTATTATTAGCAATTTATACTATCACCGAAATCTTTCTGTGTAGTTGACAATAAACCTTCATATATTTCCCGGGAATTTACACTTTGCTTTTATAAAAATATTAGAACAAAGTTGGTTTTTTATTGTTTCATAATCAATTGAACATATTTAATTAAGGATAACTTTTGAATTTTTAAGGGCACGTTTTACAGAATGTTACGAAAGTAGTTTCTGGTATTTCGGAAACTCTATATGGAGTTATTGACTTCATTTTATATTCTTATAACAAGATTTTTCATTTGATTGGTTTTTTTATCTTGGTTTTTACGTTAAGTGCCCTGCAGGCGATTCATATTCGTATGTGGATTATCAACGATTCATTTTCATTGCCAAAGTCGATCCATACCAGTTTATTCTTTTCAAAAAAACGTTTACCAATATTTTAGAAGTTAAGTAATGTATCATATTAAACGTTAAAGTCGGTTTTTATGAGTTTTGTATTAAGGATGGCAATAAGTAGATCACCGTGATTCGTACTTATTTCGGTTTTATGGGATAGCTAATTATCGCTATTAGTTTTTCTAGCGTACCAACTACATTTGAATAGTATATTCATAAGCTTCCATGCCTCTCCATTAATTTCTTTTTTTACTTCGATAAAGTATGAAATTCACTTAAATTACACCATCAATAATTATATTGATAGATAAAAAAGTTATTGAACGTTTTGAACGTGGTAAAATTAAACTTGAACAATTTAACATACATATTCAGCCTTTGAAAAACCAACAACTTGAGGCTTATTATCGATGATAGGCTCGGAGTATTACAATACCCGGAAAAGTTACGTGTTAATCAGGATATGATGTTTGTTCCCACAGTATTCATGGTACAGAAAGTTTGTAATTTTGATAATTTTCACAGATTAAGTGTTTTTAATATTGGTGATAATTAGAGGTCACTTGATACTATTAATTTGATAATGAGGTACCTTTAATTAGAAACTAGTAACAAAATAGCGTTCGAATAGCTTAAATATTAGTTTTCCGCGATACCTATCCTCATTTAATCAAACCCCAAACGAAAAATATTACAAAAGACCAAATATTGAGAATAAGACTTAGGAGATATTCATTCTAACATTATGAGTATAGAGCTCTCATACGTATATCGTATTATTTCTTTTGTCTCTCTCTTATCAAAATTTATTACAAAGTTTATAATAAGTGATTATGAGAAATTATAAATCATCAAGATATATGGATCGTGGAATTTCGTTGAATAAATAACTCTTTTATTGTTCTTTACGAATTCCATAAATTTAGAATATTTTCAAATAACCAACCTACTTTTTTGTTAATCAATTAGTTGGTGAGCAAGGGTTTTTTAGTTTCGTTTGAAACTCGTTAACAATAAGATAGATAAATACGTACGACTAGATACGCTATTATAAAGAAACTACGATATACTTGATGAATTTCAAAGTCTCGTATTTTGGTGCTGGAAACCATGTTGCATTCGTTTCGAATGTTATGGTACAATCCTACAATGATAAGCTAAGTAGGTGCTAAATGGAGTTTACTATCAAGGTACAAACGAGGGACTAAAAGAGGCTATAGTTTTCCTTCGTGCAGGAATTATAGGCATGATCAGTATACAGCTCGTTACGTACCCTCATACGTATTGTATATGAACCGCGTCTGGACCAGACATAGGCCGGGTATTATATATCCTATTATATATAAAGTTACGTGATTATGAACCTTAATTGTTAATAGCCTACTTTTATAATATACCCCTCTTTTTATTAAAACCCGTAAGGGTCGCGTTATCTCGCCGGCTAAATAAAAAGTGAAAGTTGTTCTCGCTCAATATATGGGCTAGGCGCAAGCCGAACGCGAGCCTATAACGCATTTAATAAAGTTTGGTATAACATATAAACCCGTTTAACCTTAGTCCGTCGGCGTTATATAACGCATTCTTTAACATTCCGAATAACGTATCAGCCGCTTTAACCCTAAGTCGCTGATGCCATATAATGCACCTTTTAACGTGCTGTATATAATATAAGCCATTTTAGCTCTGGATCGTTTACGACGTATACCCCCCACCCCCTTTAATATGCCGCATAACGTATAGGCCATTTTAACCTTAAGCTGCCGAAATCGTATAATGCGCCACTTAACGTATCGAATAAAGCATAATCTTTACCGATTTCGGTCCGCTTATACCGATAAATATAGCCTTTACCGTTAATTATAAAACATTCCTCTCCTTTTTGTCATTTTGTTAATTTTCTTCATACAACTTATTCTCATCGCACCTTTTATAATAACCTTATTTATAACCAATTTGTCATTTTCATTATAACCTTTATTTATTTGTTACCAATTTATTTCCTATCAACTTCCTCCTTATTAATATAGATAATATTTACAACGGTTTCTGTTGGAACATTATTGCAATGGTATTGCATGCAGTGCAGTAGGTCAACTATACTATAAGTAAAGTTGACTGTATTGCAAGTGTATTTCTTTGTGCGGACTTACCACATTGTGTGTAAGTCAAGTGCAGTATACTGTACTTCACTCTAGGGCTCGGGCTAAGCATTTTGCCATATAAATTACAGTGTAGACCGGCTAGCGGTCTTCCAAACCTAGAACAATACATCTACCATCTGACTACTATAATACTACTATTATTTCAAACATGATTCGAATAAATAACGTTGTAACGTCTAAGGCCTATTAATACTAATTAGTGTTTATTAGGTTAAGCACAGATTGGCTAAGTAGAAAAAAAAGCTACTTTTCAGTTATATTTTGTTAGGTAAGGTAGAGGAAAGGTTTTTGCGAAGGGCTCTTATACGCTGTGCATTTGTTTGCGGTAGCTAGTAGGGAAGACTTATAGGCTGTGTAGTTGTTCGCAGCCTTTTAAAAGTAATCGATAGCACCGCTATTCGAAAACACCAAGAAATCTCTATTAATCTTTTTAAAAGAGCGTTAAGATTGACCACTAAAAGTCTTAAAAATTACCAAGTTAACAAGTTGGCAAAAGGCTAAGTTAATTGTTATTGTAGGTATTACTATTGTAAATCGTAAGAAAAACGACTAAGTTCTTACGCCAAATAGCGTTTACTACTAATAATGACCTCCGACCGTACCACTTATATCAAATCTTTGTCTATATTTTACCTTTTTTCACTCTGTTTACCTTAATTCAATCGTTAAATTCGCTTCGTTGAGCGAAAATACCAAGTTGCGCCAAAAAAAACCACGTCGTATGAGTTTACGTTAAATCGTCAAGTTTATATGCCCCGAATCGCCAAGTCCTTACATCCTTAAATCGCTAAGTTTACCACCACTAAGCCTTACAATAGTCAGATCGTTACGATGGCTTTAAAAAGTACTAGAATCGATACCTTTACTAATTCCATTAAAAAGGAGGTAATTATCGCCTTCGGCAATATCTTCGAAAGGTATTACGATAAAGAGCTTTGGTACACCGAAGTTACCGAAAACTTTACCTTAAAGCACATGACTAACGTAATCGGCTAGTTTATCTTCAACACAACTATTGATAAAACCAGCCGTAGACCTATAGCTTTCGACGATTTTTAAAAGTAGTTTCGAGACTGAAATTTAGAGATGTAAAAAAAACGAAAAGATAAGCAAAGACGAAATTAAAGAATAACTTGTTGTATCGAGGTACAGAACTCTATGCGAAAAAAGGGAAAGAACGTAACCTAGCTAAATTATTCTATGAATGTGCTACAGATAAAGACTCCCAATAGATTATAGTTACGAGTAAAGAGGTTGCTGGTAATAGTAACCCAAAACAACTATAAATACGTTCGTAAGGATTTGCTTAAGCTTAAATGGGCAAACGTAAGGAATTGATCGAGTTATACCTTGTAAGCCCAGAGATCTATCGGTCCATTAAGTAGGAACCTCGTCGAACCCTTTAATACTAAAAAGATTATCGTTGAACTTTTCGAAATGAAAACCCTTAGGGCCATTTTCCCCAGGTTTCTTGGTACGTTTAGTTTTAACAACCAAATTAGAGAAGGACCGGCTTTACACGCGAGCCTATTGTAGGCACAACTATTAGCTTTTTCCCTCCAAACTAAGCTAAAGGTAATGATCCTGCCTACTAGCACTATTAATAGCCTTAATCTTCTTTCTAGCTAGCCGAAAAAGGCGAATACGACTAATATATCAAACTTCCAATGTAACGCGTCCTCATAAAGGATACGAATTGTACGGAAATCATCATGTTCGTTAATATTTGTGGAGGAAAATTGAAGTATAACGGTAAGCTGTATAACCTCAACGTTAAGTTGCGTTCATTTTTTAACATTTGTCGCCAGATAAGAGTTAAGCTGCTATGTTTTTACTCGCTATTTCACAGTATCCTTGCAGGCTAAGCTAAGGATTACTACCTCTAATACCTTAAGAATTATACCTTTTCCCGCAAAATTTACGATGGTATAAAGGGTTATTTCGAATACAATATTAACATTGCCTAATATTTTACTGATTGAAACATTATTAAGTGGTCTTCTATATCAAATTATAAGAAATAGTGGGAAAGTAGGAAAAACATTTTAAAGTAGATGCTTGATAAATTAATATTTTGCTAATATGCAATGGGAAACATGTGAGTTGGCGAAGATAACTTGCGCCAGTAAGTCTGGTAAGTAGTTACGAGCTATAAAAAAATCGAATACGCCTTTTGATACACTGATGCTATTTGCGAAGGTTTCTTTTAGCTAATTACGTTTCTCGTTAGCGACCGTAACTATTCGAGTCTTCGGCTCGACTGGTATGTATTTACAAGCTTTGGATTCCAATAACGAAAAAGATCTTTTTAACTTGTATTAAATTGATCGACAATACGAAAGGCCCGGCAAGTACTGTTAATAAAGGGTCCGGACCTTTACCTACGGAAAAGGGTATTTATTCTTTTGAAGATCTTTAAGTCAGCTAAGTAAGTTTAATTTAGACGCCAAGAGATACTAGATCTACGGTTATCAAAGCTGTTGGTTAACACGTATACTGCCGTCGAGCGTAATATAAAACAGGTAATATATTATACGTAGTACCCCGTTACTTCAAAATGGAATTATATAGAGTGTGTCACGTAATTTAAAGGAAGAAAGGTTAACGAGGAGGAAAAGAAGCCGAAGGTTATTGGCTAACACGAATATACCAGTATTAATACCGGTATTAGCCTGGAAGCTACATAATAACTAGCTGACTATATATTTTTATACCGCTTTGTAAGTAAAGACTCTTACCGCCACCATAACGATAAAGACGTTAACCTTATACACATTTTTACTATTTTAAATCGATATGCGAAACAAGTCTTCTAGGGAATTATACTGGACATGGGGGTAGTACGTTACTTAATAAAAGGTTATTCGTCATATATTGCATTACGAAGAAACACTGATGTTGTTACGGAACTTAACAAAGCGGATGCTAATAAGGCTAAAGTTGGGTTTAACCGTGATAAAGAGATATTTTTATTAGAATCAACGACAGTAAATATTGTTATTAGCCTCATTGTTTTCCATAACTTAGAGTTTTTTACCCTCTTTTTTTTTACTTTGAAGATATAAAAAACCTCAGCGTTAGCGTTAATGTTTAAAATGATAAGCTAATACATTTTAAGGCTAGTAAGAGGTTTTTACTTAGTCTTAAATAGGTTTATTTTTAGTTTTATCTTTAAGGACTAGAAGTTGTACTGTTAAACCTGAAGAAGGTAAAACTTAGGTAACTATATCGTAGGTTCAACTACCCTGTAATTCATAAATTTTATAATGTTTTTAGGATAGTTCGTTACAAAGATACAAATTTGTTAGTAATAAAGGCAGTTAAACGCCTTTATTACTATTGCCACATATACTTCTAAACCCTTTCAAAATTTTAATTTACGTTAAAGGAAGATTAAAACATTGATTCGAAAATCTTCGTAAACGTGTTTTATTTGGACAATAAGTCAATATTAAATGTTGTGAACTTCGTTACGACTTTTTACAACACTAAGTTCTTTCAAACCATTACGGCGAAGAAAATATGGAAAGTATTACGTATTTTATATATTAACATGTACCTTAGCTTACCAAACGTATTAGTTTACGAAACCGATACCAACTTTATTACGATGGAATTTCAAGTCAATATAAAGTTAATAGGGATTTAATACAAATAGGTGGTTATAAAAGCTTACAAGGGTATTGTAAAGTTTAAAAATATATACGTACTTGTTCGAAAAGCCTATAATATCCTTACTTTGGAAATCGGAAGCTTTACAATCTAAAGGGCACGACTTTAAATAAAAGTAAAAGGTCTTAACGATACTATTAACTTTAACTATTTTATACCAACTTTATTGGCATCCAAGGTTTACCTACGTATAATGATTAAATTGTCACCTTCGTTAAGTACAAAAAAGCGTGTTATAACATATAGCAAAGCCCTAAAGGAATTAAGGAAGGAATCGGTACCTCTCCAGGTTAATAATACTACTAATACCAAAATCAGACCTTTAACAATAAACGTACTTTTACTTCCCCTTCAAAGTAAAGTCCTTACGAGGTGTAAATCAGGCAAATGGGACAGGTAATATAAGATTTCAAATATTACCAATTTAAACATGGTGGTTAAAACTGTTAACGGCCCTATAGCTTTTCGAGCCACATGAGTTAAGCCGTATAAAAGACCCTTTAATTGAATAAAGATCTCGACGTCGATAACCTCCAATCCGAACGAATTAGTTAATAAAACCCTTTCGAGCCGACTATCAATATACTAATAAATCGTTAATGATGTAAAAACCCGTTTAAAAGGAGAATATATATTAAAGAGAAGGAAGATAAAGACTATAAGATTAACAAGGTGTATATAACGCTGTGTGTATTTCAGAAAAGGAAGTCTAACGGAGAATTTGCGTTCAAGCTACCTGTTGAAGGTATTATGAATACGTCGAATAAGCTTTTGGAAAAAAATTAAGTTGAAAGGAACGGTTTCCTATTATGAAGAGTTGTGTATTTTAAGCTGTTAAATTAATTAAAAGGATAAAATATTACTATTTTTAAATTGAAGATAGTTTATGAGGTTAAAGGCAAAACCACGGACCGTCTGTACGAAAAGTAACAGCTGATTGTTTAAGGATACGGTATTGAAGGTAAGAATTGGATCGTTATGTAATTGCTTATAATCCAAAAGATGAGCTAACGTTTAATCGTCGTTATTGCTATTATTCTAACTATATGCATAAAGAGTTAGTTTATATTCAATAGCCGAGACATAACATGAGTGTATATATGATTTACCATTCATATTGAGAGGATTGTATTATTAAAACTACTATAAAAACTAATGGATAAGTTTTCGGTCAATAGGATAATACATTATATGGGGCCTTTATATGAATTAGCTGAGGCTAGAGTTCATTGGTTTTTAACGTACCAGATACAATTTAAAAACAAATTAGGTTTGAAGACTTGAATATTTTACCCTTATTTATTTATTACATAGGGGCAAGACTTTAGCATTGTAGGTATATAAACTAACAATTCGTTTTTCTTCAGCAATATTGGATTTATAGTGGCGAAACAACGTATTATCGAAAAGTTAGGCTTTTAAAAGTATAAGCTAGTTAAAACGTTATCTAAAGGCATATAACTTGACTCTAACGGATAGTTACCTCGTATCTATAGTATTACGGCTAAAATCGGTACTTCTATTAACCTACGCTAAAAAGGGTATGTTACGAGCCTGATAATCATCGATAAGGTTAACGAGGTAAGGCTATAGAGATATCTAGAGTAAAAAGTCCACGTGGCCTATATCGCTACGATGTATTAAGAGGAGGTATTATATGACCTTTCCATTACGATAAAAAGATAGAATCCATAATATGAAGACTTTAACAAGTTAAATAAACGAATTTAGTAACAAATGGATTACGTAGAAAGAGGAATTAATAAAGTTTTTGTACATTTAATGAAAACGAAGCTAATAATCTTTACGGATGGGTTATTTCCCAACAATACTAACCGTATATCGTAAATCGGCTTTTTTATAATGCTTGTTAACAAGGATAAGTTTATAGAGCAATTAACGATCACTAGAAACCTTATGTATTAAATATATGTCAAGTGTAAACGTGTAATTTAAAGTTAATTATCCTCGAAAGTTTACAGTATAATGGCAAGTTTTAACATCTACATAATGATTAACGGCACATTCAGTATTATTATCAAACAGCTAAGTCTGTTACCGATACCTGTAATAGTATATACCGATTCTCGAAACCTTTACAAATACTTATTAAAACTAGGTACGACTAATGAGAAACGCCTAATAATAAACGTAATAGCGTTAAAGGAGGTATACGAATCCCGGAAAATCGATAAGTTCCGGTTTATTAACGGCAAAGATAACTCTACCAATATCATAACTAAGGCTACGCCTAATAACGCCCTGAAAAGGTTTGTAGATAGTAATATACTAACGATACGAATCGAGGGATACGTGGATTGCCTAACACGTGACGTAAAGGAATAAGGTTGCTTTGGCAAATTGGAAGATCGCCAGGGAAATGGTAGCGATAGTAGCGATACTAGTGGTAGTAATTCAAACTACTGGTAAAAGATACGTAAGTGGTGGTGTATTTGATTTGCGTAGGTTTGTAGCGAAGGATCTGTGTATGGGATTCGAGGAACGAAGGCCTCGAAGTGGTGGAGTAAAAGGACTATAAGGGGCTATAATTAAGGTTGTTTTCAGTATAAATCAATTGGAATTGATAGGGGTTTGGCTTGTGGATTAATGCGGGATTTCAAACGTTGTTACTAATTGACGGTAAGCTACGCTAGCTTGCAGGCATAAAAACAAAAAGCCGTCAGTGTTGGAATAGTATTTCAATAGTATTATATACAGTGAAGTAGGTCAACTATACTATAAGTAAAGTTGACTGTATTATAAATGTATTGCATTGTACGGATTTATCGCATTGGTTGTAAGTCGAATGTAATACGCTATACTTCACTCTAGGGCACGGGCCAAGAATTTGGCCATACAAATTACAGTGTAAACCGGCTAGCGGTCTTCCAAACCTAAAACAATGCATCTAATATCAGACTACTGTAATATTACAGTTACTTCGACCACGATTATAATCGACAACGTTGCAACGTCTAACGCCTACCAACACTTTCGGTTTATTTTATGTTAATATTAACGCCATTCATAACGATAAATAGTTTCTTTGTAAGGTATATCGCCTTTTTATACATAAATACCCGGATGTTAATTATATCCTATAGCTATATTACGTTAAGAATATCTTTTTTATATTTAGCGATAAGGCTAACGAAAGTAAACTTTCCCTATTAATAATGAAAAATGCTAATATATCATATAATAATGATTGTATTGACTTTGAAATACTCCTTATTAACATCTGCGTTTACCGTAATTAAAGATATTGCGCCTATCGCAGGGTATAATATAGACTAACCCTATACATTAATTTATAAGACACGAGATCGTAAAGTAACTCTTTTTCACAGTGTATTAAGAAAATAACGTTATTTATAATTTCGCTTAATTTATATATACTATTATGGTAATTACTCGTCATCCCAGAGAACAGTAAATATATATTATCCTCCGCCCGTAAGTATTATAGTAATATACCGAGTTATAAGCCCGTTTTCACCCCTCTTTTCTCCGAATGAATGAATTGATTTACCCGGCTTCGTAATATGGCCCAAGTTAAAGACTTTTTCACCGTTCTGGTAATATAAATGATTACATCTTTAGCTATACTTCCTTATTGTTCTTTTTTTTTAGGTTTATTCACTTTTAAAATATTCTTATTACCTTTAACCGTTTCGCTCATTTACCGCGATAAAACGCCTATTACCAACCGTATATTAATACAAAACGTTTTTATCTCTATTATTTTTAATACCCGATGTATACATTGTCTCAAATTGAACCTGAATAAACAAAATAATATAATTATACCAGTTATATCTTTTATTACTCCAATAAATTACGGTGTATAAAACGTAATGAGTAATATCTAGGGCGTAACCATAAAACCCCTTTATTTACTCAAGTCCTGAGTATTGATCATCATTGAAAGAGGGGTAGCCATATTAACTACAAATAAACTAACGACCGTACCCATACCGGCCACGTTATTTGTATAAAAACTAATATATTATAATATTTTATGTTCCTTCTAAAAGGTCGCTTTCCTCACCGCGCCCCGCTTTATTAATCGTCGTTAGCCTTACCCAATATTCGCTACGCCCAACTTTGTTCGTTATCTTCGGTTTGACCTAATACCTTCCCTGCTCTTGGCTAGCAACCCTCGTTAACATTATCTAGTTCCCGCTGTGTTCCAAGTTATCCGCCTTTCCTAACCTTTTTCAATATTCTAGATTAATCGTAATAATATTTTTGACGTTAACGGCACTACTATTCGAAGGATCTGGGAAGAGATAATAATCATGAGTAAGGAAAACTTGTTAATTTATGATAAAAGTTGCTTCGTGGTGAAAAACTTACTTGATGCACCCAAATAACGTATATCTGGCCTTATATATCGTATTCTGTTATAATAATAATGGATCCCCCCCCTTTTTTATTAAGAGTATATTATTCAAACGGAAAAGAAGATTTTTCCAAAGTAAAATATTTAAGACACATTCGATGAAAACGTTAAAACATCGGGTTATAATAAAACTGAGCGTTTCTTCATTTCGACTCAAATTTATTTCAGGCCGCCGTATATTAATAATATTTCAATAATTATAGACCGGTTTCTGTTAACCTTTTCATTTGACTAATATATAACGAATACCGCTCCATTCCGTTTGCGTAGCAAGAACATACTAAATTTTAAATTCCTTAAATACTCTATTCTACCTATCATTTATGACGAAAATTATTTTTGAATAAAAATCAGATAAAACCTAAAATGAAAGGGGATATGTAACCGTACGTTTTACTAAATCTATTTAAAATACGAAATATTTTCCAAAAATATTAACAAAGACAATTAACAGATTCGAAACGTCCATAACCTGGTACTAATTATATAATTCGTTGATTTTTTTACTCAGGCGGTTGATTTTAATATTACTTAAGCTGAGTTAGACCTAGTCACCTACCTTATATTATTTAGCCGAACATTGTCGGCGGTTCACCGTTATCTTTATTTATTATTATTTGTACGACTTGAATATCAATACGCCTTTAGATGTTACAAAGTTGTCGATTCGATTAGTCGAAGTAACAGTAGTATTACAGTAGGCAGGTGGTGGATATATTCTTTTAGGTTTAGCAAACTGCTAGCCGGTCCGCACAGTAATTTGTATGGTTAATTTATTGGCTAGTTCTCCGATATAAAGTGGGCGTACACTGTATTTAATTTCCAGATTATATGGTAGGTCCGCAAAAAATAATACACTCTACTTACAATAAGTATAGTTAACTTATCATAATTAAAGTTAACCTACTATACTGAGAATACTACTATTCTAACACAGGCGGCTTTTTAGTTTGTACATCTAAACTAGTATAGTTAACGAATTTTTCTCGGTAAACACTAAACTACAATATCGTTGACTAGCCGAACCATTGTTAATTTCAATTAACCTCTGCCTATAATTACACCCAATTACATTTAAATTAACCCTAATTTCAATCAATTACCCTGCGGCTACGAGGTATGCCTTTATCGACTCCCACAATTTTTCTCCGCTGCAAACCCATATAATTCTTCACTTCAGCCGTTTTAATCAAATAAGGCAGCATCGTTACTCCCCTAATAGTCTTTCGGTTTCATAGCATATCCCTAGCCACCAATACATGATTTAGGCTTTCCGGACAGCCTATTAACGTAGCTTTCTATACGTATAATCAGCCTATTTCTATCCATAAACTTTTTCAGGGTCTTATTCTATGATACCTTAGTTATAGCATTAGCCGGATTGCTTTACCGTCAATCCATCGGAATTCCTAAATTTCTCTCCATTTATAGGTTTTGCGAAGTACTATTACGTCGATTATTAAGCGTTTTTTCGCTGGTATTTCCGAGTTTCGGAAGGCATTCGAATAGGATCCTCGAGTTGGTACAAATTACTACCGGTATTTGTAAAATCTTAAGTTACCTGGTAATAATATTAAGGGCTATCAACAGTATAATACCTATATTAAAGCCTGTTATTATATCATAAGCCTCTAAAGCTAATAAGTTTTTCGTAATCCTTCTATATTTAACAAAGATCTGGTATACTGGACTTCTGATAATACTGTGATAATCTTCCTTCTTATATTTATTAATAAAATTTATGAGGAAGTTTATTGATAAATATATGTTAATGTTGATTATAACAGATATATCCCAAAAAATATAAACTTACTCTCAATATATCGATGAAAATTACATTAATTCTTCGATTCAATTTTTGTATTTGCTATTTAATCCTTTTATTAAGCCTGTTAAAGTTGTTATCCGATAGGTCTTATACTTACTCCGCGATAAAGAGGTCATAAAAAGTCTTCAATTAATATAAAGTGGTAATATAACTACCATATATATGTTGTTTCAGGTACTGTTCGGCTTAAGCTATATAAGTTTTATTGATAGCAGCTAAATGAATACACTAGCATTTTTTACGAAAGCTAAGGCCGGTATTAACATTAAACAAACGGGTTAGTGATTTATCAAAATTATGTTAATTACCTTTTACCAACGTCGTTATCGGCTTGAAATTTTAAAACTTAAAGTACTTAATTACCTAATATTTTAATTCCATAACACTAGCTATTTCGACGAAAAGGGTATCGTCAGTTTATATACCCACTAAGCCAAAGTCATCTTCTTTCGTTACTAGTAAATACGGGTCTTATATTAAAAACTTTATGCTTAGCCGTAATTTAAAGTACGACTTATAGGTTATGAATTAATAAATACTTGCTTTATCTAGTCCGTACAAAGTCTTGATACATCGCATTACTGTTCTTAAAAGGTAAAATATCTGTAATTCTTTTAATAGCTCTAATAATACGATCCGCTGTAAATCCATTGCTAACTACGTATAAACTTATGTTATATTTCGAATATTCAACGTAAAATTGCCTTTATTTTGAGCTACCAAACTTATTGTCAAGGCGACTACCCAACATTAGCTCATTTTCTCAATCGTTAACAACTACATAAAAATTCAATCTTTAAATTTATAGCTGTATCCTTTAGCTATTCAACGTGATTTTTCGTACGAACGCCCAGTAGTTTTACCCTTCATTCTGTAAATGATCTTCAACTTGAGGATCGTAAATTTTAAGTTTAAGACCTTGAAATCAGTTTTTAACACAAATTATATAAATCTTAGAATTAACAGGCCGTTAATTTTGGCCTTATAGCTTTTATTAAAGGGTTTACGAAACTTTCAATAGTACCCTATACCCAAAGTTTTAATTTCAAGTCTTCGTTATCTTTCTTTTTCTTACTTACCTAAACAGTTTTTATATACGACCCGGTGTGTATTACTTCTCTTTAATATTAATTTTCTTCGGGGCTCGTCCGCGTCGGCGGCGTTTCATATGCTTATCGATCATGGGTGAATAAGTTTCTCATTAGCTTAGTTGCTTAACTCAATGATTTTTATTGTTAATAGAACTAATAGAAGGTTTAACTTAGGAAATGAAAAAAGATACAGGATTTTTAACCGTTTTAACAATTACTTTAAACTTAATGATACTTGTGGTTTTATATAGGTATTTTTATTTTCCTAGCTTCTGCCGCATAAAGACTTCACTTTGTAACGGCAGAACAAGTACATAGATTATTATAGGGCTGTTCCTGGTAATCAAAGTATTATTAACCAGGCGGCGTGCTAATTCCTTTTGTAATTATTTTAATGCTATGTCGTAGGTTATAGTCCGTTTTTAAGTAGTTATTAATGACGAAAATTTACTCTTTAAGCATAGGTACGCTCCAAAGACCAGCAGCGTTAATATTTAGCCGTCAGAGCTTACAGTATCGTTTAGGCCCTTTAACTTCACTTAAAGGCGTGCCTCCAAGTCCATAAAGCTTTTAATTTCCATCGTGAAGATATTATACGCTCGGAAAATAAGGCGTATACTATTTTAACTTTTCTAATACTCCAATATACCTTTACAAACACTTATTTTTATTGGATACCTATTATTTCAATATTTTCCTAAAAAAAATTCGTCGTAACGTTAGTATCAGCATCGTGGACAACAATATTAATTAGATCTAGGTACGTGTTAATTTACAGTGTCCTTAAGTTTTTCCATGTAGCCTTTGCCGACAGGGATTTCAGGAATTTGGCTCCGTAAAAAGACGTTACGAAGTTAACGACGTAAAAACAAGCTTACTATTTGATTGAAATATATTCATAAAGACCTTTCAATTCAAGTTCTTTTCGTTTTTTATTGGAAACTTAAATCTTAGAAGGGCTTAGGTATATGTTTAGTAATAGTATTAAAGCTTTTCGATAGCTTTCAAAGCAAATTATTCTACATTTTCATTCCTTACGGACTTGAAAACTTCATACAGTCTATTAATGACTAGATAGTAAAGAATCCAGTATAATTAACGCATTTTCAGCTTTATTAGATTTAATACCACTGATTTTTAACCTTAAAGATAAAACCATAGATGCTCTTACTTAAAGGCGAGGAAAAACCTTGAACCGTTTTTAAATAGCTCATTTACGTTAACGTTGACATGAACGCGAAGGGTCTTTATATCCTTCAAATAAAGTAGGAAAGAGGTAGAGGACTTAAAGATATAAAACGTAATTGACACTATCACAGTTTCAATTACTGTTATTTCTAGTAACGATAGTTATTCACCTTTCTCGAAGCTAACTTTAGCTTTATTAGTATCGTAATAAATAATTTGGTGGTTGTAATACTTTCCCTCCGTAGTGGTACCTATTTCGAATAACCTTCTATTATGAATCTTACTACCCCTATATCTAGTATAGTGCCTTAAAATGTATAGTTCGCGTAATAATCGCACAGGTTAAAGGTATTTAAGGGGTTAATTTTTTAATTAGAGTAAAGTGAAGGATTTTTACAACCCAAGCAATATATTAAAGTGTGGTTGGCTAGTTATTGGGCTGCGTTAGAAATAGTATTCTTATGTCAATTAATCTATTTAGGGGTATTATTACCATCAATTAACTCGTTGCTCTTCAAGTTTTGAATTTAATTGAAGCAATCTACTTTTAATGTATTAAGTTACATGATATAATATATTATCTTTTTATTATTTCGCCCAGCAAGGGGATGCCGAGTTTACTGATAGCTAGACTTACCATAAATCTAATTTTTTTACCATTACTATGATGATAATGCTTACGGTTAGCAGTTCAGCTTAAATCTTAGCTCTGTTAACGCTCACGTGACTGTTACCTCCAGTCTGTAGTCGATATGCTATACTTTAAGCGTTAAAGGCACCCGTAACTGTATTTATGGTCAACGTAATTTACTGTCAAAAATCGTTTTTATTTATATTAGGGAAATAGCCGACGTAAGGGTATATATTAAGCGATTTTGGTGTAAGCGTTATTACAGTGGCAAGCGAGGAACTTAATTGGTTAAAAAAGCTTTTGCAGGTGGCATCTAGGCATCATAAGGCGTATTCAAACTCGTTAACGCCCATAACATCTATCCGTAACTGTTTGCGAAGTGTATCTTCGCTATCGTAGGCTTTCTTTATTACTTTTTGGCATAACATTAACTTTTCAATCATTTGGTTAAGTATATTTATCGGTGTTTCCCTTTCTTTTTTCTTGATTATAATTTTCACCCACTTCGTGGTAGCCAAATCTGTATGATATTGCGTAAGATGGACGTCGTATTTAAAGTGGCTCTTTATACTGATATAAATATTTCGAAATATAGTTGTTCGGGTTAAAAAGTTTAGGTCATTGTCTTTAGCGTATTTTATGAGGATTCCGGAGAGCAGTAAGTAAAAACTAGAGGAAGAAACTTCAATTTACGTATAAATGTTTAAAGAGAGCTTTATCTTCTTAACGAGTAAATTATAGAGCTTTCCGTTATACTTTTCTGTATTGTTACAGTTCTTAGAGAAGACCGCAAGGAGCTTGTAATTAATTTTTATTATTTTAATAGGTTTTGGGGGCAAGTTGCGATAGTTTTCCCCGTCTTCATTAGTAGTGTTTCCTGATAATTTAAGCCTTCGAGCTTCCGAATTACGGTATTGAGGATAATTTCAAATCGTTTGATCCGAGGGGTAATGTTCTTTGATAGAACTAACTCTGGGCTTTTTCATATAGGTAAATCTACCATAAAAAGGTTTCTAAAGAGCTTGGCGATTAAAAGGCTATGAGGCGATATAGACCTAAAGATTTTTAAAGAATTAACAATATTACTTAATTAACTGTTATAAAATACCGACGTTCTTTCTTTTGGCCGCGTGGGCGGCCGCTGTTTTGATATCCTGTCGCCGCTAAAGACATACTCCGCGTTTTCGCATAAAGGTATTAAACTAACAGGAAGATTGAAAGGTTACTTATTATTGGTATATAAAGAGGCTTAACTTAGTTGGTGCTAAAGGGGAGGTTCCCCAAAATGTATGTACAGGCGTTAAAGTTTTTTAACGCCTTTACCTTTCCCTTATAGGGCTTAAGAATTAGTGTTTTAAAGGAGATCATTTTGTTAGATCAATTTAAAGAAGATTTCAGTTAATCCTAATAGCGTTTTCTCTGATATATAAATGCTACGACGGGTAACCTCTTTTCTTCACTTAGCATTAACCGTACGTTAATTTATATTTTACATGTTAGGAGTCTAATAGTCCGAAAAATTACGAAAATTTTGAAAAAAACGGGTATTACGACCGTAATATTCGCCGAGGTCCGCGTCGGAAATGTATTGGCTAACCTAGTTAGTCAAGTAAGTATTATTCGAGGTTTTATTAACATCTTTAATCCAGAGTTTTTCGTTGTAATAGTTAAAGAAGACTATTCCGAGAGCTTTAACTTCCTTTTTCTAAATGGGGTCGGTAATAGTCTGAAGATGGGTACTTGCGGTAGCTTTCTTGACATTTTGGCTTATGTAAGACTTGAAGAGCGCGTAGAATGAGGTACTTGAAGCTTTTAGGTGTGGGAGACTTGGTATTTTGACGTAAAGTTGCGTGTAAACTTGGTAACTTGGCGTTGGATCGCGTAACGTGGCTTTTTTAGCGTAACTTATTATTTTCGCTTCAAGAAGCGATCTTGACGATTAATTGATGTAATGGAAGTGAAAAGAGTGAAGTATAGGTAAAGGTTGGATATATAGGGTAAAGTTGAAAATTGTTCATTATTGTTAGTGTAGAGCGAAAGTTAAAAGTTGTAAGTCGTGAGACTTGGTCGTTTTTTCAATAATAGCACCCGCAATAGTATTAACTTAGCCGTTTGCCAAATTGTCGAACTTTGAGACTTTTAATAGTTAATCTTAAAGTTTTCAAAAAGGATATTTTAAAAAAATTTCTTGGTGTTTTCGATAGCGATACCATCGTTACCTTTCAGCTACCGTAAAAACCAACGTAGCTTCAAAGTCTTTTTTACTTACTGCCGTGAAAACTGACGTAGCAGTAAAGGCCTTTCACAAAAATCTTTTCTCTACTTTACTCTTTTACAAAACGTAACAGGACAGTAGCCTTTTCTTCTACTTATCTTATCTATGCTTAACCTAATAAGTACTAATTAGTATTAGTAGTGCTTTAGACTTGGCAACGTTGAATATTCGATTAGTCGAGGTAACAGTAGTATTACAGTAGTTTGATAGTGGATGTATTGTTTTAGGTTTGACAGACCGCTAGCCAGTCTGCGTAGTAATTTGAATAGCCAATTGATTAACCTGTGCCCTAGTTTGAAGTGGAGCCATACTGCACTTAACTTGAAGTCAATTATAGTAGGCCAGCACAAAACAATACACTATACTTGACGTCAGTATAGTCAACTTCATTGTAAGTAAAGTTTACCTACTGGACTGAAAATACTATTATTTGAACATAATATATTATTTAAGTTTTAGTTACTAACAATGATAATTTTAAACTTCTTAATAACATTGTCTATAACATACTCAACTCAAAGTTATAATTTCATATTATTTTATACTTTTATCATAATGCTATATATTGTTTTATTGTACTTTATCATATACCGAAATCGATCGTTAACTTCGAAGTTTTGAGAAAAAAGTTCATTTCAAATTAATACTCATACAAAAACCATCCGTTCATTACAAGATTTGTTCGAAAGAAGGAAAAAAATGAAATTGGTAACGAATGAAGGAAGGATTTGTAATAAAGAAATATTAAAAATATTAACTTAGTAAAGAAGAACTAAAAATTATTCAAGGTGACGATTGTAATGATGGTTTTATTAATAAGTTTTTGTTGTTACAACGTACTTGATACGAATCGTAGTCGAAGTAATTAGTGTATTGAATAGAATGTGGTGATTTTTCACTTTTAAGTTTCTCTGACCGTTAGTTTTTTTGCAAACTATTTTTAATGTGTAATCATTTGATCAATATCTTATATAAAATTAGGCTTTTTACTATATTTAACTTGTAGTTAATAAAGTTAAATTCTAGTTTGTATAGTTAATTTAATATTTATATATGTAATTTGATTGTACTTTATTTGACCGTTATTCCAATATGAGCGACTTTCTTTTTAATGTACGCGTTAATATAAACGGCTACTAAAGAGAGTTAATGGCTAAATTCTCTTTTATTTCTGTTATCAATACCCCTATTGGTTCTAGCCTTTTTTCATATAAACTACACTTTAATTGTAAAATTTTACCTCATGATTTCGGATATTAATTTCCGCAATCCCTATTAATGATATTAAAATCCTAAATGAATATAAAATAGATTCTTACGATGTTTCAATCAATATATTTTTTTCTTTTTATAATTATTCACAGTGTAGTCTTCAGAATTTCCAAAATGTCATTATTGTTTAACCTTACGTATTGACTGATTAACATATCCCTTCATTCGTATGTTCAATATATTATCATCGACAAACACTGATAAAACGATATTAGGTGTCGTTCTTTTAATTATATTGGAGGTTTCTTTTTGTTATTCATTCATATTAATTTCCTAATTTCTCAAATTTTGAATACTTTTTTAAATATTATAGAGCATATTTAGAAACATTTTTTTTAATTTTTCCATCATTTAAAAGATATCGAACAGGTTCTAAGATTTGATAGAAACCATTATAAGAATCAGAAAAAATCTTAGCTATCTGATAATAATTACTAACGTACCATTATCACTTTATTGACTTGGAATCCTGCTACTATATTATATAGCTTCAATGTTAATAAATTTTGTATTATACGTCAATTCTTGGGAATCATATTATATACGAGGTTAGTGATAATTTTCAATTGTTTATCGAATTTGTTTTCCCTAACGAATATTCCAAGAAGTCTTCTTTTTATAATCAATTTGGTATTGTTTATAAGAAGGTCGTTGCTACTAATATTCATTTAGCTTTTATTCAATCCACACGTACTATATTTGTAAGTTTGTTTAGGAAACCCATGTATTATTTAATACATTTATTTAGCTTATTAAAATTACTAGTTTACGTCTTTAGCTTTTATTATGAGTGAATAATTATAAAATACCTCCCATTCACATAATGTAGCAATGTAAATTCATTGAAACTTTTACTTCAAGTCCCGGTACAATTTTCCTTATCGGTTTTATTAATATTTTATAAAATCCTAGCTTATTTTCATTGAATGCCATTATGTTCACCACGGTCATTTGTAACATCATAAATACATTCTAATGATGCTTTAAAATCTAGTTATATAAATATAAATGATTTGAAATTAGCTTACATTTTTAGTGGCACCATTTTTTAATACCGTCTTTTTTAATATTAGAAACTCAATAGTATTTAGAAAGACTTTATTGTTGATATGTATATTCACGATGACGAAGTTTTTCCGTTGTGTTACTCATAGTTATAAGTTAAATGTTATTGTCTTTATAACTAGGTGATTTCGCTTACGTTAGCAGTAAAACAGGAAGAAATTGTGAAAATCGATCGTTAGATAATCTTTTGAATTATAGGACATCGAATATGGATTCGGTCTTTACATTTATCATCGTATCTTTAAGTTATTAGCGTTAAACATTTTTACATTTGGTTCATTTTGTTTCTTATAACCTCGTAAAATATCATGAACTTAAAGATTATTAACTTTTATCCTTTGAATTATATTATAAAAACAAGTTTAATTACGTCGTAAGTAAGAAGACTATTGGTCTTGATTCGATTTTTTCCTTTTCAAAATGACCCACCGTGTTAATAATACCTTTAATATAAGGTTTGAAGACTATTTAACCATTAAACCTTAAAGTAATACCCTGAAAATATTATATATCTCTGTAGGTTGAAAGTTTGTATTTTTTTTAAAAATTTATGTTTTTCTTTCATATAGGTTTTTATGATTCAATAGTTTTAAAGACTTATTGATAATCATTTGCAACGTGTTTAATGATTTAATTTATTCTGATTGTGAATATTTATTCAATTCACGGAGTGTTTTATAAGGTTTAATCTTTATAATACAAATAGTAACTCGACTGTTCATAGTTTAAACTACTAGTTTTAGGTTTATAAAAATTACATTCTTATGAGGCTATTCCTATTTGCCAAACTGTTTCTTTATGAAAACGTTATTTTAAAAAGACAGAATAATACGTTGGTATTACACGGTCTGTATTAAGTATTAATATGATTATCAATCTAGTGCTGTTCAAATATATTTCTTAGTTTCTTGAAAGCTTTTTTTTATGTTCAAGCTTCTTTTTAAATTATAGGAATTAATTTTATTTGGTTGTTATACGTAGGTATATAGCCAATACTAGTGACGTCGATCTTGAACTAGAGAAACTAACGATATCATTAAGGCATTTGAATATTGATTGCAACTTTGTTTCCAAGGTTCTTCAACTGCTTATTTTCACCGTAAATATATAGTAAACTTTAGGTTAGAGATCGTATTTTTCAACTCTACTGATACCATATTGACTTCAAATGAAAACTTATAAAAATTGATTCTTTAATCTATTCAGTGTTAATTTGAAACTTTCATTCAATGAAAGCAATACAAATATTGTAAATTAATGTGTTTAGAAGTCTCCAGTACATATGAATTGACAACGTACGTAAAGTCCCTCGTATTTCGTTTTCTTTGTCATTTTATGGAACTTGACGTTATAAAAAGATATTGTGAAGTTGACGGCATTAATTATATATTTTCCGTCGAAGTATAACACGATAATAACTGCTTGAAAGAAAAATCTCATATCTTCTTTGAACGTGAATCATAATTCGAGGAAATTCTAAGAGTATGTTTGACAATAGGAGTAAAACTTTTCAATCCCTCTTAATATGAATGATTTATAATCTTTATAACCATCTATATTAAAAACTTAATATAGTATATTAATTGCTAGGTGATGTAATTTCATCTCCCTCAGCTTTGAAATATTAAACAGTAATTATTACTATTTCAAACTAAGTTCAATTCTTTTAGCCATTATTTTAACTAGTATGTTCATTCAAACATAAATTTTAATACTGAGAACTTTTAATTTTTTTGAATAAAAAAATTCAAAATGGTATGAGATACATTACTATAGAAAGTAATAGATTCAATATTTCGTAATTACAATTGTTTACTCAAGTTAAGAGGATTCTTTCCCAGACTCAATAAAATTTTTACTCCTCCGATATCCATATAATCAATTTTATAATAATATGAGCATTTTTTTTTTCATAATAAAATGAATTGTTGATAGCCACTTATTATATTTCAATTTGCTTCAATATATGATATAAGACCTTAGATTATGTCTTTAGTATAACGATTGCAAATGAAAAACTGATATAGATATCATAAATCACTATCGTAATAACAATAATATTTGTTTTCCTATATTCGTTGATATGAAAATGTAGTCAACTAGTTATCAATTTTCTGCAGGCTTGAAGTTAGTGTTTTTATGCTGGTTAATAGCTTTAGTCGTTATTGCAAAAAAAAAAATTCGTTACACTTTCAAAGTTTATGACGCGTTTCATATATTTCTAATTAGAAGTAAATGGGTTTTGAATATTGAATATTAATTTTTTTTATCGTTATTTAACTGTAGTATAATATTTTAACTGGTAGTTCTTTTTTATTTTTTCAATAAAACAATTTAGGTACTGGGTTTATGTTTGAGTTAAAATATCTTTCTCCTTATATACGCTTCTGTTTAGCTTTTAATCAAAGTTTTTTTTTTTCTTAACAGAACTTTCTGGGCGCGCCCTACTTGTAATCAACGTAATAGAAATACATGTGGTTTCAATAATCGTCGTTAAAGTTGTGAATTTGGGGTTATATACCAGATGAGTTTAGTAATTAAGTAATTACGGTTGTAAAAGGGGAATATATTAGACAACAAAACTGTTACAAGTGGCGTAAAGGCAATTTAGGTCCTATTTTATTTATTTATAACTCGTAATAACTTAGTGGATTTCTTAGCATCATACGTTTTTTCTAATTTCTTCATTCCTTACAACTTGTTACCGAAATACCAGACTATTAAATATCTAATGAATAATGTTGGTTCGTTTTTGGTGTCAACTCATTTTATTTCTTAATATTTACGATTATTTGATAATATTCCTACTTGTACAATACTGTATGACATGGAAATCTCGTTTGAGAAAGTTTTTAAAATCATTGTTAATCCTGCAAAACAATAAGTATTAAGTTAAATAACAGAAATATTAATCTTGAATTTAATCTTGAATAATATTTATCAAGTTATATAGCTTACAGGTTTTTTTAGTGGTTTCAAATCTTCAATCAACTCGTAATGGTTATATATTTATTATTTTCCTTTTGGATATATTTCAAGCGGAAAAAAGTATTATCTTGGTTGCACGGTTTGTTTTGATTTCTGTAATAAAGTAAACTTAAACTGATCTTTGTAGATTTAGTAGTTGCCTTTAACTAAGTTCAGAAAAATAAAGTGAATAATTAAACCTATTGTAAGTTTGCGCATAAAACTTTTTTTGTCATTTAATTTGGTGTCATTGACTGATTTAATGGAACTGAACGTTATGGGGACGCTATTCTGGGACTTGTAAGGAATCTTTGTGGGTCTGGAAATAATTTTATTAGTTTTAAAGGTTTTTTTTATTTCGTTGTTACTTGATCGACTGGTGGACTCAAGGGTGTCCTATATACAGATAATTAAGTTTTTGTTGTTACTAGCTGTAGTAGCCCATGGGAGTGTTCAAGCAGATGAGTTTGAGGAACTTATTGAAGCAAGATCTTGAGTAGGTCCTTACGAAAGTTAGTGCAAGCGTTGAGGGATGCTGTCGCCAGTGACACCTTTTCTCATATCTTTACATATCCATTAAATATCCTTATTTGTGTGTTATGACCCAAAGACCAACTGCAGGCAATGAAACAGGCCAGCGGTCGGCTGCGGCATTAAGAGCCTAATGTCCAACACATCAAGTGGAGAACATTTCTTATGTCAACAACCCAGGGTTAGGGTTAACGCACGGACGTATAGGATATGTTGGATATGTTGCTATCCATGCTATCTAGTACTGAAGATAGTATGAAGGTACGGATATATAAGGACACGGTCATCACCACACAGATAGTATTTCCTTCATAGTTCTTCAGTTGTCAATCTAAGTATTCAGTCTACACATCTGAATAGCCTCACGGCTTTTGATCATTACTTGCACGGTTGCGATATTGTTTACTCAGCACCTCTGTTACCTTCCTCATAACATAAACCTTCTGATACCTTCTATATACTCATGGGTATTTAGTGTAATCATTACATTGTGAGGTATTTATATATTACGTTTGCCAAATTATCTTACTTTCTTTTCTTTATCGAAAGATAGATTCTTTGTTTGTATAATTTGATTTTTAGTGTGGTTTTAACTTATCTATCCATTATTTTCTATGTCTTTAACATCCAGTTATTAAACTATTTTCAGAAATCGTCGAGTATGTTCAGTTCTAAGTCCAATCCCATTGAGTTTAAGTTAAAGATAAAATAGTCGATTTAATCGGTTAAATACTTTGGTTTAAAGTTTTTGTTGATATTCGTTTACTTTATGTTATTACTGAAGTTTTTTTATGAAAGTTAATGCAAAGTTTTGAATTTTTTTTTCTTAGCGAAGTCGGTAATACGTTTCATTTGGGAGTTGTTAGTAGTCATTCAAAGGTTCGATTCTTCAATGACTAATTTTGTAGTAAAAGAGAAAATATTATAAAAGTGTAAGTTATAAGTTCTTCGTTATTGTTTGTTATTAAAAAGGTTTTAATACTTAGTAGTTTGCAATTTGCAATCGTTATAGTAATAGCAACTCAGCCGTTTACCTCTTTTGGTATTCTAATAACTTCGGCGAACCCTTTTTGACCTAAAGATTAGAATATTTGAAGCACTAAAAGAAGTTGAGACTTTTTCATTATTAATTTCAACGCCTTCTTTTCAAGATGAGGTTAATCAAGGTATCTTGATAGTCTAGCAATACCGTCGCTACATATAGATTGATGCGAACGGCTGCACCATTTATAAGCTCTTGTTACTTGCTATCGCTCATAACTCTTAAGTGTATAAGGATACTTCTCATGAATTTTTCCTCTTCCTTACCAAAAACATAGCGTAAGCAGAAAGTAACTTTTTCTAGCTAGCTTATCCGTGCTTAAACAAATAAAAACATGAATTAGTGTTTGTAAGCTTTTATCATTACAATCTAGTCGATTCGAATCGTGGTGGAAGTAACTAGTATATTTCATTAAACGTTGTGATCTGTTTCTTCCAAGTTTGGTACAGCGCTAGTTGATCTACGCACTAATTTTTATGTGCAATTACTTAGCCCATACCTCACATTGAATTGGGTACTCCACTATACTTGAATTGCAAACAAAATAGTCAACTTGCAGTTAGTAGAAACAACTTATAGTCAGTACAGTTGACTTGACTATACCGCAATAAGCTATTTTTCCAATAGTGTTTATAATATATGTATTCTTTATAATGAAAAACTCTTCATTTTTCTCATCGATTTTTCAAATTCCGGTATTAAAATTCACGAAACGCGATTTAAACGGCTGGATTATTCGAAAAAGTAATTGCAAAATTTATAAACCTCAAGTATCAACAGAATAAAAAACTAGGTGTATATTTAATCATCAATTTCACCAACCCCTGGTTTTAGTTGTATTTGAACCCAACTTTCTGTCATATTATCATATTACTTGGCTTTGATTTTCAAATTCAATAAGAAATGTGGCTGGTCATATCGATAGTATTATATAACAAATCAAAATGATACTAATATTATAGATTTGGCCAAATTAACTTATAATAGCAAATACTGAAAAAGAAAAAATATAATTTAATGTAAATATATTTACTTTCTATTCAAGGCTAATACGTTTCACTTGTTGAATAAGGAGCCGAAAAAACGACTATTTTTCTTAATACCGCTATTTAATTTACTATAACAAAATTACTTACTATATAACTTAATATTACTAGCTTTCAAATAACAAGTTTTTATTGCCATTCTCATATGTAGAAACCTATTTAAAAACCAACTAATAACTTCACGAAAAACAGTACTAGGAAAGTAGGAATTTACAGTCTTATAGGTAGCTCATCATTTGATATTTAATATACGTTATATTTATAACATATATAATAAATGTTTTCATTGTAGTTAGTAATAACAAAAGCAAGAACTTTCACCTAATTTTGATTACTACCTTGAATTTTTTACCTTGCAACATAAATTTGTCATAACGGCTGAAAAATTCAAATATAATATGTATAGGACTTTCAATACCGGAAAATTAAATGATATTAATTGTTAGAAGATACTGTAGTATTTGGACACTAAAATGACGTTATAAAATAAGTTTATTTGTAATCGTTCATTACATTCAAAGCTAAATCAAGTTATTAGCTCTTATTACCGTTAATAAAGGCGGCGGTGAAGACGGCGATAAAGGCGGCAACGCGAGTCCCAATGAGGAATCGTACGCCGGCACGCGTTTCACAAAGTAGTCAGTACACGATAGGTTGCGCGGAGGGTGCACGGGTGCGCGGATCACCGGACTTGTTCGGGATGGTTCGCTAGTCTTCTCCGAGTTCTGCGGACTTGTGTTGTACAGTTGCCAGACCGCATCGAGATCACTTGGCAAACTATCCCATGGAGTCAGCGCTACGAACCCTTCATAGCTTGGGATGTATTGTCATCCAAGCCGGCAATACGTTCAGTGCGACCCACCCATCACATTGCGCATATTGCTCGATCGTCAAGCGAAATCACGGTGCGCATGAACATGTGTGTGTCCCAGAGGACGCCCCGTGGTGATGGCAGCCATTATCTCTGTAGGAAGGCCCCGTCCGTCCCCACCCTCCCGCGACACGAATCGTTTCCCATCGGCGCAGGGAACAGGTGCAAAGCCAAACACCCCCCCCACCCCTCCCCCCGGCCCGTTGCGTTGGAAGATTTCCACTGCATATGTGTGTGGGATGAGTGGACCCGCAGGTCTGGGCTTTTGGGCTGACCCGCCCCGGACAAGGTGGAAGACAAAGTATGTGCTCAGGACCGAATGCTCGAGCTCACAACCATCGTGAGAAATACGGGTCGGGGGGAGCACTTGAAAAGGGCAGCCAAGTCGCTGTCTCTTGGTGCAATTGCCCTCTGGCTTCCTGTTCTCAGCACACACACACACACATCAACTTGACCACCACCAAAACTCTCGCAACACCCAATCTTGTATAATGACTTCTATTCCTCCACCACTCTCGATCGACGTGATGGCGCCAAGGTTACGTGAGTGTTGTCATCCCACGTCTCCAGTTCACAAGCACCTTGTTCTGACACAATGTGATATCACAGCTTATCACAACCGCTCCGCATCGTCCAGCCCGTCCTCACCTATTGTCACTCCCACCACCGGCCTTGCGCAAGTCGAGGACTCTGAATTCGTCGACTTCCACTTCCACTACTCATCGCACAGTATGTTCCCGCATCCGCTGTCCTTCTCCCCCTCTGATGATCGCACAGCATCGCTAACACAGTCCCAGCATCCTCCCACAGCAGATCCAAAAGGAGACGCGGCCAAGTATCTGAGCGAGAGATCGAGACATATCTTCGGTGGAAGCTGGACATCTGCAGACGGATCTGACGTGACGGCGTACTTTTATAATTCGCGAGCACATGTTTCGCGGGGACGGCGCCGCGGAGGATGCTGGGCATCAACACAAAGTACAGCGTCTCATCACGCACTGCTCTCGTCCCAACTCTGTTGACATGCACTGCTCTCACCTGTGGTCCTCTCCCTATTCATGAAGCTTGTGTAAATATTACTGGCTAGCTCAATATTTGTCTGGGATACTTCCTGATCAAGTCCTGCAGCTCCCCAATAGAGTCACATCCACATCAGGTAAACTCACCTTCAATCGTGAGTCCCTCACCTCATTTAACTTGCATAATTGCGACCTTCCGCCCCCCACCCCCGGTATTCCGAACCAGCCCACGGTTTCCACTCCCTGGCGGGGCATAACAGCCAGCACTCCACACCCACGGCGTCAAGGCTTCGCTCCCGGCCTCTTGCGTTTCCGGCACCAAGCAGGAGACGGGCGACGGCACCCTTCCGCGCCACCGACCGAAGGCCGCGTTGCGGTGCCTCATCTTGATGGTGTTTGGTTGCGCTTCCGATGTTCGGTGGGATTCTCTGTGAAGCCTAGGCGATGAAACGGCCAGAGTAAAATGGGTGCAAAGAAGGCTGGATCGTTGGTGTTGCAGGAGCAAGACGTCAAGTTCAAGGTGACGAGATAAAATTGATGTTGACAGAAAGCCAACTATATTTGGGATGAAGAATTCTGACTAAATATACCGAGGTCACCGTATCGCACCTGCCACCACCACAAAGACTAACTAACTGGCGCTGAGGCTGGAGGTGAAGTAAAGAGGATAGGGACCGTCGAAGAAGAGGGAAATCATAATAATAGGAGAAAAGAGGATAATGTTGTTTTTGTTGGTAGGCCTTTATCGTTGCAACGTAGTCGATTCGAATCACTATGGTCGAAGTAACTGGTGCTGCATTGATATTGTTGATTGGATGTGTAAGTTCTAAGTTTGGCAGACCGCTAACCGGTCTGCACACTAATTTGTATGGCAAAACGCTTCGGCCTGTGCCCCACTTTGAAGTGGGCAGCACCTACTGCACTGCACTTGCAGTGAAGTGTATTCAAATCCCACAAACTACAGTCAATTTGCAGTACGTACAATCAACTTTATTGTAAGTAAAGTTGACTTAACTGTAATGTATTTGACTGCTATACCAACACTAGCGGCTTTTTATTTTATGCCTTTACGCCAGCGTGGCCTATCATTAATTGGTAGCAACCTCTGAAATCCCTCTTTAATCTGCAAGCAAACAATAAACCAAACCCCTGTTAATTCCGATTAATTCATATTGAAATTAACATTAATTACGGCCCTTCGTAGCTCTTTTATTCCACCCGTCCAAAACCTCAATTCCTTAACTCCCGTATACGGGTCTATCATCACAAATCTATACGTATAACGCACTTTCAAATTTATATACCTTTTGCCAGTAGTTTAATTTATTGGTCATGTTACCGCTACTATTAAGCTGGCAGTCTTTATGTTTGCTAAAGTATCCTTATTCCTTCACGTTATGTATCAGGCGATCCACGTAACCCTCGATTTGTACGGTTAACATATTGCTATTCACAAACCTTTCTAGTGCACCATTAGGTGTAGCTTCAGGTATAGTATTAACTGTTGGAAAATTTATAGGGTAGGGACCAATGGAGCAATAAAACAACGACTGTAGTAGTTGTACTGATAGAAAGTCGATATTATTGATAGTAAGAATGCGCAAAAGAAGAAGTCTAAGTTTGGAATACAGGGCCAAACAAATAAGAAGGACTAAGTATATATAATTAAACACAACCCACGACTTGCAGGGATCTTTTAGTTGATTACACTAATTAACCTTCCGGACCAATAAAACAAATGCTGGCTAACAAAAAAAATATTTATTATCTTAGACTAGCGTCGTTAAAAGGTTTAAACTTAAAGTGTGTTTTTTAGTATTATGAGTATGGTATAATGGCCTGATAGTAGTTAGTATAATATGAGTATAGCGGCAATGTAGTGATGAGATACGGCAGCAGCTAATAATTTTATCGTTAAGAGTTAAAAGCGACTAGTACGTTAATAAAACAGCTGGTACACTAATGTAGCATTGGTGCGACAGAGGTGCAACAGCTTATACGGTAAATTGGCGGCGGCGCGGTGGCTTATATAGTGGCGGTGCAGCAGCTTATAATGAGGGCGGCTTATAGCGCAGCGGTTTAGGCAATGTCTAAGGCAGGTGGTACACAGCGGCGGGATAGCGGCGGGACAGCGACTATTAGTACTCACACTTTATAAACGACAAATATTTTTTTATGTAACGCGTATATAACCAAAAGCCTGAAAAAATTAAAAAATTATAAAAACCGAATAGCTTCTATACATTTAACAAGTTCAGAGTATAAAGACTAATAAAGTAATAGAATAACGATTGTGGTAATTATACTAACGAAAGATTAATGTTATTAATAGTAAGAATATATAAAGGAAGAAGTCTAAGTTTGATCTATAGGGCTAAATAAATAAGAAAGACTAAATATGTATAATTGAGTATAGACCATTATTTGTAAGGAATATTTAATTAATGATATCAATTAACTACTCAAACTAGTATAATAAATGCCGGTTAATAAAATGATAATGATATTTTTATCATTTGATATTAGTTTTATTAAAAGGTTTAAATTTAAAATAGGTTTTCTTGGTATTATATGTATGGAATAATGGTGTAATAGTAGCTAGTATAGTGGCAGTGCGGCGGCGATACGGTGGCGGGATATAGCGGCGGCTAGTAGTTTTATTGTTAAGGATAAAAAGCAACTAGTACGTTGATAAGACGGTTGGTACGTTAATATAGCACTGGTACGATAGAGGCGCAGCGGTTTATATGGAAAATTGGTGATGGCGCGGCAGCTTATATAGTAATGAGAGCGGCGCGACAACTTATAGCAAAGTCAGCTTACGGCGCTGAGCCTTATACGGTAGCAGCGCGGCGGCTTATGGTGAGGGCAACTTATGGCGTGGCGGCTTAGGCGGTGGTATCGCGGCGGTTTACAACGAAGGCAGCTTATAGCGTAGCAGCTTATACGGTATTTGCGGCAGGCGGTATACGGTGGTGGAACGGCAGCGGGATGGCGACTGCTAGTACTAGTACTATGTAAATAACTAATGTTTTTCTATGTAACGCGTGTATAATTAAAAGCTTGATAAGAGTTATTTTTTTAAAAAAGAGCTTACAGTTACTATTTGTTGAAAGGCTTAGAGAGCAGAAACCAATGAAGTAATAAAATAACAATTGTAATGGTTGTACTAATAGAAATTCAATGTTATTAATGGTAAGAATGCGCAAGGAAAGAAGTCTAAATTTAGCCGGCAGAGCCAAACAAACAAGAAAAACTAAGTATGTACAACTAAGTACAGACTACTACTTGCAGGAATCCTTTAGTCAATTGCACCAATTGACCCCCCAGACCAGTACAACATTAACGGGGTTATATTTGCCGTTCATTTACCCAAACGTATCGATTTTCCGGGTTTCGTATGCCTCCTTCAAAGTTATTATGTTTATCATTACACGTTTTTCATTAGTTGTACCCAGTTTTAATAAGTATTCGTAAAGGCTTCGTAAGATTATATATACTATTACAGGTATCGGAAGTAGTCCTAACTACTTAGTAATAATTTTTAACATGTTGTCAATTATTATACCAATATCAAAGCCTGTTGTTACGCCGTAAACATTAAAAGCAGATACGTTTCGTATTATATTCTTATACCTAACGGATAATAATGTATAAGCTTTGCGGTATTTATTAATATCCTTTTTAAGCTTTTCTTATTAACAAATATTATACGGAATCAGATTCACGATATAAGGTTAATATTATTGGAAAATAACCTATTGATGAAGATTATTAACTTCGCCTTCATTAAGTTTACCGAAACTATATTAATTACTCTTTTCCAGTAGTCTAATTACTATTAAATCGTTTTGTTTAACCGGTTAAAGTTTTTATATTATGGATTTTATATTTGTACTATAATAGATAAGTTGTACGATGTTTTCGGTTAGCATAGTGTGACGATGTAGACTGTACTCACCCTTTATTTTAGGTATTTTTTTAATTTTACCCCGTCGGCTATGTGGATAATCGTTAAGCTTATGGCTTGCCCTTTTTAACTTAGCCTAATATAAGTACCGTTTCAACCTTAATATTATAGATACAGATTAACGATTTATTAAAATTAAGTTGTATGTCTTTAGCTAATGTTTTGATTGGCTTATTTTTTAAAGGTTTAACCTTTCGATAATAAGCTATTTTGTCGTTATAAATCTATCTTTTCCGAGAAAAAGGGTATCGTAAGTTTCTATATTTGCGATACTACAGTTTTTACCCTTCGTGATTAATAGGTACGGGTTAAACTTCAAAGTCTTATTACATAGCCTATTTTGAATGTATGATTGATATGTTAAAAATTATTGGACGACTTCTTCGACTGATCCGTATGAAGGTTTAAAATGATGTATTAATATATTAGCCGGAAATTGATACCTGAACTCTTTCAGCAATTGTAGAAATATAATTCGTGGAAGATTGTTGGTAGATTGCGCATACATTTAGATTATATCCCGGCTATTAAGTGTGAACTAACTGCTTACGCTAGTAGTTCAATTGATAGCTACTGCAACAATTAAACGTTAGTTAATATTTTGAATTATAGGTAATTGAGTAATGATTAACTCCTCACTTTCATTACTGTATCTTGAAGCGATTAGCTGTAACTTTTCGTAAAACCGGTCTGTAGTCTGACTTTTAACTTCGTAAAATATTTCCAACTTAAAGGTAGTGATATTTCAGCTCTTGAATTACGTTAAGAGGATGAGTAAATTAATCTCTCATATAAAAAAGTCATTAATTTATACCTAGTCACCTTCATTAAAAGGCTTAGCTGGAATGTTAATAATATCTTCAACACGTAAATTAAAAGCAAGTTTTCTGTTCAACTTTTTTAAGATACCTATGTCGTTATTTATGCCCTCGTAGGATTATAATCCTCGTTGCCATCCTTCTTTTCAGTTTATATCCTCCTCTTAAGTGTTATTCCATGCCATTGACGTTCTATCAATTTGTTAACAATCGGCTAAAGAGGATTATATTAGTTAAGTCTTTCGGTTAGGGGGATATTAACGTCAGAATCTCTACTGTATTTCAAAGATTTTCTATACGGCTTTACTTGTAAGGTTAGGAAAGTAACAGGTGTTTTTGCAATTTTAATCACCACGTTTCAGTTGGTAATATTGAAGATTTTGTACGGATTATTCCATTTACCTTGCTTTCGCTACGTAAAAGCTTTACTTTAAAGCGGAAAGGATAATACGTTTGTTATTAACGGTCAGTTCCTAGTGTTAAAGGCGTTTTTAACTTGACGACTTGCCGATTCCTTCCTTAATTCTTTTAGAGCTTTATTGAATGCTATAACATGTTTTGGGGTATTTAGTGATAATGAAGATTTATTTTTTATACGTCAATAGGCCATAAATTCAAGTAAAGTTGGTATAAGGTTGTTGAGGCTACTAATATCGTCAAGGCCCTTTACTGTTATTTAAAACCGTATTTCTTAACTTATAGAGCTTTTGATTTAAAGCTTAAGAGAATTTTTAACCTTTTATAAAAAAAGGGTAAACCTTTTCTACCTTACTAATACTCTAATAGGCTTTAATTGAGACTTATTTACACTAAATTCTTATCGACTTAACATTAGCTTAAAACTTCATTGTAATAAAGTTGATACCAACGTGGTAAACTAATACGTTTGGTAACTCAAGGTACGTAGAAATTTATAAAATACGTAATACCTTTAACGTTTTCTTCGTTGTAATGGTCTCAAGGAATTTGGCGTTTTAAAAAGCCGTAAAGTAGTTTGCAACGCGAAGTATTGATTTCAAATCCAGTTCAAAATGTTTACATAAACCTTAAAGTAAAAATTTAAATTTTATTTCAACGTAAAATTAAACCTTCAAGAGGTTTAAAAATGTATTTGGTAGATATAGTAAATTCTTTTAATTTCCTTTGACACTTATAAGTCTACATCTATATAAAGAGTTTCCTTTGAAACCTTGTAAGGCCTGTTAATCAACAGATACTTAAACCTACAATATAATCAACGAAGTTCCGACTTCGTTGGGTTCAACATCACTACTTCTAGACTTTAGAGGTAAAACCAGAAATGTCTCTATTTAAAGCTGAATAAGAACATTTTGCTTTCCTTAACCCAAACTCATTTATTAATTTAAACTTTAACTTTTACACACGAGTTATTAATATCTCCAATACAAAAAAGAATTGGGGTAGAGGATTCTAATACATAAAAAACAACAGAACTAATAACAATAGTGATAGTTGTCGATCACAGTAAAAATAACTCTTTTCCAAAGCTAAAGCCGATCTTAACATTTCTAGTATCCATGTAGTCAAGTTGTGTAGCCATATTCGTATCCCTTCATAATACGATGTATTACGAATAACCCCCTGTATAGTACCGTATTACTCTTATATTCGGTATGATACCTCAAAAAACATACTTTACCTCATGATTATAAATGATAAAAATGTATATAGAGCCAAGGTTTTTATTGTTATATTATCGATAGGGGTTTTTACCTGTCAAGCGGTATATGAAAGGGTGATCGACGAGATATTACATTACTTTGAAGCGGATACTAGTATTTTTATACTAGTTTATAGCCTTAGGCTTATTTTCTGTTTATTTTACCTTCTTTTACTTCAAATTTGTAAAGAGTAACACGTAGTCCTAGTTAAAAGTAAATGGAAAGTATATATTGTATATTATCTGCTTTACTTCACGTTCTTTATTAGTATCACGTATAAACTAATTACTCTACTTGTCGTAAATATAACATTTTTTAACGTTTGAATTTAATGTGAACTTTTATAGTTGGCTTCAAAACCATAAAAAAGGAATACCCTCTTCTATATATGTCTTAGTTACATTATTAAGTCCGAGACTTCTGTTAATCGTATTATCTGAGTCTTCCATACTTATAGTTGGTTTAGTACGTATGGAAGGGGTTTTCTTCAACATCGTAAAACATTGGGGTTTGAGCGTATAATTAAGTCGAGTTTGAAACTCTAAGCTTTGAAGTCGCAAATAAGGAATTCAATTTATTAAAACCCTCTTTTCAGGTGGCTTTAGATCACTAGAAGGCGTATTAGAACTCTTCATAGATCGTTACAACTTAGCGGATCTGTTAGCGAAGTTTACCTTCGCTAGCTCCTATGTTTCCTATTACTTGTTCGTAAAGAAGTAACTTATTAAACATCCAATTGAAAAATTACATTTTGTTTTTAATCTCGTTATCATAATGTAATATGTAAAACCACTTGACAAAATGTCAATCTATGTAATATTAAGTAAAATTGATATAGAATTTAAAGTAATGTTTAAAATTACGGTAGATTTCGTGGAAGAAGAAGCTATTTATCAAATAGTGAAAGTAGTAATACTCGACTTGACCTATAAAGATACTAGGGAACAACAAGTAAAAACCTGGTAATTTAACCTTTATTAAGCGGTAAATATAAAACAATGGGCGTGACTTATCGTCCAAAAAGTTATACGGTTTACCGTAATTTTTTTGTCTTCCTCTCTTAATGTTACCAAATTTAATGATTGTCATATGACCTGTATTTTCCATAGAAACTTAATGGAGTGAAAAATTGATATATTGTTCATAAGGACCTTTTTTGTCCCTAAACTAGCATGAGGATTGATGCTAATAAACAAAGAAATTACCCTTAACTGAATTAAGAGGGAAAAATCCAGTAGTTGTGCCTATAATTGGCTTGAGCGTAAAGCTGCTTCTTTGTTGATGTGGCTTTTAAACCTAGATGCGTTAAGGAGCTTAAGGGAAAGTGACATAAGGGTTTTCATCGCGGGGGACTTAATGATAATCCTCTGGTATTAGCATGTACGTTGAGGTTTTTGATTAATTAACTGGTAAACTGAAGGGCTTGCGGCGCGTACATAAATCAATTTTTTATAGCTAGTAATACTAATACATTGAAAACATTATGCGAACAGAATTGAAAACCTTATCTAGGCCTAAATAAGGCTTTTTGAACGTGTGTAGAAACGTTAAAGGTTTCTTTCGCCAATAATACTTTTATTCCTTCCTAAATTTATTGAGGGGTTTCATCTATTACAAATTCGTATAATAAGTTAACAAAATTAACATTTTTCCCATTACTTCAACGGTATTTAACTCCTTTTCCAGCTAATTCACTTCATCCTAGTTGTCACTTACTTATCTGTCATTTTTTACATATCCAAGGTCTATTCGTTAAACAATTTATAAATGTAGTTGAAGGCAATATGTACTATATTATATCCAGTTATATATAAATCGGGGATAAAGTAGCTACTTTAATTTATTAAGTGTTCAAGAGTAAAGTTTTTGTCATCGTCTGTAAATTGGAGTTTTTCGTCGTAATGCCTAACGAATATGACAACAAAGTCAGTAATTGCCTTCCTTCGCTTAGAGTCGTTAACGGTATTAATTTGAACGCGTTTTAAAACTATCTTAACGAATATTAAGATGTATAAAGGGAGACAAGTTATATATAGTGATAGGTCATAGGTTTGCTGTTAAATTTAGCGTAGTGAAATGTCGTAAGACGTAGTCGTTCTTGTGATTTACAGTAATAGTACCCATAATATAATCAAGTTAACCATTTATTAACTTTCTGAGTTAGTAATCTTTAAGATTTTTAGGCGATTAATCTTAAAGCTTCCAAGAGTGATTAATGATCTTTTTTTGTGTTTTTAGCAATAATACCATCGTTTACTTATAAACTTCCGCAAATAGCTATATAGCTTATAAATTTTCCCTACTTGCTACCGCGAGTAGCTATATAGCTTATAAGAGCCCTTTACAAAATCCTTTCCTCTAACTTCTTGAAACAAAGTGTAACAACCGGAAAGTATCTTTTTCTTTTACTCAAATTATCTGTACTTAACCTAATAATTACTGATCAGTGTTCGTAAGCCTTTATCATTACAACGTAGTCTATTCGAATCACTGTAGTTGAAGTAGGTGGTGCTGTATTGAAATTGGTAGTGATGAGTTGCAAGTTCTAAGTTTAGCGGACCGCTAACAGGTATGCCTGCTAATTTATATGGCCAAAAGCTTTGGCCTGTGCCCCACTTTGAGGTAGAAACCTACTGCACTGCACTTGCAGTTCATTTGCACAAACTGCAGCCAAATTGCATTTGATACAATCAACTAAACTGATAGTTTAGTTGACTTGACTTTACTGCATTTGACTGCTTTTCTAACAGTTTTCCTAACAATCAGAGCTATTACCCGGGATAGGCTTGACTTAAGAATATATATATAATTTTATCCTAAACGGTAATCACTGTTATATTAAGTCATTGTTGAAACAATTATGAACTGCACTTGTTTGCACGTCTGTTGAGATGTGTCCGTTCAACATAAAGCACTAGCCAAACTTCGGTCTATATAAATTAAGGTATAGGTTGGCTAGCGACCTATCTAACATTGAACTTACACACATTTTTCATGGATGAAATACCACTAGTTGCTTTACCAACAATAATTTGAATTGAATATTGTTATCACAATTAACAACCTTGGAGTACTAATTAGTAATCAAAACTTGAAACTAGATTAGCTAGATAAAAGAAAAGAAAAACAGTTTATAAATACTTTGCGAAGGTAGAAAGTCTGTTTAAACGTCTTTACAAAATCACGCCGATTTTCACGGCAACTATTAGAAAATACTTCTAGATCAAATACATTTTTATAATAATTTGAGATTAACAATAATATAGTTAAGACTGACTCAAGACATAAATATTCAAAATATTTCGCACTTGAAATGTTTACATTGTGTCGGTAAGGTCTAAACATATTCACCTAAAGTAAGTAAAAGTAGAAGAGTAATCGAAAGATTGGTATTTTTGAAGTAAAGATAGATAGCAATTAGGAGAGAGTATTCCAGAAAGTATACGTCACGGATGGGAGGTTATAAACCTTTCATCTGGCAGTGGCCTTTTTGCCATGCGCTTTGTGATAGCCAATCCAAACCGCTCCAAACATTGCCGTACAGCCTGGAATATCCATTCTATACCATTCCATACATGGTGTACTTTGCGTTTTGAAAAAATGTAGTCTAAAATATGATACGTTATCGTGCACCTTATAGGAGGGTACCTTATAGTATAGTACACTGCCACTTGACCTATGTAAACTATCTATAAGTGTATATATTAATATCTACATAGGTCATATTTCCCTTTTTCTTTTTATACCTATAACCTAGTAGTGATAGTATAGTTAAGGTTGTAAAGATTCAAATTAGTAGGCTTTATATTAACAGTATGATTGAAGTTATAACAGTCTAAATTAATATGTTTTGTAGTAATGGTATAATTGTAATACTAATTATAAAGGTTCGAATTAGTAAATCTTAGCTGTGTTAGTAATTGTAAAGGTCCGAATTATTAATCCCTAGTCGTGGTAATAATTATAGTAAAGGCTTGGTTAGTGCAATTAATCAGTGTGGATATAGTTTTTAATAGCATCTTTTATTGGTCCTAATAAGAGTGTGATTACGTAAACGTCATAAGGGTAATTTCGTAAAGGTGATTATACTGTTACGTATTTCAAGGTTAGGATAAAAAGATATATCGCTATCGGTTTGAGTAAACCTTTTTTTTTCTTATTAACGGTACGTACTATTAACTAATATAAATCTTTTATTCTAGTTTAATTTTTCCCTTTATCTTAATTAATCAATTCGAACCGTTTCGATGGGAAGATTATTTAACTACCATTTATATATTAACCCTCTTTTTAAATCGATAGCGCGTAAAAATAAAATAATTAGGCGCTAGTTAATGCGAAAATGCTATCATGCTGCCGCAACTACTGCCACCACCATCAACGTTACCACTACCGCGAACTAGCCCTCCATAAGCACGCTTTCATCTATGGCCGTCACGCCTCCTGTTACCACCACCCCTCCGTCTCCACTAAGTTTCGTCGCCACCTCCCTCTTTTAGGATTCGTCCTCCTCTACCGCCGCCACCATACCACCACCTGCCGCCGCCACCGCTACGCCACCACTTTCCGCCGCCGCCTCTATCTCTTAATTAGCGTCGTCTATTTCTACTACTACCGTTACCCCTTTCCCGGCCTTACTAGCTTCCCCTACTGCCGCTACCCCTCCTTTTTCCCCCTCCTTTTCTCCCTTTCCATTAAGCTTTTAAAGAGAGGAACGAAGGGGTCCTAAGGTTATTAACCTTACCTTCTCCCTACAAGTAAAGACCCCTTTACCCTTAGAGCCCTCCAGGTGCCGTAAATATAACCTTACAAAACTTTTCCGCGGTTTATAATATTTAAATCCACCTATATATATAATTTGAATATTTCGTAAATAAAAAGTAAAAGGCGGACCAAATTTCGTCGCCTAATGCTTCGTATTATTAGGGTACATCGTTAGCAATTTTTAACGCGTAAAATATTAAAGAGAAGTACTCAAGTCTATAGCCACGAACAGCCAATGCATACGACCTATGTGTCGTATATCGCGTTCGCAGCTATGAGTAAGTCTGTTGGCGATTGTTATGAAAATGAGGGGCGTTCAGCCTGCTGCCACCGTTACAAACGAACTGAGAAAGAATACGCCCCTATTCCATTAGTTCTACAGCCGTAAGCCAAAGCCGTGTTATACACCTATCGGCTTTATAATAAGTTTACAAATTGTGAAAATTTTCTTTTCTTAAAAATATAATATACAGATCGTTTCGAAAAATAGTCGCGGTTGTAAATAACTAAAATAAGCTAATAATAATTAGTACTAGGCCTTAACCAACGGACCAGGGAGTCAGTTACCGTTATTGTTGCCTAGAAACACGGCTTGTGTATATATTACATAGGCGAGTTTAACGATGTTATTACGCGTTGTCATAAAAAGGGTAAAAACCCCCTCATGTTTTTGCCCAAGGGTATATAACCCAAAGCGTATGACCACATCCTCGTTAGCGTTGGTAACGTCGATAATGGTAATATTGGTAACGTTAGTATAAAGGGGGAGGGTGGTGGGTATGATAGTGGGGATGCGACGGCATCGCCCTTTCCCTCTCCTTTCGGCAATGATTAGCTGCCTCATAGGCCGAGCTAGCGCGCTCAGCCATATTAATATCTTTATTTCCCCCCCCAAAAATCGTTTTGAAGCAATAATTGTAACCCGAAATACGTAAAATAAGAAGTAACAATACGCTAAAATCGGTACGATACAGTAAAATAAAATGAAAAGGGGAAGAGAAGGTAAAATACCTAGCAGAGTTAAGGTAGTTAATATAAAACTTAACAATATTTTAGGGGCGGCTCGAAATGCTAGGATAAAATAGAGAAGGAAAAAAATTGGGAGATTCTGTTGAGTCGAGGTGTATAAGACAAATAGTGATAGAATATTAAAAACGGCGCGAAATGGCAGGTTTAAGCAGACGCAAAACTAAAAAGCGGCGCGAATAATGTATTTCGGGTCGCTTTCAATTGGTAAAAATGAAGTTATAGCCTATTAGAGCCGTAAGATATGTTAAACACCTTAACAAATCGTGTAATTGTCAATTTTGATTTTTCGTTCGGGGTAGCTTTAGTTATCGCGTCCGTTGAGTTAGGTTTTCCGTCGATTTACCTTGTTCTTTCGATTTTACGACGTTCTTATAACTCGTATAAGGCCATAATATCGATTATTCAACGTTTTTCGTTTTTAATACCCAGTTTAACCAAACACTTTTAAAGCGAAAAGAAGTTGGTGTATATAACGAGGTAGATAAGGCGTAAATTAATATTGAAAATAATTATTCGCAACATTATTATTATAATAATATTCGAATCGAAACCTTCCATTATGATGTAAATTTCGAAAACTAAAACGTTTTTTGTTATTCTTTTACTCGTGATAGGACTTAATAAATAATGTTTCTACGAAACATAAAGTTGTTTCGGGCCGGTATTTCGTTACCAAAGATTGGGATGAAGCTTATTTACTAATTATAATCGGAATAATAAGCGAAAAAGCCGTTATTAAAACAAAATAGCTTTGTAATATGTATATTTAGTAATATAAACTGTAAGCCGCGTTTTAAATTATATATTTGTTATAAAAGGCGTTTATTAAATGTTTTGTATATATTGTTTGACAGGGTGGTTTGGTTTTACACGGCTATTGAAATGTTAAACACCGCCTTGAGTTATGTTATGAAAATAACCTCAACGCTACGTACGTATTAACATTTGTATTCGTCAGCCTGTTTTACGCTATCTAACACGATATGGGCAACTTTTTCCAACTACTCCTTTTATACAAAGCCTACAATGCTATTCCGAAAAGTGATAGTGACACTATAAAAGTCGATTATATGATTTTAAGTTAGGTATGTTTTAAGTTTTTCTTCTAATACGGCGTTTAAAAGTTTCCTTTTTTTAGATACGGAAAACGACGCGTTATATTACGTTAATATATCGTCTATCTATATACTTATGAATGTAAAACTTTCTAAACAGGTTATTGTCACTAATAGACGCGAATTAAAGTTAAATTAGTTATTTCGAATCGTTCTTTGAAATACCTTCAATAAGTCCTATACTAGTAAATGCCGGCTTTGGTTAAATTATAAAGTGGTTTTATAATAGGTAAAATTATTTTAGGTAAGTGGTTTTTCCTAAGATTTTTTTGAAAAATCGGCGTCAATAAGTCGTTTCAACCGCTTTTCAAATAAGATATATACCTATATGATATTACGAAGATCTACATATAAATCATAAGTTTCGTTAAAAGAGGCTACGAATACGAATTTTAAAAGGTGGCTGACCTATTATAATATAGGCGATTAGATTATAATATCGTTTTTGTAATTATCATTATAGCCTTCAATAATCAGGTGGGTGTTTTCTTAAGGCTATCAGGTTTTATCCTTAATTTCGTAGATGAAGCGAGTAGAGAACATTTTATAGGCTTCGTGAATTACTGTGTCAAACCGTTCAAAGCGAAATACGAATTGATTGATTAATTTAAAAAATCTCTTTTTAGGTGGGTTGTTCGAACGATAAAGCCGGTATAGTAATAATACCTTTATAGCGAAGCTTTAAGCTAAGTTTATGGTTTGCAATTTCCTTCTACGTAATAAAAGATTCTGTGACAAAGTTTTTAAAGTGTTTTTTTAGTTTTAGAATCAACGGGGCGGCCCCGGCGACGAGGTGTCAATAGGGTTAGTGTAAATAGGCTGCTTTCGTTTGGTAGGAGCGGGTTGGATATAGAATATGAAGGGTAGGTTGAAACTGGAAGCTTCCTGAATTCGTTGTTTTAGAGTTTTTTTCGCTAACGGTTTTATTCGAATTACGGTTTAGGGCCGCTTTCTTCGGTTTTTCTCCTATACTTTCATATTATCGTTGAACCAAAACGAACTTATACCGTTTGGAAAGTTAACAAACACACTATAACCTTTAATCCTATTGATTTTCCAAAAGCCAATTCATTTTTCTTTAGTTCTTTAAACTATGACCTTAGATTGTAATGATAAGTCCAAAACGCCAGTCTTATGTGGGCTATTCCTTGTAATTAACGCTTTGTATACGTCGTTTTTAACCAGTAAAAAGTGTAATGCTATTATAGTCTTCGCTATAGTATTGGACCTTTATACTATAATTGGTAATATTGTAAAGTTTGTATAAATCCTCGGGTAGGCATGGAAAATAAGAAACGTAAGGATAAGCTTACTTGTGCTAAAGGTGTTATGAATGGCTTTAATCGCTATTTGAAGGATATATTCCTTAAAACTGGTACCTTTTAGATCTTTAGATAACATTATATACGATTTTTCCAGCGCTTCATAATACCGTTTACATTTTTAATGCCATATAAAGCTTTTATTAAGATTTACTTATACTTACTACCGGTTATCCAAGCCTCAATTCACCATTCGGTAAAGTCGAAGGTTGTAGAAATGTCGTATATAATCCAGTTTGGGGGCCCAAAGTAAACTTTTAACTAATAATTAATTAAAACTTTTTAGCAATTTATAGCGGAAACGCTTAATGTAGGTTTGGAGGCCTAAAATGATATTACCGCATCTACAACGTAAAAAACCGTCTAGTTATTTAAATATATAATATTTATGATTACAACTTAATTGAAATCTATATCGTCCTAAAATCGGAAATTAAATTGGTGCGGGGATTTCAAATATAGTTGATACTTTTGGAAAATTCTTCTTGATGACTCTAAGTATATCCTTTCCTACATCCGTATAATGTATGGCGTAAAGTAGGCGTAAAATTCGTTTTATAGCCGGGTATTCAAATCGGCAGTGTAAAATCCGCAATTATGGTTAAGTTAAGTAAACAGCCTTTATTGTACATGGGTTAAGGGAAAACCAAACAAAGTTGAACTTAAGCTGGAGCGGTATAAATAAGCTATCCGAAGCGCGGACAAGTTGGTTAGTCGTGTTTTATACCTTAATTTCGAATTTGTTTTTATGAGCTAGTAAAAACAGGAATAGTATTTGAAAGTCTATTACATAAAACTTAATTGGTTCGAATCGCGTATTTACAACAATTGTCTTAAACGATAACGTTTTACCTTTACTAAATAAAACTTTGGAAACTTCGTTAAGAACTTATCAAATTGTCTTTTTCCGTTTATTAAGATTTTAATAATACCGGTGTCAGGCTTAATTCCCTAAAAACAACTGTCGTATTTATTTAAAAGTGTAAATTACGATACCAAATTGGCGTTAAACTCTCCATTCATATAATCCGGACTTGGAATTTGTAAAAAAGGCGTTTTTCAACTCTACGAAAATACGATAAGCGATATCATTATCGTAGACTATTAGATATGTCCCGTTACCCTTAAAGTATTTATCTCTCGATATATATTCGTAAATATAGGTATCCAAACTATTATTTTCATCTTCTCACTTCATTACGTATATTATAAAGTTAGGTTTTATCAGGTCCTCAAATATACATTCGGCCTAGAACTATCGTTTAATTCGAATTTACTCGTGAACGAGGTAGTTAATAAATTAATAGTTGATCCTAATATATACTATATACTTCTTTTGAAAACCTACAGAGCTTTAAATACATTTTCGTAAGTATTACCTGTTGTTGTGGTACGTTTCGTCTACTTTAAAAGATTGTTCCTGTCCCCTATTACTAGAGTTCCCTTTTTGGTACTTATATTTAGGCGTTTGTCTTGCTTAAGGTATCCTTTAAATTATCGATCCAAAATTTAATTCATAGTCTCGACAAGGTTAGCTTAGTGATTTTGCCCTCTAATTTAGGCTTATCGGCTATCAATGTTAACTCGAGGCTCGCCTAACGGTATATAAAGGTTTTAAGTAATATTTTAATGATTATATAAAAGGTCTTTAAATTCTTTTAGGCCTAAAAAGTACAAGGTCGAAATCTGGGGTTTCATGGCATACTCCCATTACTACTTCAATAAATATTTTGTCCTCTTTATATTCTGGATCAAGGGTAACTTGACACTTTCTAAACTTAACCAATAGGGCGGTAAAAATTTCCTATAGGTTTTTATCGGCGTTTTCCTGCTAGTTATTCACGGATTTCTAAGTCGTACTAATCTATTCCTTATTGTAAAGTTTGTAATGAATTTACGTATCGAAGTAAAATTTGAAAAGTTTATAACATTTCGTGTTGGTAGGTCTTAGATGTTACAACGTTGTTGATACGATTGATCGAAGTAACAGTAGTATTGCGTGGGTGATATGGTGAATGTATTGTTCTAGGTTTGGTAAACTGCTAGCTGGTCTAAACTATAATTTGTATGACCAATTGCTTGGCCCGTGCCCTAAAGTGAAGTGCAGCGTACTACACTCGACTTACACCCAATGCGATGGGTCTTCACAAAGCAATAAACTTACAGTATGGTTAACTTTACTGTGAGTAAAGTTAACCTACTACACTGCATGTAATACTATTTCAATACCGGCGGCTTTTCAGTTTGTTTTCGCGCATGCTAGTATAGCTATCCAATCTTTTACGGTTATCACTGAATTACCTCCTTTTGAACTGGCTAGGCTCCTGTTAATTTCAATTGATTCCCATACTAAATTGTATTCAATTGCATGTAAATTAACTTTATTTGACCTTAATTGCTCCATCGCCCCAAAGTCCGAGTTTATCAACCCTTACAAAAGGTTTTTTTCGCCATGGATCTTTACAGGCCTTTACTTTAACCATGCTAATTAAATAGATTACCATTATCAATCTCCTGACAATTTTTCAATTTGCCAACATATCTTTCTTTACGTGATCCGGGATTTTTAAGCGACCTATCTTTATAGCCCTCGATCTATATAGTTAATCTATTGCTTTTTACAAACCTTTCGAAGGCTTTGTTTAGCGATACCTTTGTTATGGTGTTAACGGAGCTATCTTTGCTATTAATCCATCGGAACTTCTTAATTTCCCTCCCTTTATAGGCTTTACGAAGTGCTATTACGTTGATTATCAGGCGTTTTCCATTGGTAGTTCCGAGCTTCGAAAGGTATTCGAAAAGTTTCCTTAAGTCAACATAGATTATCAATAGGATACAAGGAATCTCTAGTTGTTTGGTAATAATGTTAAAATTTTCTCACATTGCTATGCCTACGTCGAAGCCCACTATTATGCCGTAGATTGCCGATGTTAACAAGCGTCGTATAATCCTTTTACACCTAACGGAGGTTTAGTAAATCAAGTTACCAATAATGTTAAACTGGTTTTTTTTACCTATGTTTATTAACGAGGTTTATCCAAAATACAATTTGTAGAGACAGGTCAGTGTTATTTACGAAGAACCCATCCGTAAAAATTATTAACTTCGCCTTTAAAAGGTCGATTGGGATTATATTGATTCTATGAACTAAGTTTCGCATTTGTCATTCGAACCTTCTATTTAGCCTGTCAAAATCATTATTCGTTAGCGTTTGTATTTTTGCCGCGATAGATAGGTTGTAAAAGGCTTTCGGTTAGTATAAGGTAGCAATATAGTTACCCTGAACATGCTATTCCAAGTAACATTAAGTCTTAGACTCATCGGTTTTGTTAATTATAACAAAAACAACGTCTTGGGACTTTTAGCGAAAGATAAGGCTGGCATTGATACTAAACATACGAATTGACGATTTATTAAAGTTAAGTTGGGTATCTTTCGTTAACGTCGTTACCGGTTTGCAATTTTAAAACTTTAAATCTTGAATTGCTTGTCATTCCAGTACAAAAAAGCCAGCCGTTTCGATAAAAAAGGTATCATTAGTTTGTATACCAATTATGCCAAAGTTTTCTGCTTACATTACTAGAAAATACAGGTTATATATAAAAACTTTATCTTTAGCAGTAGTTTAAATAACGGCGGGTAAATTAGGAGGTAGTGGACGCCTATTTTCACTCATTCGTATAGTAACTTAATATAACATATTAAAGTGCCTAAAGGGTTAATAGTACGGAATTCCTATAGCAGTTTTAGCAATACGATCCGTTATAGGTCCTTTGTTAATTAAGTGTTTGCTTACGTTATATTATAGCCATTAAGTTTGAATTTTCCTTTAGTTTTAGCTATAAAACCTGTTACTAAAACGACTATTTAATGCTAGCTTATCTTCCAAATCGTTAGATATTATATGAGGATTTATTCTTTGCTTTCATTACTATATTCTTAAGCGATTAAACTTTATTTTTCGTACGGTCGCCCTGTGATCTTACCTTTAACTTCGTGGATAATCCTCCATTTAAAAATTGTGACGTTTGGGTTTTGGAGGTTGAAATCGGTTTTCAACACGAATTGTATGACCCTTCGAGCTAGTAAACCGTCAATTTCGATCTTGTTACTTTCCTTTAGGGGTTTACTGGAAGTTTTAATAATTCCTTACGCTCGGAGATTTAATATCATGTCTTTATTATCCTTTTTTCCCTTTTTACCTAAACCGTATTATAAATACAGCCCGGTATATATTCCTACTCTTTAACATTTTCTTTATTCAGGGGTTGTAGGCGTTCACTGCGTTTTATAGGCTCATGGATAACAGATAGGGGAGGTTCATATTATATTAGTCATTTGACTTAAGGGACTCAAAGGTCTTTGTCGTTAGTAACCCCAATATAAGGCTTAACCTAAGTAACTTGGAAAGATATCAGACTGTTATTAGCTTTGACAACTACTTCGGATTTCGCGATACTTAATATCTCATACGGGCCTTTTCATTTGCTCGGCTCCTGCCATACGATGACTTTGCTTTATAATGGAAAAGCAAATACGTTGATTGTTAAAAGGCATTTTTTTGGTATTAAGGGCGCTACTTATCTGGCGGCGTTCTAATTATCTTCGCAGTTCCCTTAAAGCTTGTCTGTAGGCTATAGCGCGTTTTTAAGTACTTTCTAAGGGCAGAGATTCACTTGTTAGACGTGGGTACTTTTTAAAGACTAGAAGCGTCGGTACTAAGTCTTTAGGGCCTATTATATCGTTTAGGCCTTTCACTGCTATTTGTAGACGTTCTTCAGAATTTGTAAAGATTTTAATTTCTAACATATGGATATTGTAAGTTTGGTGAAGTTAGGCGTATGCCTTTTCAATCTTTTTAATACTTTAGTGGGATTTTATAGGCACCTATTTATACTAGATACTTATTATCTTAGTATCTTTTTGAAATTTCACCATAAAAAATTTAGTACCAGTATCATGGACAATGAAGTTAGATAGATCCAGATATGTATTAATTTACAATATCCTTAACTTTTCTCATGTATTCATTGCCGAAAGGGACTTTAGAAACTGAATTTCGAAAAAGAATATTACGGAATTAACAACGTAAATAATAGGCTTCTTATCTAAGTAAAATATATTAACGAAGATTTTATAATGAAAATACTTATCGTTTTTTAGAATAAATTTAAATTTTGTGGGGGCTTAGGCATATATTTGACAGTAATGACCAAATTTTTCAATAACTTTTAAGGAAAACTATTCCACATCGTTATTCCCTTCGGACTTTAAGACTTCATATAGCCTATTAACGGCTAAATGGTTAAATCGTTGGTGTAATGAACGTATCTTCCACTTTTTGAGGTATCATATTACTACTTCCGGGACTTAAAAATAAAACTATAAATATCCTCATTTAAGGGCAAGTGAAACCCTTTGGCTGTTTTAACCAGTTTATTTACGTTAACGTCGACTTTAACGCCGAAAGTCTTTATATGCTCTAAACAAAAACGAAAAGGGGTAGGGGAATTGAGGATATAAAATGTAATTGCTCCTATAACAGTTTAAACTACTGTTATCCCTAATAATGATAATTATTCGCTTAGTCCAAAGTTAACTCTAGTTTTACTAGTATTATTACGATTAATTTTAGTGGTATAATACTTTCTCTCTGTAAAGTTATATACTACGAATACCCTCCCGTTAAGTACCTTATTACCCTTGTATTTGGCATAATATGTTGATACGTATGGTCAACGTAACGATCGCGAAAGTTAAAGGTGTATAAGGGGTTATAAGATTAGTAAGGGCAAAGGTAATGGTCTTTACCACTTAAATGGTATAGGAAGGCGTGGTCGGCTAATTACTAAGCCATATCAGGAGCTGTATTTTCGTGTTATTTAATTTACCTAGAGGCGTTGACGGTGTTATTTTGCTCGCCGCCTTTGAAGTCTACGATTTAATCCAAGTAATCTTATTTTGAAGCAGCAGAGTATTATACATGGTATACAGCCTGCTTATTATTACGTTTGGCGGGAGGTTACCAAGTTACCTAACAACTGAACTCATTGCAAATTTAATATCTTTTATTATTATTATAACGATAGTGCTATCGGTTATCAAATCCACCTAAAGCCCAGCTTTATTGGCGCTAATATAGTTGTGGCCTTTAGTCTGTGGCCGATATTGATAAGTCAAACCTTAGGCGTTGTAGGCGCCCATACTTACGGTCAACGTAGTTAATTACCGTAAGGTTTTTTTATCTACGTTAATAAAGCTGTTAATTTGGGAGTATATATCAAGCGAGTTTAGTATACGCATTATTACTGTGGTAAGTAAGTAACGAAAATAGCTAAAACCACTTCGCAGGTGGTATTTGTGTGTTGTAAGGCGTATTCGAACTCGCTAACGCTCGTAACTGCTACCTGTACCTATTTGTGAAGACTTCTCCAACGTGAGCTTTCTCAATTGCTTTCTGGTATAATATTAACTTGTTAGGCATTTAGTTCAGGACGTCTATTAGTGTTTCCTCCCTTTTTTTTCTTTGTCATTACTGTAGTTTATCTCGTGGTAGCCTAGTTTATATAATATTGCGTAAGGTGGAAGTTGTATTCAAAGTGGCTTTTTATGCCATTATAGATTTCGTTAAACGTAGTTACTTGAGTTAGGAAAGTTAGGTAGTAGTTCTTTACATATCTTGTAGAGACTTAGGGGAATAGTAAGTGAAAACTAAAAGGGGAAACCTTTATCCACTTGTAAATGTTTTAAAAAACACATTATTTCAGTGTAGAGAAGGTTGTAAAGCTTTTCATTATACTCCTTTGTATCGTTTTAAATTTTAGCGAAGTCCGTAAGGAGTTTTTAGTTGATATTAATCATCTTGAAAGGTTTTATAGGATGTTCATAATAGTTATTCTAGCCTTTAATAGTGTTTCTTATTAGTTTAAACCTTATATTTTTCGAGCTACAGCGTTAAAGATAATTGACAGTCACTTGGCTTACGGGGTAAAGTCCTATAGTAAGACCTGTGGTGGACTTTGGCGCCTAGGTAAATCTAAAAGGGGAAATTTTTTAAAGAGTTTAGCGATTAAATTGATAAGGAGCGATGGGTATTTAAAAGTTTTGGAAGACTTAGCGATCCTATTGAATTGATTGGTATAAAAAGTTAACGTCAATACCTTTATCTGCGTTGGCGGCTGCTACTTTACGTATCTTGCCGCCGCTAAGGTCGTACTTTACGTTGTTATGTAGGGGTATCAAGTTTCTGAACAATTTTACAGGTTCCTTATCGCTAACGTGTAAAAATACTTAATTTTGATAAGGGTAAGTTAAAGGTTTTTTTGATCTTATATAGGGTTAGTATAGCTTTTCAACAGCTTTTCACTTCAGCCGTAAGTTATAATGGTTCTTTTTAAGTTGGTTTAAGTTTGAAAGGGCTTAAGTTAACATTATAATGCGTTATATTTAAACGAAGATCCTTTACTTATCGAATTCGTACCTAAGTTTTAACTTAATCCCCTTTTAAATTGATTTTTACATATTCATTATTTAATGTTTGAAGAAGTCGCAATGTTTATGAAAAGTACTCTTAGGGTCATGATTATGGTCATGTTTAACGATAAAGTATCCAACGAAGTTAATAGGGTGTTTTTCTGTCGATTTTTTATTAATATCCAACACCTAAAAGTTGTCGTCATAAAACTTGGTAAAACCAGTTCCGAACACATTAATTACTTCTTTTCTGGTAGGGTCGGTAATAGATTTAAGGTGAGTGTTTACGGTATTTATCTTAACGTTTCGGCTTATATAAAAGGTTTTGGATGCGTAGGGCGAGGGATTTAGTGTTTTAGCATGGAGTTGTATGGAAACTTAGCGATTCAACGTGAAGTTGCATGATGTGACTTTCTTGACGCAACTTGGTGTTTTTGGTTAGAACAACGAGCTTGGTGATTAAAGTAACGTGGAGAGTGAAAAGAGTAAAGTAGGGGAAAGTTTTGATGTAATAAGTAAGGTCGGAGGTCTTTACTGGTGGTAGAGGGTAAAGGTTGTTTGCTGTGGTTATTTGGTGTAGGGACTTAGTCATTTTTCTGCAGTAGGAGCACCCATTGTAGTACTAACTTAGCCGTTTACCAATTTGCCGAAATTTAAGACTTCTGACAGTTAATCTTAACGTCTTTAAGAAAGGTTAATGAAAATTTCTTGGTATTTTCAGTAGCAATATCGTCGCTTACTTCCAGATTGCTGTTAGAGATTGACACAACTCAAATGTCTTCTTTGTTTTCATTCCTTTAAGGACTGGCGCAGTACTAATAAAGGCCTTTCGCAAGAATCTTTCCTCCACACTAGCTGCCGTAGCTATAGAGTGTGACTGGAAAGTAGCTCCTTTTTCTGCTTAGCTAATCTGTGCTTAAGCTAATAAGCAAGCACTAATAAGTGTTAGTAGGCCTTGAACGTTATAATGTTCTCGATTCGTTTGGTCGAAGTAATAGTAGTATTGCGTAGGTTAAGTGGTGGATGTATTGTTCTAGATTTGGCAAACCGCTAGCCGGTTTACACTGTAATTTGTATAGCCAATTGATTGGACCGTGCCTTAGAGTGAAGTGTAGCGTACTGCACTCGACTTACACCCAATGAGGTAAGTCTCCACAAAGAAATACACTTGTAGTACGGTTAACTTTACTGAAAGTAAAGTTAACCTACAACACTACGTGTAATACTATTCCAACGCTTCGCAAATATATACACTTATATAAAGTAATACATATATTATCTTTAGCCTACCTGAATAGTATACCGCGTAAGATATCTTAAAACTGGGATGGTTCGATATCTATTTTTTTACCTGTTTTCAATATTACACGTATTTTGTTATCAAGTACATCGTATAATTCGTCACTATAGTTCTTATCCCTATCTCAAAGCCTGAAGAAGTTGGTAAACTTTATAGGATCGCTGTTATCACTAGAAAAACGGTGTAATAAAAGGTTTCGGTAGGAGTCATAGTTAGTAGGCATTAATCTGTAAGGTATATATTAGAGTTTTGTGCTGTTCGTTGTTCCCCAAAGCGGGTTGATCTAGGTATTTCGGCCGTTTTCATTTTGGTCAAACGGGTTGTTTGTTGTATTTGAGAAGTAATTTGGTATATAGCTGAACGTTATAATATATGCTGGTATAGGAGTGTATTGTAATTATATGATTGATAAGGATTACAGTCGTTTTTCTTCCTTTCGAAGGTTTGTATTCCTAATTTGGGATGCAATTATAACATTAGGTTGTCCTACGCCGTATAATCATCATTTAATCCGTATATCTTTTACCACCTATTTCTTATCTTCTATCAGGTAATATTATTTTACAGATTCTGTTTAATATACATCTTTATCATTTTAGTCTGACAAGTCGTCAAGTTATGCTGTTACTGATAGGTCTCTTAAAAGGCGGCTATTCCTGCCTCTTAAGGTATTAATACCTCTAATTAGTAGTTAAATCCGTAAATATTTAATAATGAAAGGGTTTATTATTTGTCATATGTCTAATGTCGCATCCGAAAATAATTTATAAAAGTTATTTATCATATTAGGTCCTAAAGTTTTCTTTGCCTAGTAACGAAAAATGACGGCCAAAATATACGTGTTTACTTTATATTGGTTAATTTTCTTTACTGTTAAATCGATAGTATTTTCCCAACGGCCTAGAGCTTTTTAATACAATATAGCCTTTGTAAATCCCATATATTCAATTAGAAGGTCGAAGTAAACGTTGGCTTCCTCCGGGGTTATTGGTATTAGGGCCATAACGGTAATTATTGTAGGGTGGTTAGGGTTAATTGTTCCTACGTTTACCTAGTATATTAAAGCGGCGTGAATTAGTGATTTCGCGTCATGGTTTTATTTAAGTACATTGAAATTTTGAAGTCTAATGTGGTTTAAAGTTAAGGTTAATTAAGTAAATACAAAATGAATACGATACTTAAAGCGGTCGGAGTAAGGTTATTAGCGTTTACCAATATAAATGAATTTTAAAAGATAGGTAAATAAAACGTAACTAAGAATTAACTAGGCGTTCTAAATTAGTTTTATTGTAGTTTCGTAATACCATGATGGTTGAAAGTCTATGAAAAACTTGAATCTCATAAAAACTGAATTCAAAATATATAAGGCGAACGTGAAAAGGCGAATAAGATAAAAGAAGGTATTGGTATAAAAAGATATAATTTGTGATCCGGTACGTAAGTATTGATTTTTATTTGGCGAGCGGTCCGGATTATTGTTTCGTAGCCGCTTTTATTAAAGTAAGCGGTTTTAATAAAGTGTTTGTAACTGCTTTTCAATCAAGGGAATGGTTGGGATACTATATTCGTAACCGCTTAAATGTTTTGCGAGTGGTGTAGATTATCGATTTCAAATCGGACGGGTTTTAACGAAGGGTTTCCAAACTTGATATTTTTGGCTTATGTAATCTGGTATGTGATAGGACGCTTTGCAAAAAGTAAATGGGTACGCAAAGCACTAAAAAAGGGTAAATAGTAGCGTAACGTGGCTTTTAGGAAATGAAACGCCAAATAAATGTTAATAATATCGTATTAAATTTATCTTTTTTACAGTTACTTAACTTTTAGTCTTTATATATATCCCGTGTAATTTTTGTAAAAACGTAGTATTGAAGTATTAATAGTAAAAACCGCTATAACATCTCGTTATAGGTATGTAATAATCACACTAAATACCCGTAAGTATATAGAAGGTGTCAGAGGGTTTATGTTATCAAGAAGGTAGCAGAGGTGCTGAGTGAACAATATTGCAACAGTGCAAGTAATGATGAAAAACCGTGGGGCTATTCAGAATATACTGAGACTGAATACTTAGATTGACAACTGAAGAAATATCTAATGAAGCTACCTAATGTGGTGATAACCACGTCCTTATATTTAGTTCCTTCGGTTAATTTGGTGGCGTGGGATATGTTAGATATGTGCGCGATCCAACATATCCAGACAGGATCATTTGGATATGTAGCATATTCAACATATGCAGTCTCCGGTTCTTAGTGTACTAACTAGGTCCCTAACGACTCCAACCCTGGGGGGTCTGTGGGGCCAGATACCTGCCGTCAGGCTGTGTCCAACTGATTTCTTTCATTAGTGCTGTGAGCTGCTGCTGGTGTGACTCGTAGCTGTTGGGTCATAAAAAGGTATTTAACTTGTATTTATCTCTTTTTTCCTATGCTATGTATAGTCGACCGAGTAAGCTACTAATTAATATCGATAAAGTTTAAATCTATTTACGTAAAGTATACAAAAGTAGAAAAGTAATTAAAAGATTGGTATTATTATAATAAAGGTAGATAACGATTATGAAGGAGTATTCCAAAGAGTGTATGTTACGGATGGCAGGTTATAAACCTCCCATCCGGGTAGTGGCCCTTTTGCTGTACGCTCTGGGATAGCCAATCCAAACCGCTCCATGCATTTCCTTACGGCCTGGAATATCTATTCCAGACCGCTTTATTAATGGTGCACTTTGTGTTTTGCAAGAGTGCTGCCTGCAACGTAACACGTTATCGTGCATCCTAAAGGAGGGCACCTTGAAATACAGTACACTACCATTTGGCCTATGTATACTATTTATAAAGGTATATATTAATATCCACACATTGACCATGAAAAATCTTCAAACAACAAGTCTTTAATCAAAAGAATCATTAAACAACCAATCACAAAACACCAAGTTCCCAACGTCAAGCCAATAACCAAGTCATCTTTCAAAATCAACGAATAACAAAAGATTTGAAGCCTCAAAAATACTCCAATCAGAATACACCGAAAATACAACTATCACAAAAACTAAAACATTAGAAACATTATTCGTCAAAGATTTTGACAAAAATATAAAATATAGAAACCACGCAGACAACTGAATTAACTAATAGTAAACGATTTGAATCAAGAGTTATATTGTCAACTTTAAACCCGATAAAAAACGGATCACAATAGAATTAACTAAAAACTTATAAAATATTTTAATGAATGAAGCTTGCATATATGAACTATGGCTAATAAGACTTCTCAAATACAACTTGAAACTAAGGTCCGTAAACGAAAAATATACCATCCCAAAGATAAAACCTTTTTACCAAAATCTTTGACTATTATGCTATAATGAAAAACGCCACGAAATGATCCATGCCAAAGGGTAAAAATATTACTAACAACAATAGTTAGCCTGTAAACAACTGTTAAAGATAGACAAATCATAGGGGTTTAATTTTAAAACTAATACAAATTCAAGTTGTTCATCCACTAATCCTAAAATTTAAACCTCTTGCAACTTATAATGAAAATACACCTATAAACAGTAGTAACGTTGAATAAATACTTAAAAATGACACATACGCAAATCAAATACAAATAATAGTACAGAAGCTACTATAATTAACTTTATTCACTAGTTTAGTAAAAAAACCAAAATGAATACACAAAGGTTTAAAAATACAAACGCGTAGCAAAACCTTTCAAACCTTCGAAACCGTTGTTTTCACTAGAATACAGACCGACTAAAATGAATAAACACACCTAAAATGATCACTAAATCTACCATAAACTTCTACCATTCAAGTCAACCTAAAATACGTATCCTTAACCTCAATACTAACAATAAATAAAACCGCATAATCCATACCAATACCTCGATTTACCATCCATATCCATACCAATAACGGATATAAATTAACTACTTCTTGTATTCTTTACCACAATTTGGCTTTTTGAGAAAAAATTCTATAAGCGACACAATATTATCAACGTTTATATGATATCATTGCTTAACATTTTTCGCCAAATGAAAATCCCGTCGTTAAACTTTTCTTGTTTTTTTCTTAACATATCTACAAGATAAGCTAAGACGTACAACGAAATATTTTTGAGACCAGCTTCATTTCTTTACAAAAAATGATACTGATAATTACTTCAAATATGAAGTAAATACCATTCAATACTACAAATATATATATAGATATATATTATGATACAAACGAATAAGACAATAACAAATACCGACGGATATCCTCAATGAAATACTTTATAGGCTGATATTTCACCAAAAAGCAACCAAAAAGGTCTATGTTAGGAGAAACATATTATGCAAACAAATATTCCCGGATATCATAGGTGTACACGTATTCGAATACACGTTGAAATATAGGAGCGCCATTTATAAAAACTTCTTTTAACCATCTACAATCCTCTATTACGACAGTGGTAACGTAGAAACCAAATTGAATCAATATATTCACTTGAACTAACAATTATATTAATTGAAATAATAATACTAACCCTACGTTTACGTATCATATAGATAATAAATACAAAAATCCTTAACAATAAGAACAATAAAAACATTAAATTCATTTTCAAATTGAAAGTATGGTGATGAAGATACTCTAAATCAAGACAATTTATAAGCCTCTTCATCAAAATAATACCAATTAGTACTACATTTATAATCAACATACTCATTAGTTAATACGTCATATTATTAGTGAACATTAAGAACACATGTAATCGATTACGTCCAATACCTTGAAACCTTGAATTGGGTTTATATTCAACGAGTTATTAACTTCAGATATAAAAAGGTAATCCATGAAGTTAAGATAATACCTAAGATTATCAACTGGTATAATAACACCATTGCCAACCTTTGATATCGTAATTACTAGTCAATAGCAAATTTTTGTATTATATAAATTGGTAAAAACCCTTATTAATGACATAAAAATCACAAACCTATGCAATTGTTCACTTAACGCTACTATTGCGCAAAAAAAATTCTTATTAATGGTTTTTAAATATATTGAAGGTACTAGTTAGTACGATAGTTATCTTTGGAAAGGTTTGGAGGGAAAATTCCAGTAGTCGTTCCTATAATGGGCTCGTGTGTAAAGAAGTTCTTTCTTTGATTAGCTTACTGAAATTGAACGTGTTAAAGGATTCAGGTATAGGGAACTTAAGGATTCTGTAAGAGATTTGGTGATGATTTTCTTGGTATTACAGGGTTTATTTAGGTTTCTATATAATGGATTGGTGGATTTAAGGACTTGCCGTACGTAATGAATCAATGTTTTATGGCTATCGCATCAAATTGGGAGATTGGATGAATTTATTCAGATTTTAGCGTAAGTTTGAAAACGTGTTCAAGGGCGTTGATAGATATTGTTGTTAAAGATACCATTGTTTTTTTCTTTTGAATACCTATCAATGGTTTTTATTGATTGCGAATTCGTATAGTAAGTTTTCCAGGTTACTTTCTTTCCATTTTTATAAAAAGGTTAATTTTTTTTTTTCGATATTCAACTTTTAGCTTGATTTTCGCCTGTTCATTTACCATTTTACATATGGTGAAGATTGAGTTTTTTAAAAAAAACTTTGATATATCGTTGAGTGCCTTTATAACATAATTGATTTCAGTAGTTCCCGAGGCCATGATGTAGTAATCAATCATGTTCGTTAGGTACTTCATTAAAATGTTTTCGTCAGTATTTGTGTACTAGAGTTATTTATTATAGTGTTTAACAATAAAGACGAGGTCTTTGATTGGTCTTTTCAATGTAATCGGCAACGGTGTGAATTCCAACGTACTTTAAAGTTATGAAATAGAAGTTTGAAGGGTGTAGGGAGAGAAAAAATGGTTTAAAAGTTGTTATTTATAGTTAAAAGTTGTAGGATTATGTTATTTTTGCGGTTTGGAGTTTGGATTAGTAGTACCTGTAATATTTATAGACGTAATAGTATTTATAATTGTATTAAATTAGCTTTTCTCCAATTTGATGATTTTTAAAACCTTCAGGCGGTTAATTTCAACGTTTTCAAAAATGTTCTAATAATGATTTCTTAGTGTTTTCGATAATAGAGATACTGTCTCCATTTTTAAATACCTATAAATAATAGACTTATTTGAAAAGCTTTCCACTTTTATACCTGTAAATAGGAGATGTAATAGAAGGAGAATCTTTGAAATAATATTCCCTTTACCCAACATAATAACAAATGGTAACCAGAAAGTAACTTTGTTTTTTACCTAGCTTATCTGTGCTTAACCTAATAAGCATTGATTAGTGTTGGTTGGCCTTTATCATTACAATTTGGTTGATTCTAATCTCTATGGTTGAAGTAACTAGTATTACATTATAAGTAGTAATGTGTTACTTCTAAGTTTGGTAGATTACTAGACGTTCAGTACACTAATTTGTATGTTTAACTACTTTTTCTCGAGCCCTCAATTGAAGTGGGAACCTACTGCAATTAACTTGCAGTTAATGCAATTAACTAAGTCTAATGATTGTTAATTTAACTGTACTGAAATCAACTTCTTTTCCAACAGTTGACAAAATGGTTATATGTTATAAGGATAGGTTAAAAACCATAGTAATTATATTGTTATTATTCAATACTGAATAATATTTATATATTAAACGATTTTAGTCGAGTTAGATTAAAATGAAGAACGAACGTAAATACGTTAAAATTTCCTGATTTTTTCTTTCGGTAATCGGGTTTTTTAAAAGGTGGAATATAGTATTGAACCACTATTATACCACCATCAATTTTTAAAGACGTTCTAAAAACCAACATTTTTAATTTAAATCTGTCAGTTGAAAATAGAACGAAGGAACCCGTAGGATCGCCATAAATGACTTAAAAATCGCTCCGCATAAGCTTTAATCGTTGTTTTTTTATTACCTTAGATGTAAAAACTTGATTTAAACAATCTGTGATGACAATAAGGTAACGTAGGTTGTCAACATACCTTTAAGTGAGGTCGACTATAAAGTTGACAGATAACTTGTTTCAAAACCGTTTAGAAACCTGTAATGATCACACTAAATACCCATGAGTATAAAGAAGGTATTAGAGGGTTTATATTATTAGGAAGATAGCAGAGGTACTGAGTAAACAATATCGCAACCATGCAATTGATAATTAAAAGACGTGAGGCTATTCAGAATATACTGAGACTGAATACTTAGATTGACAACTAAAGAGCTATGAAGGAAATACTATCTATGTGGTGATGACCGTGTCCTTATATATCCATGCCTTTATACTGTTTTCAGTACTGGATCCATTGGATCAGTGCTAAGCCCGCTGATTCTGGATCACTTGGATCAGTACTGATCCCACTGATCCTAATCACGTGATTGGCTTAGTCATTTCCTCTAACAAAAGATAGGTGTTCCCTACCTAATGTGTTGGATTCCAAGCTCTAAGTAGCTCAGCTGCACACGGACTTGCTTTCTAACTCGTCATCATACTTGGGTCGTAACAATACCAGTAAAGGTTTGAAAAATTCTTTTAGCCGATATTGGTAATGATTATTTCACCTAGAAATATCTTATTTACGATGAAAACGCTAAACTGTAAAATGTAACTTAAATCAACAATATCATTTGGATAATATAACAATAGTAAAGTCATGTTCCAGGGGCTTAGTAAAAAGCGAATCGGACGTAGTTTTGATTAATACGGTAATACATGGCTTGTAAATAGGTATTCATATACGGTTTCGAAATAGTAAAAAGTAATTATTGTTTCAAGTATATTTCATATTCGAAATCTCATGTATTTGGTTTTTGTTAACGTTAATATTCATAGTAAAACCGCGATCGCGTATACATTTCACGCAAACTACGCGACAGCAAAGAATGTAATGGGTAATATCAACTTTTCAATTACTTTCAAAGTGAGCGTTAATGAAAGGTTTGTAATCTTTGAAAATAGATTCGCTGAGGATAATTACCTAAAAGATATGCGTGCTTGCGAGCAGCATAAAAACGACTTATTCGAAACTAAGAAGCCGCGATTTTCAGCGAATAAATCGAAAGTCAAATAGATTCTGAGAAACATATTAGTTTTGTCGTAACAATATATTTATTTGTATATAATTCGCTTTTTGAGTATAAAGTAGTCGAAAAAATAATTGTAAAGTTATTTTAACTAGAAAAATTACGGTTTAGATAATAGTAAAGTATTAATAAATTATTTTAGATTTTTGAGATGCGTAGAGATGGTAAACTTGTAAGTGGTACCCAAAATCTCCCCTTTCTCCATTTTCAAACAATTAATAATTTTCACAAATTCGTTATTATGAATTTCAAAATATATTCATCGAATTACAAATGACGCAAGTAATACATTATAAAACTATTAGTTTAATAACTGTTGCGTTAAAATAAACAACCAGTTAAGTCTTATCGAAACAGTTGATTTCCAAGAGAATTTCTCGTTTGGGATTTTATCAGCCGAAAACAGGTTAAAAACAACTGAAAACTTAAGTCGTTTAAATGTAGCTTTTTCTCCAGGTCCCCAATGAAACATAACTCCCCTTTCGATTGACGCAAATAAAAGACTAAATATTACTAATTAATCATAAATAAACGCATAATAAAAAGTAACTAATTGAAATACGATACCTCTAATATAATCTTAAGACTCACTTATTTCGGAAGAACGAGTAATTTCTCTAGGGTTTCATGTACTCCAACATTAACTTTGATAATAAACTATAAATAATTAATTCTTGAAACATGAAAGTCATACTCAAATATATGAAAATTTCATTTATCGGAGTTCAATACATTTAATACCTGTTTAACTTTGGAGTTATCATGTGGAAAAGTAGGATCTCCATATATAAAAGTATTAGTAAGGTAAAAAAAAATATTAAGTATCGAGTAATCAGTGAAAAAAGTTGTTGATATTTCGTTTCAAATTATTGGGTATACTCAAATATCCGGAAAGTATAACGAAATATTCGAAAAATTTTGAAACGAGTGGGGGATATGGTATTTTAATCTTTGGATTTTTTTATATAAAATTAATATAAGAGGTTGTAACATCGAGTTTGGTAAATTACTTAACCCTCAAAATATTGGAGAACATTGTTTTCATAAAAGTAAAGAGTTATCGGTTACTTTTCGTTATAAAATTCAATCGCCGATAACCTGTATAAAACCATGGTCCGCCTCCGGGTTTTCTAAGAGAAAATACAGAGATATACGACAAGAATTCGTTGGCGCGAATGAAGCTTTAGTTTGATAATTTGTTCAATATCTTTTTTAACACCAGAAACTATTTATTCAATGTACTGATCAACTCGCTTTAAAAACCTTTTGAAGTTCATGCTAGGTTGACGTTTGAAGAATAATGATTGGTTTTTAAATAGTGGAAAGCTAATTTGGTCCTCGGGTTTTAATCAAATAAAGGTGTAAATCTTTTCAAAAAAAAAAAAAAAAAAAAAAAAAAAAAAAAAAAAAAAAAAAAAAAAAAAAANAAAAAAAAAAAAAAAAAAAAAAAAAAAGGGAGTTATCGTTAATACAAATGAACTATAGTAGAACTATAAATTTATTGATATTGTTAAAAAAAAAAAAGTAAGTCGCGTAGTAGCGGCTAGGTTTCTGCGGGCTCGACAGAATATAACTTCAAATACGGCGAAGTTAACATCTTTAGGAAATTTTTGTATATATACAAATCCCCGTACCCATACGCGGTAATGACTCCTTCGTTCTAAAAAAAATCTATATTACAAAGTATCGTAAATTAATCATTCGTATTTTGTTCAATATCCACCTAAAATAATGTTCTACTATAAGGAAAGAATCGCATGATCCTGGATACAATGTTAATGATTAACGGAGTTAAGGTTGAAATGAACCATAAAGAATATAAGTTGCAAAATAGTATCAATAACGTGTTGAATAACTTAGTTAAATTGTTGAAGTGCATTGGAAGTATGGGGTAGTTTAGTTTGATGGGTAAGTAATTCATTCATAACGTTGCAATATTTATTATGTATATTTACTTTAAAGTTAATGAATTCAATATAATTGTAGAGTCAATTTGTTATTGACGGAAAGCTGTCAAAATGTTATGGGTAAATTATTCGGTTTTGTTAAAGTATCTTTAGGTACTATATGCTATTATATGTAAAAGTTACATTTTTACTCTTTCAAATTTGATAACATCGTCGGTAACACTAAGGTAAACATTTATATTGGTTTTGATTGTTCGTAGGTGTCGTGGGAGCGGTTTTCCATTCAATGAATGGTTGTTTCGAAACTGTAGGCGTACGGGTAGTAACTTTAAGTTGTTGAATTATATTTATAAGCGTATGTAGTGTATTGCTGTTATATTGTTTTATATGTAAGGCGTGTTGGCCAATAATATGATATCGTTCAACGGATATCGTTTGTAAATTTTACATTAATTATTTATATTTAAAGCTTCATTCATTATATTAGGTTTTTAAAGTACCTTAGAGTTAGTTTCATACGCGCGCGTTCAATATTTACTCTAAAATCTTAGGATCAAGGTCAAAATGGTTGAAAAACATAGCCCAAGGTGACAACCGTTGAAAAAAAAGCATAACGTTGTCGAAAATAAAATATAGATAATTATATGTAAAAGGATTAGGCTTAAGTTCTCAATTAAAGCGGTCGAACATTGTGTATAATTCTGTAGACCCTTTTTCATGAGTTGTTATAGGGTTAGTGATAAGGAGTGGCTTGAGTATGTAGTTGATTTCGTAGCGTAGACGTAATTACGAGTAGTTCGGGATCGATGTATAAGTATGGTAACCGCTAGGGCTAGATCTCTGACTACTACTAGCTAAGACGCTAGCCTGTAAAAACCTTGTAAATTATTTTCGACTTTACAATCATCACGTCTCACTCATCGAATTATAAAATTAACATAAGATAAGTCACGCTTCAGGTAAAAATCCCCTTTATTTCAACTCGTTTAATTTCCTTAAATAAGTAACTTGACGATTGTTGGTAGGCCTTTATCTTTGCAACGTAGTCGATTCGAATCACTTTGGTCGAAGTAAATGGTGCTGCGTTGATATTGTTGATTGCGATACGTAAGTTCTAAGTTTGGCAGACCGCTAGCCGGTCTGCACACTAATTTTTATGGCCAAACGCTTTGGCCTGTGCCCCACTTTGAAGTGGGCACCTACTTCACTGCACTTGCAGTGCAGTGTATTCAAATCCCACAAACTACAGTTAATTTGCAGTACGTATAATGAACTTTACTGCAAGTAAAGTTGAATTGAGTGTACTTCATTTGACTGCTATTCCAACAATGATTTAATAATACCTTTAGAACTTAATTTAATAGACAGCTCAATATCCAATTTCTGTTTTTACGATGTTCAATCTGTAGCCTATATCCGTGTAAGCTTATAATCTTAGTTCTCGTTCTTCTCTTCATAGTATATTTTCCTTTGAAACGATTGTTCTCATCGCATTCGTTTCGTAAATCCATTGATAATTGATAAAGGTTCTTCATATTGATTTATCCGCTCTGTTGATAAATATTCAACTTTTATGTGTTCAACTTTAAAAGGTGGTTAATATGATCTAACATATATGATATAAGACTTAACCAAACCATGAACTATTATAATCATATATCAATATTTACGATACTCAAAGTTTTATAAGACGTACCATATATACTCGATTCACTCTATTAATAATTTCACCAGAACAGGCAAAACTAACACTCATGTTATGTGTAGTTAGTTGCTTCTATTTACCAAACTATTAAGCTGATATTTTCAAAATTCCTTCCTACGCTCCTTTCAAACCTTATTATTCGTTGGGCACCTCTTCTAGATAGTTGTAAAAAATGTAATTTATTACTTATTCATCAATACATGTTAAAATTTAACAATTCAATACTAACCCTCGCTAAAGTTAACAATATCATATACACATGTTCCTACTATTTGAAATATTCCTTCTAAACTTATGAAATTGCCGATTTCTAACGTACAAATATGATAAATATTACGTAAAAGTGCATATACCCTTTGAATTTTTACTAATACTCTTATAAGATACAACGGATGCCTAATTAGAATAAAATTCTATTAGTTTATCATCAATTAAAGACTACCCTATAGTAAAGTCAATGCTAGTATCGTAGCCTAGAATGTTTGGAAATTGTTGAAAATACAACAGATATAGTCACTCAGTAACACGTGCAATCAGTACTTGGTAAAACTTTAAGTACCTAACGCTTCTTAATACTAGGTATGAGGAATTCACCAAAGATGAGGATATCTTCAAAGGGCACTAGTATTCACTCGTGAAAGTACTAGTATTAACTAGTTTAGAGGATTGGCACCGAGAAGTCGCCTGGAACTAGTGCTTATCATTATAACCTAGTATGAACTAGTACAGATACTCGAACTTTATTTATACCTCTATGTGGATAAACTTGATTATATATCAAGTCCTCAATATAGATTCTAGAAAACTTGAATTTGCAAGCTTACATAATGACGTTTTGTTTATTAGTTTCAACATATTATCAGTACGATTATTCTTTACTGTTCTTCAATTCTACTATATTAGTTTTATACTTCTTTTCACATGAATAAAAAACTCTACTTCTTTTGAAACTTCTGATACCTTTAAGGATGCGCTTTCAGCATTCTCAGAAAGTGAATCTTTGTCTCTACCACCAGGATTCTCGTACAGCAGTACCAGTGATGATGATTCTTCTTTACAGATAATCTTCATTGCTTCCGGTTCCTCGGATTCCTTTAAACCTTCAGGTTTTTCTGCTCCTCTTTTTGTATCCCTATCACTTCGTTTACTACGCTTTAGAGTTACTTCGATTACCTCTAGCGCTCTAGACTCTATGGCTTTGTTGAAGAAAGGGCGAAATGTAGTTCGTAATGCCTGTAGGCTAGAGCCAAATAAGAACTTTATGCCCTGAATGCTAATGATATTTGTTTTGTGATTTACTTTCTCCGGGCAGTGCCCACTATATAGCTAGTATAGTATAACCCTCTCTAATGTGAAATACATACATATACCTGCGGGAAGGCTCGCAACTCAAGTATTTATACCCACAATAACTACCCTATTCGAAAATTCCTATTACACCTAACTATACCGTACTATCCATTAAATGAACTATTGAAAATTATGTCCCCAATTAAACAAATATATAAGGTTAAAAACCGAATCTTATATACATATAGCCAATTTTCGAGCAATATATTATATGTACGTATGAAATACCGTTAGTATTTTATAATTAATTATATTTGTTTTTATTATATAGTATAAATTTACAAAGACCATAAATATAGACTATATCTTAATAAGTTTGTCCATGTGCTACTCAAAAAAGGGAAGAGACTACTAGGTATTTCAAAAAAGGATTTGAATTGAATATACTTATAAAGAAAGACCCAAAGCTATAACCTTCATTTCAAAAACAGAAAGGTATAAAAACACAAAGGAAACCTTTCAAAAATCGAACATTAATTTAACCTTACAATTGGGGCTTTAAGATAATTCTATAGCTTAAAGATCTATAATATGAGCGTGAAAGATATAGCTTCAGTCGTGCTGTATTATATGGCCATTTGAGTTCTTTCTCGATGCCTACTCGTATTAATAATTTAACAATGAGCCTAAAATAGTAAAGAAACTATAAGATACTTATATCTTAGTTGAAATCCCGTGATGGTAGAGAAGATATACTCTACAACCTAGTAAAAAACAGTTGAAAAACCCCGACACAAACCACCTTTTTGCCACGAGCCGTAAGCTTAAGAAATGTAAAAGAATCGTAGAAAGGAACACTAATAAGTGTATGGTATGCCGTAAAGAGTCTTTTATAAACAGTTAAAGGAAGCTATCAAAAGTAAAGCTAAAGACCCGTTAAGCGGTAGGGGTGCCAGTGTAGATATCAACATATTAAGGATTAAAATATAGATGAATAAAGTAATAAAGATATAACTGAATAAATGAATAAACAAACAAATAAATGAATGAATAGATAAAAAGAAAAACGAATAAATAAACAAATGAATGGATAAATAGATAAATAGATAAATAGATAAATAGATAAATAGATAAATAGATAAATAGATAAATAGATAAATAGATAAATAGATAAATAGATAAAT
>JASMMZ010000008.1:14068586-14178034 GCA_038502455.1 Anisogramma anomala | reverse complement strand
AAATAGATAAATAGATAAATAGATAAATAGATAAATAGATAAATAGATAAATAGATAAATAGATAAATAGATAAATAGATAAATAGATAAATAGAAAAATAAATAAATAGATAAATAGATAAATAGATAAATAGATAAATAAATGGATAGATAGATAGATAGATAGATACATACATACATACATACATACATACATACATAAATAAAAAGAGCCGTAAATTACGAGCGCTTATAATAAAGTTCTAAACCTTAAAGCGCAAAAGAAACCAAACCTGCAGTGTGTAAATTCAAGTTTCGCGGGCCACGTTGGCATAAGTAACGAGGGACGGAATCGATAGTTGTGAGGGCTATTCTCTGGATGCACCGCTGCGCGGGCGGTACGCCGGGTCGACAACGACCTCCATAGCCAAAACGGGGTCTCCAGAAAAGATTCAAGTGGTAATAAAGCCGATTGAAGATGTTGTGGTGAAATGGGATACATGTAAAGTTATAGTGTTAAGAGCGGCTAGACCTGAAATTTGTACTCGGAAGTGGGCACTATTAGTGTTTACAGTGTAGGCCCCCTACTTTCCTTAACAAGGTGGACCGTGAACTCATGCCAAGAAAGTTGATGTAAGGTCGAAGATTGTGCTAATGATATTGCTGATAAAGAAGTAAAAGCTAAAGCAAGAGAAGTTTATGCTTTAAATTACCCTCACCAGAAAGATCTTAGGTCAGAGATTTATTTATTCTACAAACTGATTGATAAGCTTCAGAAACGTGTGAAAGGACCAACGAAGCTAAAACCATATACTTTGACATGTAATACACCGATGAAAGAGGAGGAAAACAACATAAAATATCCTTACTTTAAAGTTAAGAAAAAAGTCTGCTTTTACAACCTAAATTACAATTACTAGAGGACTTTGAAAAGTGAACATTCATAAGTATAAACATAAAGCTAATAGCAATTAAAGGATATGTTTTCATGAATAACTGTTTTGATACTTTTTAATTCTTTTGAAAATGAAGATAATTATGATCTTAAGAAAAAAGAACATATTTATTTGTTTATATCTATCAACTACAGTTTCACGAAACCTTCAAAAACTATTCTCAATTTAATCCCTAACCATAAATAACTTTTTCTATTGCTTTGAACGTTTTAATCGCCATCCTTAGTGTTAAGAATTTGTATAAAGCCTTTCTGAGGTTGATTGGTATATACTAAAGCACAGGACTGAATTATTATCAATAACATTTTAAGAAACTTTGCTTTCTACTCATCTTGTACTATTTCGCCTTAGCTTTTTTATAGCAGCGTTTGAAAACACCAAAAAAGCCTTATTTATTAAGGTCGTTAGGTTAAAAATATTAAGTATTCCCTTCAGCTTATAACCTGTATTAAACCCGAGTTTCGAATCTAAATAATCCGTATACAAAGAAAATTGAGGAAAGCCGTTACCTGAATACTTCGTAAACAGTAATCAAACTTTTAGAATGAGAACCATTATTAGAAAGGAAAAGAAAAAGCGAATTCCATCCATTAAAAAAAACAGCCTATTCACAGAGACTAGAGAATCAGTAAGTTTAGGAAGAATTTCCTTGCCGGCTATAATAAGGGTCAATTTTCATAGGATTGTAGGGTACTACATACAAATTTACGTCTTTTGTATTTTTGGTAAATTTATCAATTAGAATGAAGAAAAAACGGATGTTATTGTAGTTGATAACGGCAAAGTAAACTCCTTTCAAAAACAGCATTATAATTTCATAGTTCTTCTTTTACTTTTCCAATCATATATTCAATTTGACTAGACTATTATACAAGTCCCTTCATGGGATTTTGCAGAGGAAGTTTTTAACCTATTAGAGGCCATATCTTACACAGGTGTTCCAGCTCTAAGGTATTCACTTTTAACGTCAAAAGATTCACTCTCAACGTTAAAGTCTTTAATTTTAACGTTAAAGCCCACAATTTTTACCTCAGCTCGTCGAAATAACAAATTAAAAATCGTACCCAAAACGGGTAATACCGTTGTACAAACCCCACTTTCAACGTTGAACCATTAAAAATTAACGTTTAATTTTATCAATTTCCTACTATTTTTTCACTGCTGTATTGTTTTACAATCGAGAATCTCTAATTTCGAGACTTTTTAACACCTTATTGAAGCTTATTTAGCTATAGTTTAAACGACGAAAAATTATTATATTTCTTTTCAAATGAAAGTCGTAACTTACCCCAAATAACGAATAGAAGATGATGTGGTTGAACCAGAAGGATAGGGAATAATTTGGGTATTATTTAAATTTAATAAATGTTTCAATACGTTGAATTCTCATAACTGATTCTACTACCCTAAGTTCATTGTAAACCTAATGAACATTAAAAAGTTTTACAGCTTAGGTATTCAAGTTGAAGACTAATCCTGAATTAATTTACAAACTGAAGAAACAGTCGTTATGATAGGTAGCGACTACATCATAATACAAGCTACATAGAAATTTCATTACAACTCTACCACCATAGTTCCTATTAAGTCCTTTGATTCTTTCCTTATTTATATCAGATTTGGTCATACCATCCTAAAATTAGTAAAATAATTACTCTAGTTGTTAGACGACCTTGAAAAGAATTTGGAAAAAAACGTTTCAACCTTATTTCTAATTTTTATAAACTTTTCAAAAGTATTTGATAGCGACGAAGCTTTTCATGCAGAAATCTGAAAAAAAGGGTTGATCGCAATCTTTAACATCTTTTTGAAAACAATTGGTAGCTTAAAAGGCAAATGCTGTGGCATGATGAATATGGAAGTGAAATATAGATTTATGGTTTTTAATATTATCATTATGTTCCTTAAGAACGATTCAAAAACCGTTTTTTGTCTATCAATCTCAATTATCCAACGTATTAACTTTAATATTAAGTTTTTCATTTTCAACGGAATCAATAAATCGATTAACTCTTCAGTCAGAAACATGTTCATTGATTACTCATTGAACCTAAAGCTTTTTTGACCATATATCTTGAACATGAACTAGATTTCCGAACTTTTTCACGATGGGATATTGAAAAAAGAAAATGCGAACTTGAACCGTCAACAGAAAATTATTATATCACTTATAACTTAACCTATTCAAACATCTGTTATAATAGTAGACTTAAAGGTTAACAACAGTATTAGGATTCAGTATACTGCGTTTTATAAGAGTTTTTATGATAAATTAAATGAATATATGAATTACAAACCTAAAGTTAAGTTTACCTTTTTCTCTTGGTTTTCCTTAATCGTCTATATTTTCATTGTGAAACAAGTAAACGATCAAAAGATCAATCTCATAGGCAAACAGGGAATCTTCATTTTGTATGAGTGCTTCAATATTAAAAAGCTCTAATATATTTTTAACGTCTACTTATTAGATTGACCAAAGAACTTAATCACGAACATAATTAGTACTTCAAGTCTAACATTGATTGAAAGAACTATTTCAGTTCATTGTGAATCAGCTGTAATAGATAAATATGATACTATCGACGTTTCTACCCCTTATAACACTGTAATAGCTACTACAAATTCTAAGTTAAAAAAGAGTACATACAAAATAGTACTGAAAATAACGAAAAAACTTCGAGAAAGTTTGCTAGTAGATGATTTTGTTAATTATGATGATAATATAATCCATTTTATGATTTTAGTTCGCAAAAAAGAGAAATGACTGATAAGAAAGGAAGTATTAAAGGGTCTTAAGGCCGAGTATTAGAAATAGACCCTTTATAATAAGATACGGAGTTTGTTATCTAATCAAGTCTTTAAAGCTATTAAGAGGGAAAGAAACCGTAATATCTTAATCGCAAGAGAAATTAACAAGGTTGAGAATAATTTTCAAGGTTGGATTGTAAGTTATAAGGTCAAGATTGTTATTCGAGAACTTAAGTAAAGGTATGGTGTTAACTGCACTAAAACATTTATCGATAATGCAAAGTTTTACACGTAGTGGATTCTCATTACCATTGATGTTTTTTATAAATAGGATATCAACTAGATTGACATCCGTTTATCTTTCATTAGTAGAAAACTTCAAAAATTTGTGGTAATGAAAATTTTGGGTTTTATCAGAGATTTCTTTTTAGAGTATTTCCAAGAGAATTATATGGGCTTTAATCACACATTTTAATAACTTTTTCAACTAATAGCCTGCTTGTATGGGCTTCAACATGATTTGAAATAATAGTTCAAAAGTTAGAAGCAAAATTTGATACCCTCAAATTTAAAAAGTTAAGTATAAATAACGCAATATACATCTACTATAGCCATCAATTTATTATTGACACATGGATTAATAACTTCCTTATCATTAATCTTGACCCAAAAGATATTGAACCACTGAAAATGAATATCTGAAAGCACTTGACGTATGAGGATCTAGAAGAGGTGAAGCACTTTTTGGGGGTACTTTTTTGAGGAATAGTGACATATACACGATAATTTTAGCACAAGATTCTTGTATTATAAGGGTCTTAGACTTTAGGGTAGAGAAACAAAGTAGACTTCCAGCTTACATATTTATAGTTACTAAATGACTCGTTTATGCTATACCGTATAAAGATGAAGCTGATATATTACGAATCGAAAATCATTAGTTTGATTCTGGGGCTTTGAGCTATATAATGTGCCGAACTAGACAAGATATAGATGGTAGAGCTTTAGACGTTACAACGTTGTCGATTCGAATTGTGGTCGAAGTAACAGTAGTATTGCATTGGTCAAGTGGTGGATATATTATTCTAGGCTTGGCAGATCGCTAGCCGGTCTGCACTGTAATTCGTATAGTCAATTGCTTGGCTCATACCCTAGTGTGAAGTGCAGCGTACTGCACTCGACTTATACCCAATGCAGTAAGTCCACACAAATAGTACGCTTAACCTACTATTTAGTATAGTCAACTTTACTGTAAGTAAAGTTGACTCACTACACTTTAAGTAGTACTATTCCAACAATAAAAGAGTTAAATTTAATTAAAACACCTATAAAAATATTTATTCTTTATGTTTAGATTGTTTATAATACTTACTTTATGGAGGCTTGAATCGATTTTAACTATAATTCTTATTAAATTATATAAAAATATTTCAATATAACGGTTGATAGTAAAATTAACCCTGATACTATATACTCGAAATTTAAATACGATATTGAAATTACGTCAGAATACACGTATTAGCCAAAAAAACTAAGTTTCGCGTAAATATTAATAAATAGTTAAGCCTGATATTAACATATATTATTCTCGGAATAACAAGGGATATAATTTTTGAAATGCACTGGATACTATAGAAATAGGTTACATTAAACGTTTACGGTAATTGTTTAGTAGTCTATAATGAAAGAGTATTTGTTATCGATATAATATCAATACTTCCTAGGCCGAGGTTTATTTAAACCGTTATAGAATCTGGGTTTATTGGATGAACAACTTGATTTTAAGGGATAATATAACGTATATGACATTAATTGTAATTAGCCTACGTTACAAGTTTTTGTGAAAAAGTGTAAATTTTATAGTCGACGGCGACAAATACCTTAAAAAAGGAAAATTAATCACGTCTTTTACCCGAACTTACCGAATTTGGCGACCTAATCGATGTGGAAAAAACAATATCCCTACCCTTAAACAAGGAGAAACACGACCACCACATTTATATTAAACCGAATGAGGATAAATCTCTGTCTAAAAGACTATATGAACAACTGTATTTTATGCCACTTGATCAATCTTTTAAACTTTAACGTTATGTTACGAAATTAATCAATAAGTGTTAGGTCTACACGAGTTCTCTATCGGCAGCAGCACTGGTATTAATGATTTCTGAACCAGGGGGGTAGAATAACGATTTTAAAAGAATTAACAAACTTTAAATAAAATTATCGATTGAAATCATTTTAATTTACCTTTTAATAAGGAAACATTATAAGTATTGTCGAAGTTGACTTAACTTACGAAATTAGATATTTAAACTTTCTTTTACCACATTTGAATAATATCTCGATAAAAAAAGCGAACGGTCTTTCATATACGTTTCGGTTTATTTAAATAATTATTCAACCCCTTGAAGTAAACGGGAAAGTCAACAACGTTTTAACGGTATATTAATTATGTTGTAGTAACTATTTTGGATATTTTGATTAAAATTTCTTCAATAATCTTTTAGTCATATCCTCCGGTACTAAATCAAATTATATAATTAACGTTCGCGTAGTTTGAGGAAGACTTCGAGATAGAAGATTAAACCAAAACCTCAAATAATGTACCTTAATAATTAAAAGGGTAAAATACTTTAGTTCTATCATAAAGGTTAACGTAGATATTTAGACTGACCACAAAAAAGTCGGGGTAATATGTAAATTGAATGCTTACGTATTATTTGAAAGGTTCCAAGTTTCTTTAAGTTTTTCCAACTTTTATCGAAAGTTTATTAGTATTTACCTCGACTTAACCGATTACTCAATTCTCGTTAAGAGGTAATGAATTCATTAGAAATAGATAAATCTGAAGAAATACATATTTTAAATATTGAAAATATATTAAGTAGGGCCGCCATTTTAACATATTAAAATTGAAATATATTAATAGTATCAAAAATATATTATTCGGGAATAACGCTATGGAGGTGCTTGTCATAGAGGAATAAAAATAACATTGGAAAACCAGTAACATATTATTTTACACGATTAACGGAAGCAAAGTGTAACTATAGTATTTACTATAGCAAGCTTTTTTTAATAATATTTCATTTCAAAACATGGTTTTCGAAATTAAATAACATCCGTACCTGGCTGACAATTGTAACAGATTATAAGGAATTAAAGTATTTCCTTTCGCCACGCTCAATTTCAAAGCGTTGAACTCGATATATCGAAGAATTTTTCGCTTTTCCAATAATACTTACGTTATCAGCCTACGACCAAAAACGCCAGCCAAAATATATTGACCCGTGGAATATAATATAAACCCGAAATGAAAGAACATCGCGCGCGAGCCTTTTCATCCATTTCTATTAATATATTCAATATAATAATAATAAACTTATATATCATGAAAAAATTTATTATAACGAAATTAACTGATGAATGTATTAAACCTAGAATCTGATTATGGAATCTCGATAATATCTGCTCTAAAGGAGAGTCAGAGGATCCCGTGGCGTTAATCTTAACGGGATCGCTTCGAGCCTAGCCTGCGTCCGTATTATCGATCAAAATAATGCTGGGGAACAATAGGCATCGGCAGTTATAACAACGTTTCGGATCTGGCCTGTACTAAACCTACTAACTTTGTTACCTTCAAACGGTAATAATATTTTCCGACCAGTCAAATTTTCGAAATTATAAAACCAAAAAGTAGCAAACGACCCGTTACACGTGATTAATCTATTAGTAGTAACCGAAAGTGTTAAACGCTTGCGGGTAAAAAAAGAAGTTCGATACAAATTTTAAATTATAATATTAACCGAAAAGGTAAATTACATTATAGTAACCGATTATAATTCCCAATTAAAAAACTATCTACAACAAAGATTTTACAGTAAACCTCCAACTCTCTTATTATAAGTTACCTTAGCGAAAACGTTTTATTTAGCGTTTAGTTACGGGATGACTTGTCAAGAAAGATAATCGTAGATATTTCACGACTATATAGAATATATACGTAGTTTCATGATACGAAACCTCGTCGTAACTTACAATAAAACCTCTTTCAAACCATTCTTATCGTAAATCATTATTAATCCTATATTTCCGTCGATTATATAATAAACTTACCAGTAATCTATAACGGCCCTTAGTATTTATTGGTTTCAATAAACTAACTCCTTTAATTTATTCAACTTAAGTTTGTCTAACTTATAACCGACGAAGTGTATGCGAAGCGTTTGCAAAATATATAAGAACAACTTTATGTTTCTCCGACTTTTATTATTAACGATCGCAGTTCGGGTTAAATAGGCGTATTTTGAACTACTTTATTTTTTAATAAGATTTAAACAATTTTCATTGACGACGTATCACTTATAAACGGATAACGATACCGAATGAATAGAGTAAAATGTTTCAAACTACTTGCGGATCTTCGTTACCTTTTCGCAATACAACTGCGTATTATATTTCCTTCCGTATTCATTCACATTAAAAAACCTTAAATCGATGGTTACCAGGTTTAATATCAATCAGTTAATTAATGCATACGAAATATTTACCATGCTTAAGGTAAAAAAACCTATGAAATTATCAACTAATTCGGCGAAACAAATTTTCGCCTTTGTAATACACCGATACTAAAATACAGAATAAACTTGGACGACGATAATATATACTTAATACAAAATACAAATAACGGTAAACCGTTGATAACATCCAGTAAAGTAATATAAATTAAACTACTAGATTCAATTGAATTTACATAGTAAAAAAAACAAGCGCACAGGTAAAAAAGACGATGAATTATATAATTAGTGATGGATTGTCAACGTTTGGAACCCGTTAAATATCGTTTGAAATTTTTTGAAGAGTATTTTATAATTCATATAAATTTTGTTAAAAGTATGACGGAAAAACTCTTTTTTTCTTAGGTTTTATCCGATTTTCTTCAGGGAACAGGTTTTGTTATTAACTTTACGAGGAAAATTTACATACGAAAAAATTAAAATTCATTATGTTTTCGTTACGAAAAGGGAACAAATCTATATCCATTATATATTGGTTGAATAAAAAAGTGATAATAATGTTGAGTAAAACTGATTAGAATATTACTAATATGTAACAGCCTTGAATGAATTTTAAATGGAATAAGAAGACAGCCAGGTTTATGATACCCCGGTATCTCAACCACAACGTCGAATATATCATATAAAACTAACTTTAAGCGAGATGCTTTTGCCTCGGTTATAGTAAAATATTAATAAAAAAAGACAAGAATCTATTATTATTATAATATAATACGATATATAGGGCCATGTATACGTTACATGAATTTACTAAATAAATATCGAATCGCGAGGCGACTCTTATTATAAATTATTAATGTTTATTTAAGAAATATTCTTATTATCATTTTCTGGGTTTTCCAAATGATGAAGTCGTTGTTGTTAAAAATCTTATTACGACTGGCTTTAGATACTAAAAAAAGCCTGTAAAGGTAGATTGCATAAAATAAGGTGGGTATTAGGTAACGCCGATAATAGGGACTGGTAAGAAGCGGGGCAGACATTAAGCGAAGCCGACAATAATAGGTAACGTTAAACGGAGCGAATACTAGGTAAATCCGATAACGATAGATAACTTAGGGTGGGGCAGGAAAAGCGACCTTTTAAACGGTATATAAAAAAGTATAACATATTAATCTGCATTCGAGTAATACATTCGGTATGGGTACGGTTATTAACACGTTAACAATCGACTCTGTTAACCTATTTCCAATTCAAATTATTCAATGCAACGCGGGTAAATAAAAGATTTTTATGGTTAATCCTTAAATATTATTTGTTACGTTTTATAAATTATGAACAATATTAATTATGGAAGATATAGCTTACGTAACTACATTATTTTAGCTATTCGGGACAAATTTATGACATGGTATACGATAAGTTCTAAGAGGGATTGAAGTAAAAATGTTTCGTATTAATATAATGTTATCTGAAGGCGTTTTACCGCGGTAAATTAGCGTAACAATTGAAGGTGATAGGGAAGTTTTGTTAAATAAAGAGTTCGGAAGGAAAAAACGATGAAGGCGTATAACTAAAGGTATAGTAACTTATATTACCGGAACAATGAGGACGTTCTAATTTAGGGAGATATCGCGAAACCAGGTAAACTAATTAAATAACTCGGAGGAAGTGAAAGCAAAAACAAGCTGATTACCAGGAATATAATCAAATGTTTATAGGTGGGGAACTGAATATAATAACTGTTTTCGAATTCTAAGACCAATTACTGTAATAATACACGTAAACTAAGCGAATCTATAAGTAATTTTATTTCCTCAATAAATTATAAAAAGGGGTTGATTTGCGATCGGGTCTCTTATACAAATTTGTTTTAGGTTCACCTTATTATATACCTTTGAGTATATGCAACATCCTTAGGAATGGTAAAATAGGATACATATAAAAGGTACTTGGAAGTAAAAAAAGCGATTGATATAGGATATGTAAACATTTAGAACTTATAGTAAGAGGAGATTACTTTTGTCCTCGCTATTATTAAGTGCAAGGAAGTTAGCCATAACACGACAAAGCAATATAATTCAATTCACGGTAGGAAATTTTGGTATAAAAAGGCGGCATACCTTACAAGGAATCTAATTATCGTTACTAGGGGCAATAACAATAATATAACCTAGTTCGAAACCGTTATAAATATTAGTTATATGAAGAAAAAAATCTAATAAAATACAAGATAGTGACAGGAATATAAAGGCTATAATGGGAATCGAAAGAAGATGGTTATAAATAAAGCTATTATAAAAGAAACGATAACAACAGGTAATATAGGGGGATATTGGCGAAGTAGAAAAAAAGGAGGTTTAATATACTACGGGAAAGGCCGTATTTATAGGTATAGGTGTATCAGAATCGGTAAAGGCTAAGTTTTATATGGTATGTTAAGGAGCGCGTTATACGGCGACAGCAACTTAGAGTCAAAACGGCCTATATATTATATAGCGTATTAAGAGGCGGGGGGGAGGGGGGCTTATAAAGCGTAGGTAGCCCAAAAATAAAACGGCTTATAATTAATACAATATATTAAGGGACACTTTGTATGATGTCATGGGCCTAAGATTAAACCGTCTCATACGTTATACGATTCGTTAAGGGGTAATTTATACAGCGTTAGCGCTTTAATATTAAAACGGTCTATATGTTATACATTATGTTAAAAGGCACATTACAAGCTCACGCTCTGCTTGCGCCCAGCTTATATACTAAGCGAGTACGGACGACATTGTATGTTTAGCTGATTAAATGCCTCGGTCCTTATGATTTTGAATAAAAAAGGGGGTATTTTATAAACTTAGGCCACTAGCTATTAAATTTACAGGTTACGTAACTGTACACATAACGGGATATATAATACTCGACCCAGGTCTGGTTCGTACGCGGTCTGCATATGGCACGTACAAGGGCGTGTAATGGGCTATACACTCACTATACCCATAAGCGCTGTACAAAGGACCACTCTTAACTCTTTTGGTTTCTCGCTTGTACCTCAATAGTAAACTCCATTTGGTACCTACTTGGCTTACCATCGTAGTTTGGATCATATCAGTTAACAAAAGTAATAATCTCTAGCTTAACCTATTGAGATATTGGAAAACAACTATTAAAAACAGGCAATCCAATTCTTATTGAACGTAAAATGCTGAATATTCAATGGAAAATGTTAAAAAGTGGTTGCAGCTGGATATCGAGAAGGTTATACGGCTCAATATTATATTTCTCCTTATTTCTCTAAATCTTTATGAAGGATATAATTGCTATGAACCATGTTTCTACTATTTCTCAATCCTGAGGAGGATAAATGTAATATTGATGAATTGTGGAGCTCGTTTGATTCTTGAAATAAAATGTATTGGTAAAGAGGATAATGATTTTTAGTGGAGTTGAATTGGAAAAAGATAATACTTACATTATCAATAAACTCACTTATAAAGTTTCTCCTACCCTAATAAACCTATTGAGACTAATACTAGTAACCACATTGAAATTAGATATGCAAAAAGACCTACTAAGAATTTCTTTAGTAGGCTACATCAAATTCTAGCTGGTTTGAAAGGTTTCAAGTTATTCATTTTAAAGATTAATCAACTTGAAATGTATCTATTACGTCCCAGTAAATAGTAACCTATTTTATTACTGGAAATTGTGGCGTATTGAGAAACTTGGTAATATATATCTGAAAAACTCGCCTGGACTAAATCTTAAACAGGGGTTTGCAATTATATTTGCATATATTAAAGAATGGTATCCCTAAGAACGCCGTTACCTTCAGAGTTATGTATATATTGAAAAAAAGTATTAATATAGTAAACCTAAAAGACGTTTTCCAAATTCATTTTCTTCCATCTCCGGGTTGGTAGGATTTTTCTTTGTTAATTAATTTTCATTTTAGCTTTATTTTTACGTCTTAATCCACCTTTTCCCACTCATCTACGGTTAACGTAATACACCATTCGAAAACGGCATCGTAGCCATTAAGTTCTTAGTTAGATCCCGTTAGGTACGAGTTGAAGATAAAGTAACCAATTTAATTGATTGGGTATTCCAAAATTAGTTTTTCTTTGTTTTTCGTTTACCACCAGTTGTTTTTCAAGTATTTAACGAAAGTAAATCTGATATTTAAAATTACTTCCTTTTAGAAAAGGTTGGTAACAATACAGATTAAAATATTATTGAAAAACATATTAACGAGTGGTATTTCATTAGAGATTCTGAATGGAAGGAAATGATTTAGTATTATTATTCGTCATTTAGAGGGCTTAAAACGAAGTGATTGTTGAAGCTTACGACTGTTACATATAGATACGTAACTTTTTACTCATTTCCAGCATTGTGGAGATTTTGTAATCGCTTTCTAACTTATAATTTCAAGTCGTAAACTTAATGATTAATATACAAGATAGGTTTAATGAAAATATTTCGATAGTGTAACGAAGCCGCCGCTATTTCCAAACTTCCGCGAATGACTATATAATATAAAACCTCTCCCTACTTACTTCCGCAAACAGAGACATAAATTATTAGGTTAGTTCATAAAATCCTCTCTTTAACCTGCATAATTGTAATGCGTAACCATAAATTCACCTTTGTTTTATTCATATTATTTGTGATGAAACTAATAAGAATTAATCAGTATTAGTAGGTTTTCATTATTGCAATGTATTGGATTCGTATATCTGGTCGAATTAACTAGTGTTTTGCATTGAAAGTAGGGTATTTCTTTTGAGTTTGATAGACTGTTAGCTAGTCTATACACTAGTTTGTATAGGAAACTGTTTGCCTTGTATCTCACATTGAATTTGGCGCCACACTGCACTGAATTTCACTTAATACATTCTACTTTATTGTTCCTGAATGAACTACTGTTCCAACAGTTTGAAAAAAAATGTTTTACGATTCTTTTTTTGAAAAATGCCAATATTGTAATACAATTGAGAATATGTTGACTTTCATCTAGGTTTGAATAGAAAAGGTTATCAATTACTCGACATCCCATCAATTTTTCTTATTTTTGATCAATAATTCGCATTTTCAATCTAAATCTGTCGTTAATATAATAAATTAACTAATAGAATTCTTTTGGTGTTTTACTCATTTTTAGATAGAAAACATAAGTAGAAATAATTTCTGCTAGTTGGCTTTGCCTATAGTCTATCTAACGATGCAAAAGTCGTAGATTTAAATTTTGGTCGAAGTACCAGATTATATTACAAAGTCGAGTGATAGATACCAAATTCAAGTTTCTCAAGATGCCAGCTATCTTGAACCCTGAATTTTCATTAACCAAGAATTATCTTCAGTTCTATATTCAAAAATATATAGGAAAATTTACCTATATTCACTGTAATTATACGTTGTTCTAACATTCCTTAAATTTTGGTTTCATGTCAGTACGATAAAATTTTCTCGCTCAAGTAACCCATTTAAACCAAGCTTAATATTAAATTTATTTCAATTGAAATAACCATTATTTTATATTTTCAATCTTTTGATAATCTTTCACCATTTTGAGCTTATATGAGTAAAAAAAACTACTATTACACTTCTGAAATCCTTTAACAACTACCTATAATACAAATCCTCATCATCTTTACTATCTTCAAGTTTACCAGAAACTCTTGAATTGCCTTTCGACTTATTTTTACATACTTCAACCTTGATAAATAGATTATTTATATAACTATTGATCTGGATGATCATACTTTTGCTATCCATAATCCTTTGAAAGGATTTATAAGTTCTATCATCATATTAACCGGGATATTTTTAACATTGATCTACTTAAATTTCTCAATATTCTTGATTTCACAGGTTTTACAGGAAGCTATAACATCTATCATTGAAATTTTCGATTGGTAATTCCAAAATAATAAGGTTATTCATCAAGTAAACCTCATAATTTTATTTAAATAGCAACCAGAATCAGTGGAATATTCAGTTATTCTGTAACTATATAAAAGGTATGAACCGTGAAGATCCTTTGGTTACAATGTGCTATTATAGGGTAAACTTTCAAAATAAACACGTTTCGGGTAACCTTTCTACATTTAATAGACGTCTAAGCAATGAGGTTACTTGTTATAAAGAATCACTCATCTTTCTATCACTACTCTATCTTAATTATTATAATTAATTTGATTTCTTCCAATAAATCGGCTTTATTAGAAAAGAAACGGTTAATGAAGATTCAGAGTTCAGCAACTAATAAATTAATTGGTAATATACAAAACCATCTTTCCTTATTTTAAATTCTCCATTTCAAATATCTATTCAAACCGTCACAATATTCGTTAGTTGGGTTTAAATTTAACGTCGTAACTAATAAGTCGTATGATTTTTAGAATAGTATTCAAGTGCGGTGCAGTCAAAGTTTTCTGTAATTGTTGCAAGTAAAATACTATAGAGTGCCCCATTTAATATTAGGAATATGCAAAGCAGTTGCATTTACAAAGTAGTGTGTAGAAAAGTTAGCGGTTTGCCAAACCTTAAAGAAACCACAATCCAATATTTGATTTTTACAATACTACTGTTACTTCGACTATACTACTAATCGATAACTTTGTAACGTCTCAAGTTCTATTAACATCAATTGTTTCTTATGAGGTGAAGCAAAAATAAGCTAGGTAGAAAAAGACGTTACTTTTTGGTTACGATTTGTATTGTATTATAAGGCAAAAGAAAGATTGTTATGAAAGTTCTTTACAAATTGCGGCGGTTTCTATGGCAATGAATAGTGAAGATTTCTAGATTTCAGCGGTTCTTCCGGAATTTTGAAGGTAGAGATGGTATCAACATTGAAAAAGTAATAATCAAGTTTCATTTGCAATCTTTTTGAAGAAAGTATTAGGATTTACCGGCGAGAATCTGAAAACCGATCATAAAATATGATCAACTGTTTTCTAAGACCTTTAGAGTTAGAAAATGGTCAAGTTGTTACTACAACCTTTTTTTCCAGCTATTACCGGGCAGATACAAGGGTATACTATTCAGAAGGTTTTATAGGAACCGGTTGAATAAAATGCAATCCAAGGGTTCCAAATCTCGATATATATCCGAACGGATTCTTAGTAATATAACATACCTTATTTTTATTTTTTAAGACCTCAATGTTACTTATAATTACTAGAGAATGAATGCTGAGGAGAGGTCTAAAACAAAAATTTAGCCTGAAATACGACTCGTTGAATTGCAGATAATACTTGGTTACAGGAAACATATATTAGGAACCATTCCATTTAAAGTCGGGCAAATCGCGTATATTCTTAATGTTTAACTTATAGTTACAAGCAAAATTTATATATTTCGTGTAACGCGTTATTTTCTGATTATATAATGTAATATAAAAAGCGTATATGAAATAAAGCATCAATAAATAAAAATAAACATGAAACGAAGTTGTATCCTATTTTAAACAATATACACGTTATATGAAGTTTATAGTATATGTTTCAATCTATGATACTAGGTAATATTGATGTAGGAAAAACCTTAGGGCCGTAATTCATAATTATTTTCAAAGAGATAAAGCTGTAACTCTTAACGCCTCATCCAAAACTAACTATTAATAAATAAATAAATATTCAATCATATAGTAAACCGGAACTATTACATTAATACCACAGTAATAAGCATATATTCCCTGAATGCGTGTATATATATATCGCTATACTAACTAAATAGTAGTAACACCGTTTAATAAAAAGGTCGTAATAAAAACACGCGTTATAACGATAATGACAGCGCATCACCAACGGCGCATCACCGTCCAAGTTTCTGTGTCTTCCACATTTACCTCCCTAACGCACTCCTTTAAAGGGAAAAGTGGCCGAAGCTGTTATTGGAACTCTGAACGTCTAACCATTACCCCCTATACATGGGGTACTAGCAATTCTTCCTATATAAAATCAATTATAATATTTAACAAGGAAAAATATTGAGTTTATTCAATATTGAGGTAAAAATTCTAAACCTTACAAAATATCGACTGAATCAATACGTATATAACCACCAAATATTAAAATAGATACTTTTCTGCAGACGTTTATATAGCGATGTTATTAATGATATACTATACTTATTAAGCGGCTAAAATCACGTCGTAACGTTTAACGATTTTACGTTGTAACTTGTATACAGTCGTCAATATTGATAAGGAGAACATGTAAGCCTAAAGCGCCGTCGGCTGCGTAGGAAAGTCGATAGGGGATGAGACTGCAAACTCCTCCTACAAAAGAGGCCCTTTGAAAGCGGCCTTCTAGGTTTCCTCTAAGGTCTTCAATCTTTCGTATATCCTAGAGGAAGTTCGTAAACAATGTCTATGAGTACTGGTAGTAATTTAACCTTATTTCCAAGTTATTACTTATTATTTTATAAACCTTTTTTTTAAAAAAAAGAAAAACAAGGCGTAGCGGAAGAAGGGTTAAAGGTAGGGTCTAAAATTGCTCTTATCTTATTACTGATAAATATAAAAAACGGGTTATATTTTTTTTTTTCATAAGATTCATTTACCCTCTTTTTCCCGTTATTAAATAGCTCTTATGTTCAATTCGAAGGCAAATAATCTGCTCAAGTAATAAATCGTTGAAACGTTTTTCGAATAATGAAAATTGACTTGGATTTAATTCTCTTACACATCCGTTGAATGTCTTGTCACTTAGTGAGGTTATTACGAATAAATATGTAGGGAATATAGTTAATAAACACGATGGAAAGAATCTTTTTTATAGTTTAGATAACGCTCTTTCGAGTCAAAAAATTTGAAATATAGATAATATGTTACAGAATTCCTCTTCCTATGCCTCATAAAGTGGAAACGATGTAAAGAAGAGGCTGAAAATATTAGTCAACGGTCAGACAAGCTTCTATACAAATACATTTCTAATTTGGGACCAAGATTCATATAATATACGAGGACGTACCGTTTATATATATTAAGTACATACACTTGATTCTAAATATATGAGTTGTATTTCATGGCCTTTATCTCATTCAGAAATAAATTTCCAACCCGATGAATGAATAGGACGTTGTTCGCGTCGTAACAAATTTTGTAAAAGACGCTTTGTGTAACGAATTGATTAACTCGTGGGTCATTAATTATCCCTATATGTTTGGGGTTTCATTACACTACTCAAAGGTTTTCTTTGAGTTAACGAAAGTATGAAATTAGTTGTACGTCTAATGGAAGAAAGTTATGGTTTCTTATAAGAGCTTTATATTACTAGAGAAGTTTCTATATGTATTGGAATGTGTTGGATGAAATTAACAATAACGTTTTCAAGGTCGTGAAAAGCTTGCATCGTATTCGCGTCGAAAATGTACGTATTTGGATACAGGGTACTTGTGGATATTATGATATATCACTATAGTTAATATATTTAGGTAGCAGTCCATCACGCTGCAAGGTTCACTGCTGCAGCGTGCACGATACCGTGTCACGCTGCAGATTGCACTTTCAGAGTGCATTATGCGTGGCGCGATCTAGAAAGGGCGTTCTAGAGTGGTACACTCTGAGTGAGAGCTTATAAGCTCTCACCGGAGGCGTGCATTCTCTGGATGCTTTCTCACATATCCATCTTGTACTACAACAATACCAATCTTATGATTACTATTCTACTCTTACTTCACATGAAATAGGCGGAGACCTTAGCAACAGAACTGAAACTTATTATTACATTTTCATTATTTTGATAAATTACAAACCTTTATCAACTATATTGGCGACGGTTTTTTGAAAGTTTTAACTCATTCGTAAAAATTATAATATAATTCTTATTCAATTGAAAAACTCTGATTAAAAGGCTTACTATATTATTATTGATGGGATTCTTGTTAGATTGAACTCAAAGTTTAATATTAATTAGGCGTTCTTGAACTAGATCGCGGAAAAGTATGGAGTTTGTCGTTTGTAATGAAAACCCATAAAACTCTGGTTTCATAACGTCGAATATATAAATGTCGGGGTAAAGCCAGGATTTCAAAAACAAAGTCCCGATTGTGATCGATCTCTAAAAAGGATTTAAACGCAATCTTAAGTTTAATTGACCTTCAAATAAACCCGCGTTATACGGTCAAAACAACATTAGTACCAGTACATTGAAGAAAAATTACAACGATAACCTGTAGGAATCGGAAGGGGAGGAGGGGGTTGAAACGGTAAAATCCTTTAAATCTCTAAACGACGCTGTACCAAAGATATATCAATGTCATCTACTTTAAGTTCAAAAACCAAGCCAAGCTTATATTAATTTGGGGTAACCCTTTTCAATTTGAACTTGGCGTATTGTAAACAAAGAAATTGTGTGTAAGATATTATGAAAAGACGATAGCTTTAACGGCACTAACAAGTACGTTATTGAATTCTTTTAGAGGTACCGTTTAGGGACCTTGAAAATCCACTTTTTTACGTAATACATAGTTATAGATACTATTATCACAACTATAACCGGACGAAGAAGGTAGAAAAATACCCCTATAATATACGTGAAAACCCTGAATAATATTATAAAACTTGTAAAACATAGATTATCCTCTCAACAACATAAGTTTATTTTAACATAACTATATTAAATTAAAAAAAAATTATAATAAAGTCTAAAATCCTTGAAATACATTATTTACTGTACGACGAAAGGTATAGCTCGGGATGAATAAAAGTTGGCCGAGGTTCCATATTCATTAAAATTGTTCAAGAATTTTCGTCCTTAAAGATAAAATAACTTATATTATTCTCATACAAATTGACATTCATTAACCTCAGCCTATCGGTCGTGTTTATCCAATTTCTTATTTGAATTAATGATGTATAAGGTTTTGAACTCGGTGGCCTTCACAAACATCATATCATTCGTGTATATGAAGATATAACTCCAATGAAATCGAGCAAAATTTACCTTATAAATTATATATATTATGTTGAAAAAAGGAAATATTCAAATATGTTATAAGAGAAATTCAAGAAACCTGTTATAGTATCGTAAAAATAGATTTGGACCTTTGTTTTTATGAGAAATCATTGTATAATAGTAAATAAAATACGATAAAACCTTATTTAACGTATTTTTTCAAGTAAAAATATTAAAAAATAGAGCGTCATGACCCCTTTATACTTTTTGATAATAATAATAAAAAATCTATTTGTTGAAACCGTTTGAATATCGTATATAAAGGAGTAAATAAAGTTAATTACGAAAAGTAGGGACGTTTCGCATTCATACTGATCGTTAACTTTTAATAGGATAAATAAAGATAGAAAAATCTAACTCGTTATTATTCATTTGAAAACCTTAAAATAAAATGAAGTTCAAGCAATGAACTGTTAGGATCACAGATGATGGAGGATTTTTTTCCTCTAGCATAAAAACTATGAATATTTCTAATCATTTTGACTTTTGTAGAAAAAGCTCAATGGCAACATTTTTCTATTAAAATGTACCAAAAGTTGATACAATGATTAGTAAATATTCTGTCACTAACCTTATTATTATATCGTTAAATTTAGCGAAGGTAATTCGTAACCCAATGATATTATACTGAAATTATTTTAAAATAACTTTATGTTAATAGGCTTTTATTGTTACATCTTAGTCGATTCGACTCACTGTAGTCGAAGTAGCTAGTGCTGCATTTGATTTGGTTGATAAGTTGCAAGTTCTAAGTTTAGTAGGCTGCTAGCCAGTCTGCACAATAATTTGTATGGCCACATACTTTGGTATATGCTACACTTTAAAGATAGCACCTACTGCATTTGATTTATAGTCAATGCAAATAATCACACATGCTATAGTCAATTGGTAGTCAGAATAATCAACTAATTGTAAGTACATTCAACTTGATTGCATTGCATTTGACTGCTATTTCAAAACTGGCGACTCTTTGTTTTGTGGCTAAACGTCAGCGTCACTGGCCACCAATTGATGGCAACCTTTGAAATCACTTTTTAATTTATAAATGAAACCCCTGAAAATTTTACTCAATTTGAACTCTAACTAACATCAATTACAACCTTTCATTCCACATTTCTCCGCTCTGTGTTCCTCAACTCCCGCATACAAAGTTGTCGCCATAAACCTATACGCATCACGTATTCTACCACTTGTGTATCTTTCGCCAATAATTTCATCTGCTGCTACAGCTACTATTCCCTTTGCAGTCTTAGAGCTTGCTAGGGTATCCCTGTTCCTCTACGTTGTGTACCAAGTGTTCCACGTAGCTCTCGATTTGTACCGTTAGCGTATTGTTGTCCGCAAACCGTTTTAGGGCGCTATTAGGCGTGGCCTTAGTTATAACGTTTACGGGGTTATTTTAACCGCTTATTTACCGAAACTTATCGATTTCCCAGGTTTCGTATACCTTTTTCAGACTTATTACACCTATTATTAAACGTTTTCCATTCGTTGTACACAGTTTCAATAGGCACTTGTAAAAGCTTTGGGAGTTTATTTATACCTTTACAAGTATCGAATATAATTCTAGTTATTTAACGATGATTCTTAACGTACCAATAGTTACCATTCCTATATTAAAGCTTCCCATTATTCCGTATACTTCCTATGATGATACTGTTTGTATTAAAAGCTTATATTTGATGAATATGTAGTTTATAAGGTTTCTGGTAATTGTAAACTTCCTTTTTATACTTTTTCTCGTTAAAGAACATTACGAACCCAATTTACCATATGAGGTTAGTATGATCAATAAATAAGTTATTTGTAAAGATTAATAACTTCACCATATCTAGGTTTAATGAAAATATATCATAACAATTTTTCAAGTTGTTCAATTACCACTTCATTCTTTTAATTAGCTTCTTCAAGTCCTCGTCTAATGGATCCTGTATCTATGTCGAGATGAATAGGATTGACGATGCCTCGAGTTAGCATAACGTGGCAATATAAGCTATACAAGCTATTTATTCCAGGTATTGCTATAATTTTATCTCGTCGGCTTTGTCGATATTCGTTAAGCTCGTAGCTTACCCTTATTGGCTTAAGCTAATATACGTACCATTTTTGCCTTAATAATATGGATACGGATTACCGATTAATTAAAATTAAATTTTATACCTTTAGCTAATATTTCGATCGGCTTACACTTCTAAAAGCTTGATGTTTTGATAGCACGCTATTCTATAACCACAAACCTAATATTATAGAGGAAAATGGTATTGTTATTTTACATAGCCACTATACCAAAATCTTTTCCCTTTGTAATTAATAGGTACAAGTAAATCGTTCAAGTTTTCATACCTAATCTGATTCTAATTGGTACCTGGTACGTTAAAAACTAATAAATAATTACTTCAGCTAATAAAAGTAAAGGTTGAATTCAACTTAATACAATACTGATTAGAAACATGTACTCTACTTCTTTCGGTAGTTTTAATAATATAATCCGTTGTAAATCAGTAACAGCATGCATGTTCTTTTTCGTTATGTTACGGCCATTCAATATAAACTTACCGCTTTTGCAAGCAGTTAAACTGGTAGTAATTCTGACGATCAAACTTTGTTTGAGTTTTCATATTGTAGACTATTAAGTAACGATTCAATCCTAACTTGTATCACCGTGTCCTTGAATAATTTACCGTGAATTTTGGTACGACAGGTCTGTAGTCTAATATTTAACTTCGTGAACCATTCTCAACTCCAAAACAATAGTGTTTTAGACTTTTAATTACGTCAAAGTTACAATTTAAATACCTCTTTATATAAAAAGGCCGTGAATATCCACTCGGTTGCTTTCCTATAAAGGTTTATCCAGTATTTTAATAATGCCCTTGATATGTAAATTAAATATAGGTTTTCTGTTAGTATTTTTATTCAAAATACTTATGCCATTGTATATACCCTTCCAGGCTTATATTTTTTGTTACCTTCATATTCTTTACTCTATATTCTTCTTTTTGATGGTGTTTTACAACGCTAAAGTTCTATTAGTTTGTTAATGATTAGTTCGGGCGTATTATGTTGGCTAATTCGTTAGGTTCGAATGTTTTCGACTTTGAGATCTTTATCAAAGCTAGGAAGGTTTTGTACGGTTTGACTTATGTAGTACAGAAAGTGATAGGGCCGTTAAGAGCTTTAACTATAACATTTTCGCTGGTGATAAGTAATATTTTGTACGGCCTATCTTATTTGCTTGGCTTTTTCTATGTGAGAACTTTCTTTTTAAAAAGGCAAGTATAATACTTCTGTTATCGATAGTCAGTTTTTCGATGTTAAGGTTTTTATGGACCTAACATCGTGCCTGTTCCTTAATCAGTTTCTTTAGCGACATAATAGATGCTATAATTCGATTCAGGGTATTTTGCTATAGTAGCAATTATTTTTTATACGTGGATAGGCTTTAGATATCCGTAAAGTTAATTCAAAGCCATAAAGGCTAATTACATTGTTAAAGTCTTTTATTTCTATTTCAAACCGTATTTCCAAATCTTTAAAGCTTTTAATTTCCAAATAAAAGATATTGTAGGTCCCTCGTTTGGGAGTGTAAACTCTCTCTACCTTACCAATACAATAGTAGACCTGAACGGAAACTTGTTTACACTAAATTCAATCGACTGAATATCAACTTCGAACTTTATCGTAATATAATTAGTATGGGTATCGTAAATTAGTACGTTTGGAAATCACAGGTACGTATTAATTTACAAAATTCGTAATACATTCTATATTTTTTTCGTGGTAATAATCTTAAGGGACTTAGCGACGTACAATGCCGTGGTGAAGTTAATAACGTAAAATACTGATTTTCTGTCTAAGTAAAACATTTCTTCATAATCCTTGGATTTAAAGTCTTAATCTTTTTAAACGTAAACTTAAACCTTAGAGGAGTTTATGAGTTTATTGGGAAATAGTCATAAAGCTGCTTACTTGCCTTTGATGTTGGCAAATTTACATTTTCGTAACCAGTTGCCTTTAAAACCTCATATAGTTTGTTAGTTGTCCGGTAGTTCAATTGGCGATATAGTTGACAGAATTATAAATTCATGGGGTTTAATATCATTACCTTGAAATATCAAAGATGTAATTAAATGTGTTCCTAATTCAGGATAAGGAGAAACCTGTTGCCTCCCTCGACCAGAATCAATTTATCAGTCTTTACGTTAGTATTAATGCCGAGTTTTTTCATATCTTTCAAGAAAAGAAGAAATGGTAAAGAGAATTCTGAAATGTGAAAAATAATATGACTAACTATGGTAGTAACAGTTGTCGATTTTTGTATAAAGGCTCTTTTTCAAAGTTAAAGTTAACTTTGGCCTTACCGGCATCCTCATGGCTAAGTACCATAGTAATATTAGTATCCCTTTGTCATGCGATGTATTATGAATAGCTTTTTGTTAAGTACTATACTACCCTATTTTCCGGTATAATACTTTGAAGGACTTATTCCACGTAACGGTCGCAGATAGTAAACAGATGTGTAAGATTAATTCTTTTGTTTTCATGTTGACGATAGGGGTATTTATATGTTAGGCGATATAAAAAGACGTGTTTAACGAGTTATTACTTTATTTATGAACCAGTGCTGGTATCTTCGTACTAACCAATAATCTTAGTCTCATGTTTCTCCTCTTTAATTTCATTTCCTTAAAAGTCTACAATAGAATTAAAGTAATTTTACTTGAAAGCGATAAGGTACTGAGCGTAATACATCGCCTGTTATTAGTAATGTTTAGCCGAAAGGTAGCGGGTTGACTAATTAATAGACTTGCTGCAACTCCAACATAACTTATAGTTGGGATTAAATTTAGCTTAATAATTTGAAGATCTCACAAAAAAGGAATACCATTCTTCGTATGTGGCTTAGTATTTACCTCCCTAGGTCCGGGCCGTCCGTTAATCGTTTTAGCCAGACTGTCCGTACTTGCGGTCGATATAATACGTATAGGAGGGATTTTATTTGTCATCGCTAAATTTTAGATCTGAGGGGTATATACTAATGAAACTTGGGACTTGAGCTATCACGGTTATAATTGGTGACCGTAACTAGTTCAAAAAAAAACCTTTTATAGGTGGCGTTAGGACATTATCAGGCGTATTGAAATAACAGCCTGGCAGGTTTTCTAGCGTAACGTGTTTTTGCCAACTCCTATCTTCCCCATTATCTGTTGGCAAAACATTAATCTATTAAGCATTTAATTGAGGTTTATATTACATTCCGTCCTTTTCATGACCCAATATGTACAACCACTTGATAATGTTACAGTTTATGTAGTATTAGATGAGATTCATATCCTATTTGAAGTAATCTTTAAAACAGTTATTAATTTTTCAGAAGGAAAAGTAATTTGTTTAGTACTAAAGGTAATAATCGTCGGTTTAACCGGTAAGAATAATGGGGAATAGCGAGTAAAATTCAGGCTGTTTAACTCTTATTTGGCGGTAAATGTTTGAAAATGAGCGTAATTAACATTGAGTAGGTTGTATAGCTTACTGTTATACTTGTTCTTTTCCCCATAAGTCTTAACAAACGTAGTAATTACTAAGTAATCCGTATCTACCATAGATATGTATCAAGTGAGAAGGGTAATATATTGGTCGTATAAAGTTTTTAAATCCCTAGACTTGTGATAGGCATAATATTGATGTTGATAGACGGAGTAGTTACCCTTGGCCGAGTTTGGAGGGCAAAATCCAGTGGTTGTACCCACCATAGGCTCGCGCGTAATACCGTTTCTTCCTTGATTTAGTTGCGGAAACTGGACTTGTTAAGGATATTAGGGGGAAAAGGCTCAAGGTTTCCGTAACAAAGAACTTGGTAATACTCCTTTTAGTGTTAAGGGGTACGTCGAGGTTCCTGCTCAATTAACTGGTGGCTTTAAGGACTTACTATATATGGTTCAATTAATTCTTCATAGCCAATCACAATAACACGGTAAAATACTTATGTAAAAGGGTCTGGGGATCTTATTTGGGCTTAAGCGTAACCTTGGAAACGAGTTTAAGGGATTTATGGGGTGTTATAACAAGAAATGTCTTTGCCTTTATCCTCATATATATATTAAGAATCTTTAGCGTATTCGTATAGTATTTATATCTAGTGACCATTCTTTCTGACTCTTGTTTTTAATGTAATTTTACGTTTACATGGGATATTTCTTAGTCTGACTTTAACTAACTTTTCTGATTTCTTTAATTTATTTATTCTTCAATTCGTGAAAAAATCGATGTAATCGCAAATAGAATCTACACCAAAGTTTCTATTATCGTATTTGACGTCGAAGATAAAGTATAAAATGTATTTGATAAGGTTCTCAGGGGTGGAGTCTTCGTTGACATCCGTGAACTAGAGGTTTTTGTCGTAGTGTTTCGAGAAGATACTTCCAAAAGGCCCGAATTGCTTCCTTCATCGCATGGTCGGTAACGTTATCAATTCAAACTTGTTCTCAATCTATCGTGGTGAAGTTTGAAATATATAAGGGGTAAGAGAGTGATATTAAGTGGTAGGTCATAAATTTGATGTTAAAGTTAGTTCTTATTAAAAGTTGTATGATTTAGTCGTTGTTTCGATTTGAAATTTGCAGTAGTATTACTTGTAATAATAGTAGTCGTGATAGTATTGACTTAAACGTTTGCTAACTTAACGACTTGGCTATCTTTAAGACCTTCAAGCGGTTAATCTCAATGTTTAGAAGACTATTCCAATAAGGATTTCTTGGTGTTTTTCAATAGCAATACAGTTGTTACTATCCAGGCCCCTATAAATAGTATGCTTAGTTGAGAAGTCTTGATTTTTACTTCCTGTAAATTTCAGGCGTAAAAAAAGGGGCTCTTTGTCAGAACTCACCCTCTACCTTACGAAATTACAAAGTGTAACCGGAAAGCATCTTCTTCTTTTACCTAGCTTATCTGTACTTAACCTAATAAGCACAGATTAGTATTAGTAGGCCTTTATAGTTACAAGGTATTCGATTAGAATCACTATAATAGAAGTAACAAGTTTTCTATTGAAATTGGTTAATAAGTTGCAAATTCCAAGTTTTGCAGACCACTAGCCGATTGAAGACTAATTTGTATGGCTAAATGCTTTGGCCCGTACTCCACTTTGAATTGGGCACCTACTGAACTTAACTTAAAGTTAAAGCAGTCAATCCCACAAACTGTGGTCAAATTTAATCTGTACAATCAACTAAATTTAAGCATAGTTGACTTGACTTCATTTCATTTTACTGCTATTCCATAATTTATTACCCCACGTCATAACGCGTTCCAAACCATCCCAAACCAGTAAAACGTTGATGTCAATATAATTTTTAAAGCATGAACCATTTGATAGATACTTTTATAAAACGGAATATTATCAATAAATATAGAGAATCAATTAGCCATTGGCCTTTAAAAAGGGGATTGTAAAAGCAGAAAAGGATAATGTTAATTAATAACTCCTTATACATTAGATCAACCGACTACTTGATCGATTACAATCTTTCATATGCCGGCGTGAGCTTTGAATACTCTCGCAAATAATTTTTTTCATTATGGAAAATTTATGTTACACAAATGGATCACGTTAGTTTTCCTTATATATCGGTAAAACCGGTGAAATTTGGGCATTAATTATTCTTTGAACTTCATAAAAAAGAATATCGGGCGTTCAAATGCTTACAGAGAGCTCAAAAGTATGTAAGTAAAAACGTTCACCTATTTATTCGCTGTCCTCTTATTAAATAAAGCTTTCTATGGAGGTTAAAATATTATTTCTATACCAACAATATTACTGAATATTACGAAGCGACATCGATCAAGACGTAAACGTGTAAAAATACACATATAAACACTTTGAACCGAAACAACTATGATGAAGACATCATGATTTAACCAGTAAATAGATGTAAATTGTATTTAGGTTAATACTCTATTTATATGAATAAAATCAATCCTAAGATGATTTAAACCATTAAATCAAGATTATGTTTTATCAATAATACATTTTTCAATAATAATATCTTCGTGATTCGAAATTGACCCCCTGTATATAATACTTAAAAGTGGCTTGATGTGGTTTTTCACGAAAGAAAAATCTTGTGCGGCGACACTTTATACAATTAGGGCGTAATAATATATCTCCTCAAGTATTACATCCGTAAATTCTTTGCTATATATTTTTAAAACCGTATTTAATTAATTAGAAGCACTCACCATATTTTTCAACGTTAATATACAATGGGGTAACGTTAACTCAGGTAGTTATCGAAATATAGAATAATATCCGCGTCCGAATGAATATAAATACCTTTCGGTGGGTTTTCTACATGAATTCTTTCTTAATCCCGTTTGAAAATAAGGGGGAAAAAAGGTTGGTACTTAAATAGTATTACCTTAAGCTTACTCTGTTGTTTCTTTTATTACACTAATGTTTCTGTACGTTCATTATATATCATTCCATCAGCTATTACTCCTTGAAGAATACTTGGTACATCGCTTGATTGTTGCTGACATTAACTTGATCGATCGTAAGCTACGTATTTTTATTAGTTCGTAAAACAGGATGAGTAACCATTATGCTAATATATTAAAATATATTGAATAAAACGAAGTTTATTTAACGTCTATACCCTATATAAAAACGGTTCTTGAACTCAAAGAACAAAATTAATCAATGATATCCGGAGTGTTAAGCGCTTTAACCTACGTAATAGCTAAGGTTACGATACTGGTTATCAAAACCTTGTTATTAATAGTTGAATTAATGTCAATTAATATGATTTCTATATTAATTGGTTTCGAAAAGCCAATGATCATATTCGCATAATTGCACCAGAGTACAAGAAAATCTTTGTAATAGCCCTTGACGTTCAAGTACCAGTAAATTCTCGTGTAGTAAAACGATTGTATGTTTTTACGCGTTATTTATACAATAAATAAAACATTTACTTGGGATTTAAACCGGAATACATCGTTAATTATAAACTCCGTCGTTTTTTGAACGGTGTAATTGAATCGATGAACCATTCGAATTCTATTTAATCTTTTTGTGGGGAAATTCTTTTATTGAAGTATTCCAAACTAAATATCATAATCCAAAAGAAAAAGATCGTAATGGTCAAAGTATTAAATCTTTGTAATATGTGTGTTAAATAGGTTTTTACTTGACGAAAGTGAATAATTAGGGTATTAAATCAAATATATTTAAGATTGATTTCGTTATTACCTTCAATAACTCCGGTTATAAAGTTTTTGTTTTCGCTAATTCACCTAATATTTTGAAAAGGTTCTTCATTTCAAAAAATTGAAAAGTTTTTTCGGGGTTTCAAATAGAAGAGATTCAAGTTATAAAACTCATATAAACATTTCAAAAAAAATTGTATGAATAAGTATCCACCAGTCTAACCTACCTATCAATTCCATTACTTATTACTTTTTGCATTTCTATAAGTATTTTATATGAAATAGAGTAAATTTCGCGAAAATACGCTTTCATTACCGAAGTATACTATGGTTAAGATATAATAAAATCAGGGTTTTCGAATAAAATAAAAAGCGTTTGTTAAAGACCATGGTAAACGAAGTCATTTTAGTAATAACTTTTCAATAATTGATCAATAGCCCTATACAAATCCTAAACATCAAGTAAATTATTACCGAATCCATGATGAAATTTGAAACTAAAACATATTTTAATATAATATCCTCAACTTTACGCTTAGATTCCTTCTAAACCTTGACGAAAACCTTTAAGGTTTTATTTTTATCGCCTTTAGAATGTTATTTTTTGTAAGTAGTAGTTTCTGGACTCATTTGGTAGGAGAAACCTGTAACCTTTGCCATTCTATATCATGACGCTTTTTTATACTATTTTAAATCGATTGATATAGTGACATCAATTTTTAGAATAATATAAAAGATATTTTAGATAAACGCACTATGGGAAGGCGTTTGATCAGTAGAGTTCAACAATATAATAAAATAGGAAACTAATATAGTAGCGGACGCTAACGCGGCGAGAGAAAACAAACTCATGACTTCGTAAGCCGGTTCTTTGTATCTGAATTAAATCTCAGTAAGGGGATAATAGCCCTAGAATTGAGCCCCTAGTTATCATCCATACCTGTGCCTACACTTGCAATGTTATTCATCTGGTAATATGCCATATATTCAACAAATCCCCAGCACTCCAAGTAACTTTATACGTTCAAATTTGTGGAAATGTCGATAATTAACCATATATCAAGTTCATATAATATTTTAAATATACCAAATTTATGTTTTTACGTGTTGGAAACCTTTTAGAGGGCCTTAGCATCAAGTTGTTAGGTTCTGTACGTAAGAACGGACTCCCTAACAAAAGTAGACTAATGACCTAACATTTTCACAATAATGCATAGTTCTTTTTACGAAAGGCAAACGGGACTCTTCGTAGGTATTCCGGAAGTGCTCGCTATTTTATTAGCTCTATTATCTGTAACTATCACAGGAGTTACTTAAAGTTTTCGCCGATCGTTAATAAATAATATAAAGGTTTGGTGGTAGCATTGAAAATTTTGTGGGCTGCCTGTAAATATTTGGGTAAAGATGTTGCTAATAATACTGCAAACTACAATTGCAAATCGCTAAGCCCGAAACCCCCTACGCCAAACATGAACTTCAGTGACGAATAACCTACAACCTCAACCTCACTTCCTATATCTATCTTTTCTCCTACATCTCAAGATTGTCAATCATTTATATTCTCCCAAGATCATCAAATCGTAAGTGTATAAAACACGCACAAATAGTACATGGAGAATCTCTAAGTCGTGGCAAATAGCTACGTCACAACACTTCTAAATCGCTAGTCCTCATCTTATCTAAACTGGCGTCAACCCGCCTGCCAAAATATTGAGATATCTGTTTTAAAAGCAAAGCTAAAGTCAATTAAGCTCTTGGGATTCATTTCAAGCAGGTATTACTACCAAAATTTATGTGGTAAAAATGTTGACGAAATCTTTATTGAAGAACACTTAAATAATTCTGTCGGTTACTAATTTTTGATTCGAACGCTGGTAAAGATTTTGCTCGCGGTGTTCGCGTTTCCCAAGACTTTCGTAAGTTTTCTAACAACTAGATTATTGATATTTGGAAAACGATTCACAAAGAAGTTGAACCCAAGGTAAAAATAAATGTTCGCAAACGCGACATCTTTATTATATATACAAACACAAGAGAACCAGTAGAAATTATTTATAAATTGGTATAATTGCAGCATTTTCTATATTATACTTAACTTCAAGACCTTCAATATTAAGTGTTATGAGAAATAGGAAAAGAAATTACCAATGACTACTAATACCTAAATATAAGTTCTGGAAAACTACCCTATGATCACTGAAAATGAAACTTTCAATCCTATTAGTGATAACTTTGTATACCCCAATGATTAGAACCCCTTTCATGTATTGAGCTTATAAGACCTAAGCGTTTACTAATCAGAATTTGTCTGTTTTTGTTTAAAACCGATAATGAAGCGTTGGCTCCAAAACAATTCGTCGTCATCAAACGATGAATTTTCAAACGTCGTTGTGGATTTTAAACTTTTATTCGAGAAAACCATTAGAGACAAACCGTATATTAACCTTTCAGAATCCTATTATAAAATTATGTTTTAAAACGATATTTGATACTAGTGTTTATAAATCCCTTAGGGATCTTACATGCTTCATCACGGGATAATTTACTAGTCATACGGAAAATAATAATTAAGTTGTTGAATTAAGGCTGTATTCATACAAGAAGCCATTTTGTTGTGTATCCAGGTATTTTTCGTTAAAACCCCCGAAAAATGCTTACTTTTTATATCTATTACAAACAGAGTAACGTTATTACGCAAGCTGATCTATAACCTTTTTATTAAGAAAAACTTTGCTAAAATTATAAAGATTAAGTGGTTTACTATGCTGGATATTAAGTTTGCTTTTCATTTGCCACATATAAATGAAATATATGAGTACAAAACTATGTTCCGTATTTGTTTCGGATTTTCTGAATGACTAGTTACCCTTTTTGGTTGTTCTATCATACCAGCCACTTTCTAACGATAAATCAATAACTAAACACAACAATTTTTCGATATTTATATATCAATCACATAAACTAGGTTTTACTATACTCGAATTATATCTTGAATTGGTATAATGTTAGAGTTAAACTGGTATTAGACGACTTGAACGATGGTAAATCAAACGTCAATATATTTAAATACAAATTTAATATTCAATAACTAAGTATTTGGGGTATATCATCGAGGCGGAGATCGAAGTACATATAAACCCAGAAAAGATACGCATTATTCAAGTAAAGGCGGCTCCCATATTTTTATAAAGAGTATCGAGGTTTCATAAATTAGTTCAAATTTACTGTTCATTCATTCGCGATTATACCGTCAAAACAGGCTCTTCAATTCCGTTAATGAAAATGAAAGTTTTTATGGTTTGAAAGAAAGTGACTTTTAAACGGCATAATTTTTTTTTTTTTTAAAGACTCTTTGTTAACAAATAGGACTACGAATAAAAAAGCGGTCTTAAAAACCGATTGTTTCAGATGAGCTTTGGGGTGTTGTTGATTATATCGATAAAATTATAGTGTTATTCGTGGAATTACGGATACTAGTAGTTTTCAATCCGATTAATGCAATTAAGAAATTTATGACAAGATGTATTTAGAAATTATAAGTTATTTGAAAATATGAAACGCGGAGCTCTGGGGTATAACCTATTATTATGGACTCATGCCATTGGCCATTAAGTCTCTTGGTTGCGTAATTATGCATTTAATTGGATGAGCAGTACCAGGCCCAGACGTGGTCCAGTTGTGGTCCTCAGATATTACTTGTAAGAGAACGTGCGGGTCGTACATGAATCGTATACATAATTCTTGTATAAAAGACCTCTATAACCTTTTTAGTCTTCCTTAGTACCTTAATTATGAATTTCATTTGGCACCGATTTCGTATACCTTCGTAAGTCGAACTATGATATATAATTGAGGTTTATTTTGATGTTTTAAATGGATTTCTTTTAAAATAAACCAATCGATAGTAAATTTTCAAAATTTTGCGTTATACTTTATCTTTATCGAAGAGGATAAACTGTTGACGAATACCCAGTTTTTCAGCTTTATATATATATTTCCTATCTCGTCGAAACCGACTTGTGCCAATACATTTCGTTTTTAAAATATTATAAGCAATATCGCTTTGATTTCAAAGTAAATATAATAACACATTAAATCGATTTCTGTATTCGACATTTTATCTGATTTCCCCTAAGTCGTTATTAAATTTTAATAACTTGAACCCGATTTGGCGGCTATGTATACTGATACTATAACGTTGAAAAATAGCAGAAAGCGATACAATTAACCGTTACTAGATGGATTTGTTTTTGCGTAGGCGGCGACATGTAAAAGAACGAAATTTATCTTGAAAAAGGATTAATAAAAGAATAAAAAACATCGGTATGCGTTTTTTTTACTTATAGTGTTATTTTAGATTGATGGAAAAGCAAGTTATGATAAATTGTAATGAGAACAGCAGATACGAGGAAATATATAATAAAAGTCAGTTTTTCGATTATATTGAGGCTATTCTTCGCCACTTTTACCACTCGAAAAGAGTTCTAGTTGAATATAAAAAAAGATTCATTAACGATAAAAACTTACAGGTACCGTTCGTTATTAAATTCAAAATATTTCTTGCTTTAATACGCGGTACGAACTATATTTTAAGTGTTCAATACAATCATTTTCCTTTCCTCATCTCTTGACGCATTGGAAAAAATATTATTATGATGAATAATAGCCGTATTAACTATGTTACAACTTTAACTAAATATTACAAGCATACGGACAAATTAAGATGTTTCAATTTAAAACGACGTTGAAATCGATATTGATCGGGCCCCGTATAGGTATCGCGACTGGATAGAAATATAATTATAATAGGAGTTTACGTCGTTTAAGTATTCTCGTTAAAAGGCCACGAAAATCGCAGTCGATTATTCTAATAAACTAGATCTGTATAAGAATAGAACTAAGGAAATCGGACGACGTAGATAACGTCAGAGGAGCGCCGGGATAAATATGTTATTAAATGTTACCTATGCTGTAGCTTGTCGGTTCATTATTAACGGAGTTTCAAATTTCGCCCGGCTTTTCCTCCAATGTAAGTATATGCGATTTAAGTCGAAAAAGTAGATTTAAGTTTTCCATTATTGACGATTGGGAAATTTTAACTCTTAAATGTAATTTCGTTCACAAATTATATGATCTTCATGATGTAATCATTTGGTAAAGTAAAAATGAGTTTAATTTAATTCAAATACGTATAAATATAAATCCATTTCTTATCCTTATATTTTAATAATACATCTTTTCTAAATACATATATCTATTCTCGCTGTAAATATTATTGTATTATAAAAAAGATCTTTATTGAAAGGTTATAGATGAAGTCAATTATACTATTATATTTTCGAAATTTTGGTATGATGTTAGGGTTACAGCGGGAATACGTGTATTATCTTTGTTACCATGTTTCGCCTAATTATTGATCAAATTTCGAGCTTCGTGAAAGTATATATTATTCCCTAAATAACGAGGTATGTTGGTAGTCCTGCCTATAGATGTAGGCGATTCGTTGTAATGTAGTCGATGTGAGTTACTGCGGTCGAAGTAACTAGTGCTGCATGGTTGAGAGTCTTAGTTGCAAGTTCTAAGTTTGGCAGACCGCTAGCCAGTCTATACACCAATTTGTATGGCCAAACGCTTTGGTTTTTAACCTACTTTGAAGTGGGCACCTACTGCACTACACTTTCAATGCAGCTTTATAAACTATATTCAATTTTTAGTACGTACAATCAACTTTACTATAAGTAAAGTTGACTTAACTATACAGCATTTGACTGATATTCTAACATGGGATATAATTTTTAATATGTTATAAAAACGATATTCCAAGGTAATTTTCAATGTTGGTGACACGTGCAATAGTTTATAGATATAGGGGATTAGCAATTAATTCGGTAATATTACGCTTTAGGTTGAAGGATATTTGAGGTATTATAAAAAAAAATTTTATGAACTTGCTTACCAGAAACTCGCCAACGATATAACGTATAAGAGACTAATTGTAATTTGTTTTCGCTATAATGTTTTATGAAATAACGCGAATTTTATGATCAAAAAAATTAACGGTTATGAACAAGAAAGAGAATCAGTCCTATTTTCAACCCGAGTTAGCGGAGTTTCGCTATCTGTTTAAGAAGGAAAAGGAAACGTCTTTCCCTTTACATTTTAAGAAATTAAAATATTATATTTATATTAAATCAAACGAGGATAAATTTTTATGGGATAAGTCATAAGGATCATGACATTCGATAATACGAAATTAATATCTCGAATTTCCGCGTTAGTTTACCGAGTTAATAAATAAGCCTTAGGTTTTAATATGTTATTTATTGGTAATAACGTCAGTATCATTCATTTTGAAATATGGTGGCTGGTGGGAGATTACATAGATTACCAAGCCTTCAAGAAAATCCCGGAGTAAAATCGTTTTTTCCTGCCTTTCATGAAGTAAAACCATCGCTTATTATTGGGGTCGACGTAACTTCGGAAATTTAATATTTGAAATGTCTTTTACCGTATCTGATTACCACCTGAATGAAAGAAATTTATCGGATTTTCGTATTTATTTCGACTTATTCAAATAATAGGTTATCTCTTTTGGGTTAACAAAAGTTTTAACGACGTTTTAACTTTATATTAATTATATAATAGGGGATATTTTGTATCATATATTTTCATTTCAACTTAACGACCTTGTAGTTTTCTTTTTTGATATTAAGTAAAACCATATGGCGAAAATTCGCGTGGTTTTAAACCGTTTTCGCGATACTGAATTAAACTTAAACCTAAAAAATCTAACTTTGAAAAAGAGGAGATAAAAAACCTTAGGTATAGTGTAATGGTTAATGTAAGTATCCGGGCCGACCCCAAAAAAGTCCGGGTTATTTTCGAAAAAAAAAAAAAGGGTTTACATATTGTTCGGAAAGTTTGAAGTTTTTTAAGTTTTGTCGAATTTTATCTAAATTATATAGTAACTGTTGCGAATTAATTTATTACCTGAATCTATATACGAATTATAGCACTCGGAAAACTTAAATGAACCAGAAAAAATACCCTTTAAACGTTAAAAACCCTATTCGTTACAACCACAATTTTGGTATATTAGAACTCAAACCGGAAATCGTTGGTAAAGACAGATTATTCGGGAAAAGGTATAAATTAGTGATATGCATAAACAGACGAAAAAGATAGTTAAAAACCGGAAATATATCATTTCACACTATTATCGAACGCAAAGAGTAATTATATTGTGTACAATGAGACAGTTTTCGTCATGGTATCTTATTAAAGGTATAACTATCGTTACGACGTAGTAGTCGTACCCTATTTACTAATTTAACTAATTATGAAGTATTAAAAAATTAGTTACATTTGCATTCAAAACGTTATATTCCATATGCCGAAGTTTTTTCTTTTCTTGAATATTACTCACGTTACGGATGCCCGACCCAAATCGTTATCCTAAATATATTCAGCCGTAGATCATAAAATAATCCCGATGTTTCACAATGCTGCACCGATGTTTTTTAGCTCATTTAACAGTTATATCGCATATAATAACGATAAATTTATATATTGCACGAATGAATATTACAACGGAAGAAATGGATAAATTTGTTAAAACAAAATCATAGTAATCTTATAGCGATAAAATATATTTAGAAGGGTAATTAAATGACCCTAAGACGTCGGCGATTACGGTATCGCCTTGGTTTCGGCCCGTATTCACACCGCTCACTTCGGTCACGCCGAAAGAAATCAAGTTGTCGACGGTTATAGTATTTTTTTTTCGGTTTGGCCTACGCTATTACCGCTGACTTCGGTAACGCCAAGCGGTTATGTTATTTTTAGACCGGGCGCCTTGACGGAGTTACAAAATTATATTGTAACGAATAACTCATTATAAGTTGTTCAATTATTCACGGTTACTGAAGGCGTTAAAAGTTTTCAAATTAAGGTAGAATATTCGGTATAAATTACGAACTATATTATTGATACGAAAGATACGTTAAGTCACCATAATCTTTTATATATATTGACTAAGGAATTATAAACAATGAAAATTTTGTAATGAACCCCTTATTCCCTTATGAAAAGTCATTCGGGTAAAAACGGTTTATTTTGGTTTTTTCAACGGGATTACTGTACAAAAGGGATAATCATAAATATCAGTTGTTTATATCGAATATATACGTAATATAACGGTATGAAACCTCATCATATCCTACGATAAAACCTTCTTTAACCCATTTTTATTCTGATTCGATATTAATTTTACATTTCTCATAGCTTAATAGTTGATTGACCGGTTGCAAAAAAGGCCCCCCAGTACTAATGTGTTCTTACAAACCGACTCTTCCAATTTATTTTATGAAAGATGATATAGTTCATGACCGTTCAAACGTATACGAAATACTTTCGGGATACATAATAACGATTTATTAGATTCTCGGCATTTACTATTAACGATTGCGGCTTGGATTGTTTAAGTATTTTCAAACGGCCCCATATTTTCTAATTGGAGTTAAATAACTGTTATCGACGATATAACACGTGTAAACGAACCATAATATCAAATAAGTAAATTGAAAGGCTTCAAAGTCCCTATAGATCATCGTTGGCTTTGCGTAGTTTAATTAGGTATTGTATTTCATAACTTATCCATTATTATGAAATAATTGAATGTTGACGCTTATCGAATTCAATACTAATCAGCCAATTAATAAATAGGGAATATTTCTTATCCTTGAGGAAAATGGATATAAAAAATCTTTAATCAATTGAGCAAAGAAAGCTTTTACGTTCTGAACAAATCAGCGTAATGGTACAGAATTTACTAAGGCGGTCATAATATATACTGAATAATGAATAGATATGACGGTAGACTATCGACTATGTTCTGCTAAACAATATAAATTAAGCTATGAAGTTTATTGTGGTTTACATAACATTAAAACTAATCGCCTTAGTAAGAAGCTTGATACGGTATATAATAAATGACGTATTATTAGCGTTTTAAACCCATCTAATATTATTATTGTTATCCTTAGAAAATACCTTCAATTTTAACTAAATTTGGTGAAACTAATGATCACGGATCCTTTTCTCCCTCAGATCTCATTTCATATACACATAGGATTGGGTTTTGTTGCAATCAATACTAGGAAAGGTATATACAAGGAATTTACAGTTTAGAATATTTGAGCTACGAAAACAGAATGATGACATATTCATTATATATTGGTCAAGTAAAATAGTTATAATAAATCGAATTTAAAGTTGTTGAACCATTATGGGTATATAATAACCCGAAATGAATTTACATCGAAATTGAAAAACGTATGGTTTTACAATGCCCCAACGTTTTGATGCTATCGTTAGGTACATTTTAAAAAAGCTTATATCGGGTTCGTTACCTTTGTTCCGAGGAAAATATTGTATTTATGTGGAGCCGTGAAAATGAATTGTTTTTGTATTATAATATGATATATAGGATTGAGTATATATTACCCGGTTTTTTCGAATAGGTATCCAACTGTAAACCAATTTTTACTGAAAACTTAGAATGTTTTACCTAAATAAAATTATTATCTTCGTTTTAATCCTTCAGTCAATAACGCCGATAACGTTAAAACTATTATTACGATTAGCTCTAGAGGTTAAGGGGTGTCGGTGGTAACGGACGGTGGGAAACGGAATAGATACTAAACAGTGCCGATAAGGGCGGCAATCATATGATGGGGAGGATACTAAGCGAAATAAACAAGAGATAATGAAGTTTAACAGGAATGGTATCAAAGAGGCTGATGAAAGCGAATAACATGGGGTGGGACGGGAAAATCGGGCTTTTAGATGGGATATAAGGGATCGTAATTTAACAATTTACGCCCGAATAACGCGGTCGATAGGGGTATGATTATGAGCCTGTTTTCAGTTGGTTTGGTTAACCAATTTCTATATAGGGTTAATAAAGAGAACGTGAATAGAAAAAGAGCTTTTACAATAAAGTTTTCAATATCGCTTGCTATATTTTATAAGCCAAACCCTATATTAATTATGAAAATATAATTTACGTAATTATATCCTTTCAATTACCTATTGTAAAACTATCATAAGGCTTATAATGAATACCGGCGGAGATCCGGGTAAAAATGTTTCAAGTTAATATACGATAAGTAAAAGGCGTACGGTTACGGTAAACGAAAAAGACGATAAAAGGGGACGGTAAAGTTTTTGGAGACGAAGAGGTCAGAAAAAAGGTAGGGTGAGGGCGTATAACTCAGGGTATGGTGATATATACATAATCGGAATAAATATAACACGCTATATGTGGGCGATATTATGTAGTTGGGTAAATTAGTAACTTAAATGGAATAATGCCAAACTAAAAACGGATTCTTAGCTTGGAACTTTACGTCAACGCTTACGGGCAGTTCATGAAATATTAACACTATTCTAGAACATTATAATAAACTACCTCAGTAACGTCAATAGGCTAGGCGAATTTACAAAAAAGTTTATTTTTGAATACAATACAAGAAGAACTAAGATTCAATCGGATCTCTAGCGAAATTAATTTTCAATCTTACCTTATTATATAGCTTTTGATAAGCGTAATATATATAAAGGCGGTAGACGAGAATATTAACCAAAAACTCTTAAAAATTTGATAACAAATTAATGGAAAATATATAAGTATCATTAGCTGATAAAAGAGTGAATTTAATCTCATCTTTATTATAATCGAATACGAAAAGGTTACCCATATTTATTTATTCATTTCATTGTACTATCACCTGCTAATGTTTGCCGAGAAGCGACGCACTGGCTACTATGAAATACTTCTGTAGATGCCGGCGGAAGGGGTCGTTACGCGTGTCAGTATAGCCGTAGGGATCCGTTTACAAACCGCGACACCCCTCTAATCAAGACCTTGGGATACCCCGCAATCTCAAGACCCATAGGTGTATAAACTACAGCCTTAGTTGAGTTACGTAACGTAGTTATCTTAGTCTCCGCCTAACTCTTAATCTTTCTGGGGATACGACCAGTTTTATTTTCTTAAAAAAGAGACCCTATATAGCCGGAAAAAGCGTAGTAAAACCCCCTAAAAGGGGTATTTGTAAAAAACGAGTGTAAATAGGCGTATGCGTTAATGAAAACTTTATACCGTTAAACTGTTAAAGGATCCTCTTGTACAAACGCAGTGGTTCATATTCCATTACCCTATATAAAAAGCCCTCTTTTTTAATATGACCCTTGAACTTAAATCTTTTTTTAAAATAACCGCCAAAGTAAATAATAATAATAAACCCCTTTTTTTCATCACCCCCCCCCCTTTTTTTTTTTCTATATCCCACTCCTCTTTTAGCTAGGGAAACCTGGTTAACCTTATTGACTAGTGACTCTTACTCGGAAAAGTTGTATAGTACGCACCCGCGCTCATCGAATTAGAGCTAAAAAGACCCTACGTCCTCAACACGTTAAGCGCACCTCTGTTGTGACCCCTCCTTCTACCCCTTCGTCCTCACTTCCCCTGCCCCCCTCTTGACCCCTCGACCCGCCTTATTAGCACCCGTCTCGTTTCCGACGAAACGTAACCCTATATAGGTTACGGACGATCTCTTTTAGCGGAGGTAAGTAACTGAGCTTATACTGGGAGAGAAAAAGGTATAAAATATTCCCGTTACGCGCGTGTAATCCCTTTAATACCTATATTGTAAAAGACCCCACCTCATATATAACTACATTATTTAAACCTAAAGGCGGGTATATTTCCGTCGCCTTTAACGCCGCCAAACCAGTAATAGCCTACGATGCTGCCGTTGCGAAAAAGGTGCCCTTTAGATGCCGTACCGCCTTACAACGATCCTTACGCACCTCTGTAGAGGCAGTGAAGGGAAGCGCGGTGTAAGCCTTTATAGTAGTATTATTAGGGCGATGAATTTAGTAACGGGGGGGCAATGGGCTTCGTTTTTAACTGGCCCGTTACCCCTTCGCCCATCGCCGCCCTTACTACCTCTCGTACCCCCGTTTCTGCCGTTATCCTGGGTCCCTTTTTAAAATTTGTAACTCTCTCCCGGAAGGAACGAGCTCGCTGGGCCACTTCCATAAAAGCTTTAGTAGCGGTTATAATAAAGCTGGTAAAAGGATAAGCTTCTTTATATTGGTTATCGTAATTATGGTAGTGGTAATAATGGTAACAGTAAAATAGACCGACGGGATTTATACGAAGTTTCTGGCGGGCATAAAACAAAACCGTTACTAGCGGACAGTAAACGTGGCCTTATAAGGCTATAATTTAATTACGTGTATTTTTCGAAAAATAGTAGGAAATCCAGGAACAATTTGGTGATTACGAAAACCCTTTTTATATAAGTAACCTGTACCCGCTAGTTTAAAGGTTTATTTTAGGACCTGTAGTTAAGGTTTTTAAATCATTAACGAAGCTGGCTAATAGATTAAATAGATTAGGTTACGTTCGTTATTTCAATGATGATACTCTTTTTTTGCTTTATAACCTTAAACCCTCCGAAAATACGGAGCGAGGTTACTGTACCCGTATTTCATTGTAAGGAAATAATATAAAAGAAGCCGTGGAAACGGTGCTGAAGGCAAAGGGGTGCCGAACCTAACGGACGTGTGAAATTTAGATTTAGATCTAATTATAGATATAAAGCCCTAACACCTATATTTATAAAATAATTTAGCCTTCTTTCAGTTATACAACTTTCTTTATAACCTTAAGGTTAAATTAAAATCACGATTTTATCTCGTTCGCAACGTATTAGTTGTCGTTTTTGTTAAATGGGAGGGATTTGGCCCCTAAATCAATAAACCTATTCTCGCGACGATCTCTTTTGGACTTAGGCTTTATCTATCCTTTATATAGTTCTAATACAATTCGATTGTAGCGTAGAAACATCGGAAAACTTATTAGAAAAAGGTAGCGAGATCTTAACTTATGATTTAAATTATGAAGGTGTTATTTACGTAAACCGTTACTTCATTTAGGGTGTTATGTAAGGCTGTTTCAAGTTTTCGGAAAACGCAGACGGCCTTTATATGAAAGATATACGTATCGGAGTATAAGCCGCCGGAATCTTTTGTAATCGTATATTTATTCCGGTATACTATGTACTTATATCCAAAGCATCGCTTTCTTTCGACGAGGTATACGGAATTATCGATAAAAACTATAATGTAATAGTGGTTGAAGTTAATAAATAAGATTTGAAAGGATATGGTTACATCTTTTTTTATTATTTTACGCGTAAGGTTGGTGAAGAACCGAGAGATAATCATCTTTACTGTAATAATTTAAGGAGTCATAACTTGCCCTTTGAAGCTCTTTTATCCGCCTTTAAAGTACTGGATTTTAACTTAATAAGTAAGTATAGGCACGACAGCAACAGTAACTGCCTTGCGTAAAAAGTACGGTAAGGGTCCGTATCTCATACGCGAAAGTTCTTTATAATGCCGAGCGACTTTTGAATCCTTTACTACCGGTTTCCCGATATATACCCTTTTTAATAAGGTGCGATCGAACCAAAACCCTAATTATTGTATACTCTAGAATTTCATAAGGAACGAAGGTTTCGTAACCGGGTGGATCGGGTTTAGCTCGGTAGAAACGAAGGGATTCTCACATTTAGCAAGGACCGTATTATCTTATCGCCCGGTAATATATAATAGTTTCGACTTTTTTGAAGCGAAAATCAGTCGGTTTGTACTTTCCTACGTATCCGATTTCCGCACATTAACTACTAGATTTACGTCGTTTAATTTTAAGAAGTCTCTAATTCGTAGAATATAAACATCTTCGACTTATATAGTATTCGTTAAGGTCTAATATATAAATTATATAGAGTATCGGAAAAAAGGGAAACCTTTACGAAATTCTGTAGTTAATATTTAAAAACCCTGTAATCGCCGTTTAATACCGTACTTTAACTATCCTTCCCATGAAAAAGCTTTTAATAAGGGTAAGTAGGTTTCTATAAAAACATAAACGTAATATTTTACAAATTAACTAGGTACGAATTAAAGCATCAAAAGCCGTTTACACATTTTTGAAAAGGATAAACGTAGCCTTGCCGTTAGCGAAGACGGACTTTATATTGTAGATTAGGGCTGTAAAAAAATCGGTAGCGGACCATTTAGATATCCCTTTTCTGAATTGAAAGCGAATTATACTCTATATAATTAGCAACTAAAGAAATTATTCGTATTACGATAAGTTTTTAGAAGCGTAATTATAACAGGTTCCGATCCTCAATTTAGGTATTATAAAAAGCTTCGACTTTCGTTATATTTGCAACAGAACCCTTAAATGGAGGCACGTATTGTTAAGCGTATGAAAAGGTCCTACTATATGTATTTAATAAGTTTTAAAAAGTCGTACCATTATATAGTTTAATACGGAGAACGTATTCCAAACGCTTATAATATTTCGCTATACCTTTTCGTTAGAAATATCAAACCCTTACGAAATCATATATTTAGATTCGTTCCAATCGTTTGTAGTATAGTTGACTCAATCTTCAACAATTGAAACCCTATTTGAAATATTATTCCGGAACGTTTAGGCCTATTAACACTCGTTAAAGATAAGTGAAACCCTTATTTGAAAGATGGGCAGCCAGAAACGGAAAGGTGGAATTATACCAGTTAATAATATTATATACCATAGCGAAGTCAGAATCCCGATCAAACTTATTTTTTATAATTTAACCCATACATTATATACATTTACCAGGAAATTTCTACGTTTCATAAATGTAACTCATCGAAGCCGGGTCTCGTCCGCTTTACTTATATTATACCGAAACCGGTTTAGTTTAGGAGTTTACCATTTTGTAACTTTAACTAATATTGTAGCAGGTTTTCTGACCGTATAAAAGGCATTTAAATATAGACGTATAAAGGTTCCCGCTTAACTATATACCGTAACCTCGTTTATTATACCCGCGACGTTAGGTAAAAAAGTTATAACAATATTAATTAGGTCGTTAAACCTGGAAGAGCTGGCTTACGGGAACCCTAATTCGAGGAATCGGAATAAGAGGAGACCTATGGGTGAAAAAAATACAAATGAAACTTTATAATAGAACCTATTATTTAAATTAAAGAGGACGACTATAGTAATACTAGTAATATTAATGAAGGTTGAATCGTAGAAATATTTTAAACGGTACGTAGAAGTTTCTACCTCTACATTAAAATACATGCCGGTAATAAAAACTGAGGTATCTAGGGCATGTCTTTCGAAGACGTTATTTTACGTCGGTTTCGCGCGGCTATATACGAGGTTAAGTAGCCTTTAACGAAACTTCAATGCCCGGATATCCAGTTACATTTATTCGAAAGGAGTTCGTAGGTAAACTAATTTTTATAAATGTTAATAATATAAATCCCGTTAACGTGTAATTATAAGGAATCCTTATTAGAGCTTAGTTTTAAATATGTAACGGTAAGGGACGCCCCTTTTTGGACGTCTGTGAAAACCCGAGGTCGTGTATTAAATAGAAGCTTACGCCATCCCTTTTAAATGGGGGTAAAGCCCCCCAACACGCGAACCGTTAAAAATCAATCGTACGTTAGGTAACTTTATATAGATTTTTACCCGCTGTTTTTCCTATCGAATTAAGGCTTTTATGCATTAATAAAATTAATACACTCATCCGCGCAAACTATAAGCAACGTTTCATGTATAGTTGCCACCTTATCTACGTTAAACTAGGTAATCGTTAGTTCCGTATTTTTTTTTTCGGCGTTTGATAACGTTCAATCGTTTTACGTATTACTGTAAAAGGCGTATCTATTATTTAAAGTTATTCGAAAAAATTAAACCCTTATAAGTTGCCATATAAAACTCCGGCGTATCGCTTCATTATATAGGGTTCGGAAAATGAGCTTACGTAATATTAGTATTTAAAAACGCTTGGAAACTGGATTCGGATAAAAACGTATTCGAATTTGAAGTAGGTAACCTAATATCCTTGAAGACGTTAGTAAAAATCGCTAACAAAATTTAAACCCCTGTGACCAAAGGCTTCAAATTGTTAAACCCTGTTTTCATAACTTTAAACGGAGGGTGTTCCGAAGTACGAAACCTGAAACTTATAACCTACTTAAATTAGTTACCTACGAGCCGGCTGCTAGGTTTATCTAATATAAGCTACTTTTAAACTAGAGTTATTATAGGAGGAAGATTGGAGCTTTTACTCGTGATATTTTGTAATATAGTATCGCACCGGGCGTCCTTATTCTTGACGTCTCTTAGCTACGTGAGGACTGAGGGGATAGAGTTATTTAATAGATCGGTATTTGGAAATGGAGTTACAAAATTACCAGTTTCGTAACTCAACGTAAAAAGCGTAGGTCGCGTTACCTAATTGTTACTGAATTACTGTCAAATAATATTATAATAGGGTTTTAATTCTCTACCCCTTTTTATCGAACATAAGGTGTTTTCTGCGGGCTTAGCCACGGTAAAAGCGATATTAATTAAATCCTCCGCTATTACTTTAATTTTATACTGGGTCATCCTAAGGTATTTAATTTCCTTAAAGAGGTATTTTACTACGCGAATATATTTGCCCTCTTTTTTTTTTTTTCTTAAGGGCCGTTAGATAGTCGCTGTATTCCGACGGCAAAGGCCTGTAGTCGTTGTAATATTTAGAAGTTTTAATATATGCTCTGGAAACGTAATTTCCAATAGAGACCGAGTAATTAAAGTATGGAATCGGCTGAGCGTATCGTGTATTAATATAGTAATTAACGTACTTATAATCATAAAATGAGAACCGATATTGTTCGTTTATCGTTCGGGCTTTTTCGTTAATATCAAAAAGGCAAAAAGAATTAACGGGTCGAAAAAAAGAAAATTTAAGTGGTAAAACCCGTCTATAAATCTAAGCTGTAAACTAATAAGTAAACTTTAATTAGAGTAACCCTAGCCAACTTAGAAATTTCATTTTCTATTACTTTCGGAACCTCTATTGGAAAATCCTAAAAAGGCGTATATATAACGTAAAGAATCCCCTTAATTACGTACATATACTACGCGTAGTATAAAATAGAAAAGGTGCTACCAAAATAATATAATACCGCCGGTAAATTCTTCTTTAAAAAAGCTTATTTGTAATTGTTATATCCGTGAATAGTATAACGAACCCTATAAGAGTTATATTTTCCAACTTAATAATGGACGAGTTTAGTTATACTCCTTTTATCAAAATATATTGGAGGAACAACTCTTCAACGTCCTATTTGAAACCCTCAAGGACCTTAATGAAAACCAGTTGATCTACCTCTTCTGTTACCCTGTAATATATATTACGTTATCCAGATTGAAGCTTTATCTAATTTAAAACGAGAATTTAAAGTCTTTTTATAGTCGTAAATAAAACTCGTAACATCAAGAGGACCGGAGTTCTGTCCCGTTCCACTATTTCAACCTATATAATATTCGGGTTTAACGCGAATAAAACGATAGAATAAGTACCCCTACTAATTGTAACTGTAAGCGAAGTTAAAACCATTGTAAAGTCGGTAGGAAAGGGGGTTCGGGTAAACTTTCTAGGGTTTTTTTAAGTTTGGTATATCAAGGGATAGAGTTAGTCTAGGGAAAGTATATCTCCCGTAATCCGCGTCCCTAAGCCCTTATTAATTAGGTGTTCGGTAACGTGCGTTACGATATGCAACGCTAACGCCCGATATTTGGTAAAGCCAAGTCCGTTATAACGAGTGACGAAGGCGTTAATAACCTATTAGTTCGCCGTATAAACGGACTCGAGAACTTCGAAGTCGCGCTTTTACATATCGAATGCCTTATATAAGGACTCAACGTTAAAATGTGGGGATTGGTACGTAATAGCATTCTTTTTTGCTAGAAGCGGTCTAGTTACCTGGCGTTTACGTTAAGGCTATTAGAAAATCTGTAAATTTCGAGAATCCTCTATAAGTGCATCGTGGGTGCGCGCGGTCGGTTCAGCCCCTCCGGCGGAAGCCATGAAGGGAGTTATTGGGGAAAAAAATTCTGCGATGATAAGATATCATATAAAGATACGGTGGTAGCACTAACGATTGTGGGGTCTGCCTATGAATGAATCGGAAAAGTTAAAGGTTACTCATAACGCGGGTGGGCTACATAATATAATTAGCGGTAACGGTATTAGAATATAAAAGTACGGCTTATATTACGGAGTGTTTAGTCTTCATTATTAGGTGTACCAATACCCATATAACTTATAATCGAATCGTTCAATACATCGGTTTTAATAACTAGAAAGAATTATTAGTAAGAAAACGGCAAAAGAAGAAGTAAGGTTATTGTATGAATGAAAGAAAGTATTATAACTGAAAATATTTCAAAATAAATGAATAGAAAGAGGTGAAAAGGCTGAATTAGCGAAAGAAAAATGAAAATAAATAAGGTTTTATGATTTACGGTAAGTGCCGTTTTTATAAGCGTAAGCGGACCGGAATCGGTAAGATTTATACTTTATACGGCGCGTAATGAGGCGCGTTATACGGCATAGGCGGTTGGGAATTGGAAAAACCATACATTATACGGCGTATAAAAAGACGTATTATATGGTGTATTAGAATGCGTAGTACATGGCGTAAACGACACTGAATCAATAAGACTTATACGTGATACGGCATATTTGAATGCGCGTTGTATATCGTAGGCAACCCGAGATCAACAAGGCTTATACGTTATACGGCGCTTGAATTTTTGCGTTATATAGCCTGCACCCAGTTTTCTCCAAGCCCTAGACTTATATAAATACGGCTCGTAATTAGTATTTAGCCTACGAAATACCATATTTATAACGGGTTTTCAAAAAAAGAGGGGGCATATAATAAATTTATGCTATAATCTATTAAGTTTATAAATTAAGTAATTATATACGTAACGGGATATATAATACCTAGCCGAGACGCAGTCTGGGCGCAGTCTGCAAGAATTATGTACGAGGGTACATAACGGACCGTACATAGACCATATACGTAAGTCCTGTACGAAAGACCTCTGTAGTTTTCTCTAGTCTTTCTTAGTACCTTAATTGTTAACTCTATTTAGCATATACTTTGTATACCTTCGTAGGTCCAACTATAACACCTATCTATTTTTTTGAAACGACGATAAAAATTGAGAATCTTTTATAATCACTCAATAACTTTCAAAAAGGCGAATCCGCGAATGAAAAAACTTTTTCTAGTTTGTTTCAAATTGATTTATAATGAAAGAAAGAATTATATACTACTCGATATATCATTTAGACGGTATTAGAACATTTTTGAAGGTTTTTTTTTTAAAAAAACCTTTGTCTTTTAGACCGATAACTGCGGGTCTTTCGTTTCGAATTGCTTTTTCATACTGTTTTCAAACGCGCGCGTCTTATATCAAACTTTTTTGGCCCGTCCATCCTAAAAGGTTACGAATTTTTACTAATATCAACCTTTAAAATAACTGGAACGCCGCTGTTATCCGGGATGTTATTTATCTTTGCCTAATACGCATAATATATAAAGATAACTGTGTTTTTTTTTGTTTATATTCGTGTTAACGAAGATGAAGCATTTGAAGTTTATATTTTAAAATGTATAAAAAGCGATAATCGGTTCTTATGGTTTCGTAACCGTATTTAGTTCTCCGTTTACATATCATTTAATACCACGTCAATTGAGGTTATATAAGATTTTTTTTGATTAGCTACCCGGGTAGCAAAGTTATTATCATTATTTCATTCAGTTCGGGTTTTCAATTTGGTTATATCATAAGGTATAACGGTTGTATTGAAATTGTGATATTTATAAGGTAACAACTTACTGGCGACGTCAACTAAAAAGACTTTTGAAACTATTTACGGTTTTTGAAAGGTTGTGAAACGAGTTATGAATCTATTTTATAATCTATTTCTCTAAAAAGCGAGTTAATGACTTACGTTATCTTATGGTTATTGCAGATAGTTGAAATAAGGTTTCTATTCAAAGTCAATGGAACTTATAGGCGCTAATTCTTACGCGAAACGGTTTGTTACCGGATATTGAAATCTTCATGGGTTTCACAGTATTATCTTTAATAATCAGGATTTGATTTAAATAGGTGGGTTTCAAAAACACTTTTTCGACTTAATAGTGGTGAAACAACACCTTAACACCATATTCCGCCCTAAACCTGACGGCTTCACCGAAGTTGATAAATAGAAAGTTTTAAGGTATTTGTATTCTCTCGTTATTTATACAAAATTCGATTGAATTCTTCGATTACCTGGGTATTAATTAACTTCAGATAATGAAAATAGTATTCCTATAGATATTAACCTATTATTCATAACGAGTAACTATTACATCAACTTTGTATTACTCGTTCAAAGTTTAATTATTCCGGTCACAAAACCCTATGCAAAAACTAAAGATTTCGACTAACATATTCGCAACGATACAAAATTCATACAGACTGTAATAATAATTAGATAATAAGATATGAAAAAACTGCTAATGAGTAACGCTTTCCAATAACAAGATTTCGCGTTGAAAAAAAAGTTCAGTTTTTTTCAAAAAAAAAATTCATTTTCTATAAATTTAAAATGAATTTATAATGAATACCGTATTATACCTATTATTCATTCCAAAGTTATCAAATTCAATATCCCGTGTATAATATACACTTTCCCATGGTAGTTAACTTATTTGAATTATCACTGACCCGCGTTTAAATGAAACAACTCGTAACTACTAATGAACTGTCGTCAGCGTTTTTAATAACGATGATGAAATCAAATTTCAATATCATTTCGAAGTTATCCTTCAAAACTAAAACTAGACCTTAAAGAAACCATCCCCGCATCTAAAATTTCCTGAAAGGATGAATATTAATTCAATGATCAAGTTATCTTTACTCAATTTCAAAGCCGTTTTTGAAATTTTTGAATCCTTTTATAACAAATCAGTCAAAAATAACGATACATTTTATCGCTTAAGCTATAAAAGAATTTAATTGAACTTATTTATAATTCACAAGTTATTTTCAAACAGTTACTTTAATAATAGCACTTTAATCATACTAATTTGAATTCTTTTCACAATCAAAACTATTTCATTATATTCTTGTATTTATCGTTATCATCATCTAATTTTAAATCCAAACCCTTTTATGTAAACAGTTTCTCAATAATACTTACCAACTTACCTTCCTTACCGTCGATACTGTTAATAACTTCAATCAATTTTCGAATAATATCGAATTAGGTTTTTACCTGTTTCATTAACGTAATATTCATATTTTTTACCGAAATACCTTAGTTACCTTAGTTTTACACTCTTCGTTAAAAAGATGTATAAAATGAAGACCACATAAACAAACGGGCTTCATTGATATAAAACAGCCTCTATTATATATATCAACTGTTGAAATAGTATTACATGCATTGCAGTAGATTGACTTTACTTATAGTAAAGTTGACTGTACTGCAAGTTGAGTGTATTGCTTTGTACAGACTTACCACATTAGGTGTAAGTCGAGTGCAGTACACTGCACTTCAGTTTAGGTCATGGGCCAAGCAATTGGCCATACAAATTACAGTGCAGACCAGCTAGCGATCTGCCAAACCTAGAATAATACATTCACAATCTAACTATACAATACTACTGTTACTTCGAAAACCAATCGAATCGACAATATTGCAACATCTAAGGACTATTAACACTGATCAGTATTCTTGATATTTTGCTAGGTTAAGCATAGATAAGCTAAGTAGAAGAAGAAGCTCCTTTCCGGTTGTTATGCACTATGGCTACAGCTGCTAGGATAGAGGAAAGATTCTTACGAAGGGCCTTTACTACTGTGTAGTCTCTACGGCAGTACGTAAAAAAGACCTTTAACCTGTGTAGTCATTACGGCAAACCAAAGGTAGCGACGGTATCGCTATCGAAAACACCAAGAAATTATCATTGATTCTTTTTGAAAAGCGTTGAGATTGACCGTTAAAAGTTTTAAACGACAAGTTGGCAAACAGCTAAGTCAGTACTACTACGGGTGCTACTACTGCAAAAACTATGAAGTCCTTACTCCAAACTACAACAAATAACCTTCGCTCTCTACAACTAATAACGATCTTCGACCTTATCTTTTACACCAAACCTTTACCCTATGTTACTCTTTTCACTCCCCACACCACGCCGATCTTCAAGCTCGCTGCTCCAATTGAAAATACTAAACTGCGCTAAGAAAGCCACGTTACGCGACCTCTCGCCAAGTCGCTAAGCTCCCACGCGATTTCACGCCAAGTTACCAAGTCGCTAAATCGCCAAGTCCCCACGCTACTTTACGCTAAAACACAAAGTTTCCTACGCCTAAAAATCACCAAGTCACTCGCTCCATACGCCCTACACGTCCTCTACAAGCTAGAACGTTAAGATAGCTACCACAAGTGAACGCTTCGAAACCATTGCCAACTCTGCCAGCAAAAAAGCAATTAAGGCTCTCGGATACTTCTTTACCAAAAACTATTATTACGATCTTTAGGGATAAGATGTGGATAAAGACTCTACTAAAGAGCACCTTACCAACTTTGTTGGTTACTATATTATTAAACACTGTAATTTTAACAACCCTAACGACGCTTTTATCAACTTCATAACCTCTTTAATAACTGGACAATAAATATGTAAACCTTAATCTAAAAAGTTGTTAAGATAAAGGTCAAAGTAAAACTTAAGCGCTAAAGGGTTTACCTCCCAGCTTATGGTAATACAAAACTAGCATAAGAATTCTTCGACTTAGCCCAACTTTAGGAACGCCCTTAAGATCCTAATCCTTAAGACCCTTAAGGAAAAGAAAAAGACGTTGAGGGACCTTAACACCCATAAATACGTTCTGAAGGACCTCCTTTCCAGCCAAGCCAAGCCTCTTTACACGCGAACAATGATCCCGTTAATCTGCGCAGCAACCTAGTATTTCCACGTAACAACGCGGAGTACGCCCTTAGCGGTAGCAAAGCGCGTAAAGTAACAGCCGCCAACGCTGCAAGGTATTGACATTGACGCTATACATCAATTAATTAACAAAACCTCGTACGACCCCTTAATACCAAGAGGAATATTACCAAATACCTTACAAATCCTTTCCTTTTAGACTTGACTACGTATAATAGCCGACTATTGGTCCTACTACAGGACTTTACTTATAGAGCCAAGCGATTGGTAACTATCCCTAACACCATACCTCGAAACCGATAGGAAATATCATCTACAGCTAGGACAATTATCGTGAACTTCTTTCAAAACCTATTAAAATGGTCAACGTTAACTACAAATTGCTTACGGACTTTGCTAAAACCTGGGATAACACGGAAAAGTATAATGGAAAGCCGTATAACCTTTTCGACATTAGGATAATGTTCTTTTTAAATATCTATAAGTGGATAAAGGTACTCCCTTCTGGTTTTCACTCACTATTTCCCGAATTTTTATAGTTTAAGTCAAATATTACTACCTAATCTTTCTAACAGGCGTTACTATGTTTCGTAAGATCGACGATAGCATAAATGGCCACTGCGAACACGACGTCCACCTCGCATAATATTATACAAACTGGGATATTATACGGTGGATTATAATAATGGCAAAGAAAAAGAAGGAGTAATTACCAATAGACATCCTGAATCAAATATTTGATAAGAAAATGTTATATTGAAAAGAAATATAAAAAGCTCATGCTAGCGAAGCCATACTTCATGAGCAGGTACGAGTAGCAGTCACGGGCGTTAGCAAGTTTAAATACGTATTATAACGCCCAAATAATACTTATAAAAGCTTTTTTAGCTGTTTACGCTTCTCTTTTACCATTGTAATAACACGTATACCAAACTTGCTTGGTAAATACTTATAAGCCGGCAACATTTTTAATGAAAATAAAAAAGATCTTACGGTAGTTAATTACGTCGACCGCAAATACAGACGTCTACAACGACCAAGGTTAATCTTATCGACCTTGTCCCTAAGCTAAAGGTAACACCTACGTTAGCGCCAACAAGGCCAAAATTCAGGCGGACCTACTAACCGCTAATACTATTATCGAAATAGTGGTAAGAAATGTTAAATTTATGGTAAAACTGACTGCTAGTCAACTCGGCATCCCCCTGCCGGGCATAACGACAAGAAAGTAATATACTACGTCTAATACCCCACTACTTTTAAACAATATTAATTAGACTAAATCGCAAACTTTGAAGGCGACAAGTTAATCGATGGCAATGCTTTTAAGCAAATTAAGTAATACGAAGATACTACTCCTAACGCAGTCCAATACTAGCCAATTACCCCTTTTTATATCGTTTAGGTGGCCGTCTGGAAAGCTTAAGTTACGTGCCGGTAAACGGGTTTATGCTGGCAGATTAGAAAACTATTAGGGAAGTAGAGGAGGCTTACGAAGGGCTGTGGCGAAAGATCTTTTTGTAGGAGTTGATAAACTCGGACCTCGGAGTGACGGAGAAATTGAGGCCAAATAGAGTTAATTTTGTATGCAATTAAGGTTCAATACAGTATAGAAGTCAATTGGAATTGAAAGGGGGTAGGAGGCCGCTATTTAGCGCTAGTCGGAAAAGATTGGTTAGCCACATTGGCGTACACGCGCACAAATTAGAAAGCCGACAATGTTGAAATAGTATTACATACAGTGCAGTAGGTCAACATTACTTACAGTAAAGTTGACTATACTGCAAGTTGAGTATATTGCTTTGTGCAGACTTACCGCATTGGGTGTAAGTCAAGTGCAGTACGCTGTACTTAACTCTAGGGTACGGGCCAAGCAATTAGCCATACAAATTACAGTGCAGACCGGCTAGCGGTCTGCCAAACCTAGAACAATACATCCACCATCTCACTACTGCAATACTATTGTTACTTCGAAGACCAATCGAATCAACAACATGACAACGTCTAAGGCCTACCAAAATCAACCTTAAATTGAATAACGTCTCAATATTTTACACCTTCCTTTACTACGACTTCCTCAACTTATAAGTTGTTTAGCCATTTATTAACAGTAACGAAATAACTGAAATTCTAGGCTACTTACTCTAGTTTTGAATATCGAACATAAGGCAAGGTTCTGATAACTTCTTTACTACCTTATTTATATTTGGGAATATGTTTCAAAGAGTATAAATATTACCAAAACTTCGACCAGTTACACCAATGAAACAGGAAAGGTATCGTGCGCCTATGTTAAGCTATTTATTAACGAATTACTCACCATTAAATTAAAATTCACAATTACCCTTAATCTTATTATACAATTTTTGAAAATGATACATCATACGGTAAATATATTCGAAACACATATATATATACGTTGTTGGTAGGCCTTAGACGTTTCAACGTTATCAATTCGATTGGTCGAAGTAACCGTGGTATTATAGTAGTCAGATGGTGGATGTATTGTTCTTGGTTTGACAGACCTCTAGCTGGTCTTCACAGTAATTTGTATGCCCAATTGATTGGCCCGTGCCCTAGAATGAAGTGCAACGTACTGCACTGGACTTATACTCAATGCGGTAAGGCTATACAAAGTAATATACTCAATTTGCAGTATAGTCAACTTTACTATAAGTAAAGTTAACCTACTGCACTGTATGTAATACTATTTCAACACTGGCAGCTTTTTAGTTTGTATGCGAATACGCTAATATGGCTGACTAATCTTTTCTGATTGCTACTGAATTACTTCCTCATTAACTGGTCAGAACCCTATTAATTGCAGTTAACTTCCATATTGAATTACACTTAATTGCATATAAATTAACTCCAATTGACCTTGATTGTTTCATTACCCCGAGAGCCGAATCTATTAATTCGTACGAAAAGTTCCTTCGCTATAAATATTCATAGGCCTTTACATTAACCGTGTTACTAAAACAGATTTCTTTTGTTAATCACCTGGCAATCTTTCAGTTTACTAGCACACCCTTATCCACCGTTATATAATCCGAACTTTCCGGGTGGTTTGGTAACGTAGCCCTCGATTCGCATAGTGAGCTTATTGTTATCTACAAAAGGTTCCAGGGTTTCTTTTGGCGAAACTTTTGTTATTGTATCCGCAAAATTATCTTCGTTATCGATTCATCGGAATTCCTCAATTTCCCTCCCTTTGTAGGCTTCTTAGAGTGCCATTACATTGTTTATCGGGCAATTTTTACTGGTGGTCCCCAATTTCGAAAGATATTTAACAAGATTTCTTAAGTTGATACAGATTACTACTGGGAAAGGAAGAATATTTAAATACCTGGTAATAATGCTAAGAGTTTCCCATAATACCATACCTATGTTAAAACTCACCATTATACCTAAACCTCCGAAACTAATACGTGTTGTATAATCCTTTTACACTTAACGAAAGTTTAGTAAATTAGGTTACCGGTAATGCTAAACTAATCTTCCCGTCTATCTATATTAACAAGGGCTATTTGGAAGGAGATTTATGAAGATAAGTTGGTGTTATTTGTAAAGGATTATTCCGTAAAGATTATTAACTTAGCTTTTAAAAAGTCGATTGTCACCATATCAATCCCATGGTCCAAATGTCGCATATATTACTTAAACTTTTTATTCAACCGGTTGAAGTCTTTATTCTTTATCGTTTGTGCTTATATCGTAATAAATAAATCGTATAATGCTTCAGATTAATATAAAGTAATAATATAGTTACTTCGAATACGCTATTTCAGGTACTATTAAGCCTTATCTTAGTTGGTCTTATTAATTATGGTTAAAATAGCGCCTTAGATTTTTAGCGAAAGTTAAAACCGGTATTTACACTAAGTATACAGATTAACGATCCATTAAAGTCCAATTAGGTGTTTTGCGTTAACGTCGTCACCGATTTATAATTTTAGAACTTAAATTACTTAATCTTTCATTGTTTTAATGTTATAAAACCATCAATTTCGATGAAAAGAGTATCGTTAGTTTACATACCCACTATGCTGAAGTCCCTTTTTTAAGTTACAAGTAAGCACGGGTTATAATTTAAGGATTTTATCACCAGCCGTGATTTAAAATGCAACTGGTAGGTTAGAAACCGGTAAACGCCTAGTTTATCTAATCTATATAGTGGTTGAATATAATGTATTACCGTACCTTGAGGATAAATAATACGAAATTTATACAATAGCTTTGACAATACGATCCGTTCTAAATATGTTCTTAACTACGTATAAGCTTACGTAATACTACGGCCATTAAGTATGAATTTACCTTTAATTCTAGCTAATAAACTGACTGCGAAAACGATTACTTAACGTTAACTAATTTTCTAAATCGCTAACGATTACATGAAAATCTAGTTTTGGCTTTCATCACTGTATCCTTAACCGATTGAACGTGATTTTTCGTACGGTTTCCCCGTAATCTTACCTTGAATATCGTAAATAATCCTCTACTTAAAGATTGTAACGTTTAGGTATTAAAGGTTAAAGTCGGTTTTTAACACGAATTATACAATCCCTCGAATGAATAAGCTGTTAACCTCGACCCTATTACTTTCCTTAAAGGGACTATCGAAAGTTTTAATAATCCTTTATATTCGGAACTTTAATGTTAGGTCTTCATTATCATTTTTTCCCCTGCTTACCTAGACAATATTATTGATACGCCCCGATATATATTCCTCCTCTTTAACCTTTCTTTTTTTAGGGAGTCGCACGCGCCGGCAGCGTTTTATAGGCTTGTCGATGATGGGTAAAGGAGGTTCCTATTTACTCGGTCTCTTAGCATACAAGACTTAATAGTCTTTATCCTTAATACCCTTAATATAAGCTTTAACTTAAGTAATTCTAAAGGATATAGAACTGTTAACAATTTTAACAATCATTTTAAAGTTTCCGATACTTAATATCTTATATAACCCCTTCTATTTACCCGGCTTCACTATACGAAGACTTCACTCTATAATGGTAAAACAAATACTTCGATTTTTAAAGGACTGTTTTTGGTGTTTAGGGAGTTATCAACTTGGCGGCCTGCCCATTTTCTTCGTAGTTTCTTTAAAGCTTTGCTGTAGGCTGCAATATATTTCTAAGTATTTCCCGAGGGCGTAGATTCATTTGTCAAGTGTAGGTACGCTCTAAAGACTAGAAGCGTTAATACTCAACCATCAGAGCCCACAATATTATTAAGGCCTTTTTCTGCCATTTTTAAACGTACCTCCGCATCTGTAAAACTTCTTATATTTAACGTAAAGATATTGTATATTCGGCGAAGTAAGGTGTATATCCTTTTAACTTTCCCAATACTTTAATAGGCTGTAACAAGTACCTGTTTACACTAAACACCCATTATTTTGGCATTTTCCTGAAATTCCATCGCAATGAAGTTGGTATCAGCATCGTAAATAACGACGTTAGGTGGACCCAAGTACATGTTAGTCCATAGTATCTTCAACGTTTCCCACTTATCCTTTGCCCAAAGGAATTTGAAAGTTTTAACCCTATAAAAAGAGGTTGCGAAATCAATGACGTAAATGACAAAATTATTATCCAAATAAAACACATTGACGAAAATCTGGTAATTTTAATCTCTGTCGTCTTTTAATGTTAACTTAAATTTTTGATGGGCTTAGACATAGTTTTAGCAGTAATGGCAATGCTTTTCAATGACTTTTAAGACAAGATATTCCATATAGTTATACCCTACGTACTTTAGGACTTTGTACAGCCTATGAATGGTTAGGTAGTTTAAAAGCCGGTATAATAAACGTAGCTCCGGCTCCTTCAGGTGTAATACTACTGCTTCTGGGCCTTAAAAATAAAACCATAAGTGCTCCCACATAAGGACGAGTAAAAACCTCTAACCGTTTTTAAACAGTGTATATATATTAACATCGATATTAACGCCTAAATACTTTATATTTTCTAAATAAAGAAGGAAAGGGTTAGGGCACTTAAGAATATGAAACGTAATTGCTTTTACAATAGGTTGAACTACCTTTATTCCTAATAAAGATAATTATTCGCCCGGGTCAAAGCTTACTTTGGCCTTGCTAACATCGTAACGGTTAATTTTAGTAGCTGTAATGCATTCCCTCCACAATGTGACATACTGTAAATAGCCTCTTATTAAATGACTTACCACCTCTATATCTGGTATAATACCTTGAAACATGTGGTCTGTATAATGATTGCGGAGGTTGAAGATATTTAAAGGGTCAGTGGCTTAGTTGAAGTAAAGGTAAGAGTCTTTACCACCCAAACAGTATAGGAAGGCGTAGTCGGCTAATTACTAAGCCGTACTAAAAAAAATATTTTCGTGCCACTTGGTCTACTTGAAGGCGTTAACGACGTTAATTGGATTATTTCTTTTGAAGTCAACGATTTAATTTAAATAATTCTATTCCAAAACAGTATAATATTAGGTGTGGTATACTTCCTTCTTGTTATTTCGCTCGGCAGGTAGGTGCTAAGTTAACCAACAGCCAAATTCGCCACAAATTCAATATTTCTTACTACTATCATAACGATAGTGCTATTGGTCAGCAATTCCGCCTAAATCTTAGCCCTATTAGCGCCAGCGTGATTGTTACCTTCAATTTGGAGCCGAAGTCGATGGGCAAACCTTAGGCGTTATAAGCGCACATACTTGCGGTCGACATAGTTAACTACCGCAAGGTCTTCTTTATCTACGTGAATAAAATTACCAATTTAGGAGTATATACCAAGTGAGTTTAGTATACGCGCCATTACGATGGCAAGCGAAAAACGAAACTGATTAAAAAAGACTTCATAGGTGGTATCTAGGCGTTATAAGGCGTATTCCAACTCGTTAACACCCGTGACTACTACTTGTACCTATTCTAGAAGTATAGCTTCACTGATATAGGTTCTCCGTATTTGTTTTTGACACAATATCAACTTATTAAGTATCTAATTAAGTACGTTTATTGATATTTCCTCCTCTTTCGTCTTCGTTATCATTATAATCCACCATGTTATGGCCTAGTCTGTATAGTATTACACGAAATTTACGTCGTATTCGAAGTAACCCTTCATGCCATCATAAATTTGGTGAAATGTAGTTGCTTGAATTAGGAATGTTATGTAGTAATCCTTAGCGTTCCCTATAAGGATTCCAGAAAATATCAAGTTAAAACCAAAAGGAGGAACCTCCATTCATTTACAAATGTTTAAAAAGGGAATTATCTCGATATTGAAGATGTTATAAAGCTTTATGTTATACTTATTTATATTATTTCAGATCTTAATAAAGTCCGTAAAAAGTTTGTAGTTAATTTTAACCATCTTAATAGTTTTTAGGAAAAGGTTGCAATAATTGTTCTAGTTGTAGATAGTATTTCCTGACGGTTTAAGCCTTAAAGCCTCCGAGGTACGGTGTTAGGGGTAATTGCCAGTCGTTTGGCCCGAGGGTTAAAGTCTTGTGGTAGGGCCTGTAGTGGGCTTCTGCGCGTAGGTAAATCTAAAAGAGGAAGGTTTTTAAGGAGCTTGACATTTGAATTGCCAAGGAGCGATAAGTACTTAAAGGTTCTGGGAGGCTTGACGATCCTACTTATTTAACTGGTTTAAGGCGTTAATATCAATACCTCTAGCCGTGTTAGCAGCCGCTACTTTACGTGCCTTGCCGCCGCTAAGGTTGTTTTTTGCACTGTCACGTAGGGGTACTAAACTGCCGAGTAGGTTAATAGATTCCTTATTTACAACGTATAAAAATTCTTAACTTATCTAAGGGTAAGTTAAAGGCCCCCTAAATCGTGTATAGTGCCAGTGAAGTTTCTCAACAGCTTTTCTTTTTCGACTTGTGTTATAAGGGTATTCTTCAAGCTAGGACAAATTGAAAAGGGTTTGAGCTAACGTCGTAGCGCTTTGTGTTTAAACGAAGATCCCTCGTTTCTTTAGTTCAGACCTAATTCTTAACTTAACCCCTTTTTAAACTACCCTTTATATATTTATTAAAAGCACGATTAGGGTCGTGACTAGTATCATTTTTAACGATAAAATATCTAATGAAATTGGTAAGGTGTTTGTAAGTTAATTTTTCGTTATTATCTAACGCCTAAAGAACGATATCGTAAAACTTAGTAAAACTAGTTCCGAGTACCTTAATTGCCTCTTTTTAAACAGGGTTATTAATGGATTCATGGTGAGTGCTTACGATAGATATCTTAACGTTCTGTCTTATATAGGACGCGCAGGGCGCGTAGGGCGATGGACTTGGTAATATTTGGCGTAGGGAACTTGGTGTTTTGACGTGAAGTCGCAAAGAAACTTGGCGGTTTGGCGGCTTGGCGTGAGGTTGCGCAACGTGGCTTTATTGGCAAAACTTGTTATTTTTACCTGAAACAGCGAAATTGATGATTAAAGTGACGAGGGGAGTACAAAAATTAAAGTAAGGCAAAAGTTTGATATAGTAGATAAGGTTGAAGGTCGTTGTTTATTGTACTTATTTGGGGTAAAGACTTGGTCGTTTTTTTTGCAGTAGTAACACCCACAATAATACTGACTTAGCCGTTTACCAACTTGCCAAACTTTAAGACTTATGACAGTCAATCTCAACGTTTTTCTTCAAAAAGAATCAATAAAGATTTTTTAGTGGGTTTGATAGCGATACCGTCGCTAACTTCCAGATTGCCGTTAGGAACTGACGCAACCCAAAAAGTCTTCTCTGTCTTCCTGCCATTGGGGACTGACGCAATACTAATAGAGGTTTTTCGCATAAACCTTTCCTCTACCCTAACCGCCCTTTAACGTAAAGCGTAACCAGAAAGTAACTTCTTTTTCTACTTAGCTTATCTATACTTAACCTAATAAGTACTGGTCAGTGTTGGTAAGCCTTAGACGTTACAACGTTGTCGATTCGATTGGTCGAAGTAAAAGTAGTATTGCATTAGTCAGATAGTGGGTGTATTGTTCTAGGTTTAGCAGACCGCTAGCTGGTCTGTATAGTAATTTGTAGGCCCAATTGTTTGACCCGTGCCCTAGAGTAAAGTGCAGTGTACTGCACTCGACTTACACCCAATGCGGTAAATCTGCACAAAGCAATACACTCAAATTGCAGTAGAGTCAACTTTACTGTAAGTGAAGTGAACCTATAGCACTGCATGTAATACTATTCTAACAAACGTAATTATTTTAAATAAAATGTTTTTTTCATCTCGGGTATTATAAAGAAATCTATTTATAGGAGGACAAGAAAGACCTAACGCCAATACCGTCTGCATCGTATAAAAATACCTTCTACGATACGCCAAAACGAATTACGGTAGAAAGGTGCCTTCAATACGTTACCACAACGTTTTGCGCCGCTTCTAAATAGGTATCTGTTGAAACATACAATAGGTACATTCACACAGAACACAACTCAACAGCAGAGCTAACAGAGCCATCTGAGCCAACAGGGACAGTCAGTACATGGTACAAACCTCAAGTACTAAATACCTCAACACCAAAGGATGAAGAATTCACCGGAGTTGTAGATATCACCACTAGCACTAGTGTTTTACTAGTGCGAGTACTAGTATTGACTAGTAGAGAAAATTAGCATGGAGATTCTACCTGGGCTAGTATTTACTAACACAGAGGAATTATTACTTACTAGTACATACTAGTATTAACTAGTCAAGGTTCGATTCTGTTCGAGATCCTTATAAGGATATGCTTAATTATGACTTGAAAATATATTAAGTCCTTTACATATATTCTAGAATATTTCAATTTACAAGCCTATACAATATCTTTTTTTGTACTGCCTTTAACATATTATCAGTATGATAATGTACTACTGCTAATTTAATCAGTTACTTCCTTTTACACATATTAAAATGTCTACTTCTTCTGGACTATTTAATAACTTTGAGGATACCTCATTAGTATCCCTAAAACATGGCTTGTTTTTACCACTAGGGCTGTTTTACGGCGGTACTAGTGATAATAGTCCTCTTTTATAGAGGACTGTTATTGCTTCCAGTCCCTTAAGGCTCACAGGTTTTTCTGCTCCGGTTAAATCCCCATTCCTTCGATTTCTACGCTGGAGAGCTACTTCCGTTGCTTTTGGAGCTTTGGACCTTAAATCTTTATTAAGGAAAGAAAGAAAGAAAGCTCGTAATGCCTGTAGAGCTAGAGATAAGTAAGAGGTTTAAGCTATTAACGTGAATAATTTTACTGATAAGGAAGCAAAACTAAAGCAATAATTACTAGTTTTCTATAATTATCATGGATTAAGTTAGTTATCGACTTATACTAAAGTCTATAAGCCAAGATTGAGAAACGCTTTAAAATGACATAACAACCAAAATAGATAAGTATTATCATATTAGTGAAGAAGGATGAGGAAAATATTAAGAGCCCCTTTTTACACACTAAAGAAAGGAAATAATTTATGAATCCAAAATTACAATTACTAAAAGACTATTCAAAGTTAAAATTTACAAATATTAACTTCTGGCTAATAGCTAAGGAGAACTATGCTCTCAATAATAGTTGTTTCAATATTATCAAAAGTCTTTACAAGATTAAAATAAATATGGGTTTCATATAATAGGATTATATTCACTTATTTACGCTTATCTATTCTAGTTTTGCAAAGAATTTAAAAAATACGTGTACCCGAATCCAGGGCTACAAGATAATTACTTTTTTATTACTTTATATATTCTAACCATAATCGTTTGAATTAAGTATATATGTATGGCTTTATTAAAGTTGATTGGCATATACTAAGGTATTGGACTGATTCACTATTAAGAACCTTTTGAAAAACATCGCTTCGTTCACCCTTTACACTCTTTATCCTTAGTCTTTTTGTGGAAGCCTTCGAAAATACTAAAAGGAGTTTAATTTATCAAGGCCGTTAGGTTAAAGATTTTGAATATTCCCTACAATTTTTGACCTGTATCAAGCCCGAGCTTTCAGTCTAGACAGTCCGCATGCGAGGTAAATTAAGAAAAGCTGTTCCTTTATTACTACGTAAACTACAATCAGACTTCTAAGACGAGAACCATCTTTAAAGAGGAAAAGAAACGTTAAATTCCATCATTCACAAAACCCGAAGAATAAGCTACTTGTTAACCTTGTCTAGCGTATTACTTAGTTTAGAAAAAACTGAATAATAAGCTTTTACAAGGGCTATTCGGCACAGGTTTATTTGGTATTACATCAAAATTTATGGCCTTTCAATGTTAGTAAATCTATTAGTAAGGAAGAAAGAAGAGATGATGTTGCCGTTAATAATATTAAAGTAAAAGACTTTCGCTACTTATACTATTTTAACTTTATAATGCTGCTACAATCAATTGCGTAGTTAACCACTTAAGATTCTATATAAAACCCTACATTAGAGAATTTTAGCCAATTAGAAACAATACCTTACATTGGTCTATCCGCTTTAAAGTATCCACTTTCAACGTTACAGTATCCACTATCAATATTAAGGACTCCACTTTTTACATTAAACTACCAAAACGACCAATCAGAGGCCTTATCAGATACGGATATTGCCGCAGTGCAGACCCTATTTTCAACATCAAGTCTTCAAAACTCAACGTCAAGTTTTAAGTTTCTTCCTCTTTTTTCCATACTATAATATTGTTTTACATATAATAAACTCCAATTTCGAGACTTTATTAGAGCTTATTCAGGCTAATCATGTTATATCATTAATAACGGAAAATTGTTTTCAAATTTTGGGATATAAAGCAAAAATTACCCCGGACTAAGAACTAGAGGAGGTGTTATTTAATATACTGTTAAATAAATATTTTAGATATCGGTTAAGTCTGAAAATAGTTACAGTTGTAATACCCTAACTTTTTGCTGTTGTTTATATTACCTTAAGTTTATTATAAACCTAATAAGCTAATTAAAACTTTATAGCTTAGGCATTAAAGTTAAAAACTTCTTATTAGTTAACTTCAAAACTAAGGAAATACTTGCCACTATAATTAGCGACTATATCATTATCCAAGTCACGTAACAATTTCATTACAATACGATCATCATATATATTACTAATTCCTTCGATAATTCCCTCTATTATACCAGCTTTGGTTACATTAGCCTAAAGTTAGTACGATAATAACTTAAGTTATTGAACGGTCTAAAATGGGAACATTAAATAGAGTATTTCGACCTTATCTATACACTTTATAAATTTTCCAAAAGCACCTGTTAACGATCAAGTTTCCAATACAGTACCCACCCAAAAAAGTTTATTTAAACCTTTAACAGCTTTTTGGAAAAAACTGCTGGGCCAAAGGTTGACGCCGTAACCTGATGGCTATAAAGGTTCAATATAGTTACAAAATCTATAACAAAGTTATTATATTATTTAGTAAAGAATCAAATGCCGTTTATCGTATATTAAACGAAATACTCTAACGTATAGTTTGTATAATAGATTTTGCAATATTCAATTAAAGTAACGAGTTTATCAATCGATTAGGTTTAAAATGTCTATCAACTACACTTTTACCTTTAAGTTATCTTTTGCATACACACCTAAAAAACGTCATTTCCAAACGTTTTAATATAGTAATATTCGAAAAAATAAAGACTTAAATTTTTACCAGAAAAGTGCCATATTATTTATAGCCTTACTTATTTCAAAAAGCCGTTGCTATAGCCATTTTAACGGTTGATAATAGGAGTAGAATTCAATATACTATACCTTATATGGGTTTTTACATGAACTAAATAGATATGGAAGTTATAAACCCAACGTCGAGTTTTCCTTTACTCTGTCTTTTTCATTATCATCCACATACTCTTTTTGAAACGAATAAAGGGTTAAAAGAACTAGTTTAATAAGAGAAAAGGTAATTTTTCTTTTGTGTCAGTTTTTTAACATTTCCAAGCCCTGGTACATTTTGAACCTTTACATTCCAAACTGGCCAGGAAATTCGACTAAGAAAATCTTCATAGCTTTTCGCCCAACAGTCTTTAAATATACCTATTACAGAATACCATAAAAGAGTTATAAATCACAAAGTATCAAATCTATTAAGTTTGGTATCTTTTATAATATTGCAACGGCCGCTTTAAATTCCAAGATTAGAATGATTATTTGCTAAGTAATATAGAAAACATTAAATAGCTTACCGGAAAATTTTCAAGCAAATACTATGATTAATAAAAACATGGTCTAGTTAATTCTTTTAGTTAATAAATTAGAAAAAGAGTTAACTATAACGGAAGCTTCAAAAAGCCTAGATATGAAATATTGTAAAAAAAAAACGTATACTGYGAAATACGGAGTTTGTTGTTCTATAATGTCATAAAGTTTATTAAAATGGATATCATACGCTACAACCTAACTGTAAAAAGAGGTAACTAAGATTAACACTAATTTAAAAATTTAAATCAAAAGGTATAAGGTTAGAATCGCAATTGAATGATTTAAATAAAGGTATATTTTTAATGATATTAAAACCTTTGTAACTATAATAAAGTATTCCATGTGAAAAATGCTTGTTAAAGTTACTCCTTTTGACGAATATAATATCAACCAAATCGATATCTACTTGGATTCCCTTAACGGAGCACTTGAAAAACTGGTATTAATTGAAATCCCGGATACTATGAGGAACTTTTTCCTAAAATATTTAAATGACAATATCATAAGTTTTAATTCTATAGTATACCAAACTTTTCAGCTACTTGCTTTACTTTATGGGTTGAATCAGGCTTGAAAATAATAGTAAAAAAGGTTAAGTAAAGTATTTAATATCTTCAAGTTTAAAATACGAATCTTTAATATCGCGGTATATATTAATCATCGTTATTAACTTCATATATATACTTACGTTAATTTTTTTAATAGTAGGCCTTAACTCAAATGCTATTAAGACCTTCAACATAAATATTAGAAAACACTTTGAATATAAAGACTAAGAATAAGTAGAGTACTTCCTAGGGGTACGTATTTTAAGGAAGAAGAATGTTCATACGATTATTTTGGCAATATATACGAATATCTAAATGGTATTGGATTTAATAACGCAAGAACTAAGTAGATGTTCGGGTTATATTCTTATCATAGCTGGATTCCTCGTTTATTCAATGCCACATAAATATTAGGCTGATATTTTATAGACCAAGAAGTATCAGTTAAGTATAGGAGCTTTTGGCTATATAATGTATCAAAATAAGCTAGATATCGCCTTTCTCATATTATTAATTTTACATTTCTACAATAATATTTTATATAAGAATATTACATTTGTTACCTATGCCTTGAATTCCTTTTAACAGTATAAAACCTATAGATTAGAAATTGGTAGTAAGAAACCTTTCATAAATCCATATTAAAACGCCACAGACTTTATCTAAGATTAACATAAACATAAACAAATATCATAAATTAACGGCTAATGGTATTCCGACAAAGAGGGGGATAAAACTACTAGGAGTCAATTTTTGGATACACAGTTCAAATCGATAATAACACGGTAAACTCGGTATTTAAACGAGTATTTAAACAATAGCTTTCTTTTATAGATACTAGAAGTGTGGTAGTAAAAAGGGTTACTTAAAACACCCTATAAATAAGGAACTTATTCACGAAGCTACGTATTCTTATTATCGTTAGAATATATTATAATGGAACAGGAGTCATTAAGTTATTTATACATACGGAGTATACCCAACGCATTTAATATATACTTTGTGAATGACAATTTAAAAGGGATAGAATATTGCGTAGAATAATACGAATCAAATGGGTTGTTACTAAAAAATAATTTACTAATGGGTTAACAAAACTATTAATAAAGGTACTATACAAAGCAGTGATATAATGGCTTAGTTAGGTAAACCAGCGTTTAAATTATATTAATGGTTTATAAAGCTTTGAAAGTTCAATTTCATTATGGTACTATAGGTATAAAATAGTGGAGTGGGTTTGGTATAAACTTATAATATTGATAAAGAAAATACTGTCAAGGTTATCGGTTTGAATCGGATTACATGGGTCTTCCTGCCTATTGTATTTACGTATTTTTCATTTCTTCGCATTACACATCTTTCGCTGTACCCTTTACCTTTTTCAAAACAAAATTCTTGTTTTTTAGGAAAACGGTACCTTTGAAGAGAGTGTGTCAAAATATATGATAGGTATAGTTACACAATATAGAACTTAATAGCAAGGCTAACAGGGCTAGCCAGGCAAATAAAACTAGTTAGTACTTAGTACAAACTTCAAATATTAAATACCTCAATACTAAAGGATAAGGAATTCACCAGAGTTGTAGATATCACTACCAACACTAGTGCTTTATTATTGATAATACTAGTATTGACTAGGATGGAGGATGAGTATGAAAATGCTACCTGGGAAAGTATTTACTAGCACAGAAGAACAAGTATTTCCTAGTATACACTAGTATTAACTAGTAAAGTCGTCTCGATTCTGATTGAGATCCTAATGAGGACATGCTTGATTATGACTTGAATATATATCAAGTCATCCATGTATATTCTAGAATACTTGAATGTACAAGCCTACACAATATCTTCTTGTATAGTACCTTCAATAGTATTATGCCTTACAGCTAAAAAGAAGGGGGCATCTTTTTAAACGCTCTACTGGGAAAAAAAACCTTCTATATATTACTACAGCGTTCTACGCCGCTTATAAACAAATGACCCGCGGCTACCATAAAACAGGCATATTATTTTTTATATATATTTATTATCACCGGACTTTACCCACTCTATAGCTAGTATAGTATAGCCCTTGCTAATGTAAAATGCATACATACACTGGTGGGAAGACTCACAACTCAAGTATTTCTACCCACAACAACCACGCTATTCGAAAGTTCTTGTTACTTCGTAATTATGCCATACAATCCGTTGAATAAACCATTGAAACCTGTGTCCTTAATTTAATAAGTATATAAGGTTGAAAACATAATCCTAAACAATTGTAGCCAATTTTCGAGAAATATATTGTGCGTATGTATTAAATGCAGTTGTGGTCTTTGAATTATCTGTATTGATCCTCACTACATATTACAAACTTATCATAGACTACAAATATAGATGATATTTGTATTGGTTTGTCCACGTTCCTTTTGAAAGAGGGAAGATATCACTAGGTATTTCGGAAAAGAATTTCTAACGAATATACTTGAAAAGAAAAATCTAATGTTATAACCTTTATTTCAAAACTGGAAAAATACAGCGACAAAAGAAAATCTTTCAGAAATCTAACCTCAAGCCAGCCTTTCAACCAAAGCCATAAGGTACCCTATCGTTTAGAGACCCGTAAGGGCATGTAAACTGTAGCTTTAGCCGGGCCGCATTATGCGGCTATCATAGTCCCCATTCGACGCCCACTCGCATCGAGGATCTGACGGCGGTCTTGAAAGAGTAAAGAACCTATAAAACATATATATTTTGGTTAAAAACCCGTAGAGGGGAAGAAGATATACTTTACAACTCAGTAAAGAACTTCGAAAGTCACAACCTAAACTACTTCTTTTTACCATGCACCGCTAGCTTAAGAAGTAGAAAAAACATCTTAAAAGGGTACACTACTAAGTGGGTGGTATACCGGGAAAATTATTTTATAGACAACTAAAGAAAGTGTTGGAATAGTATTACATGCAGTGCAGTAGGTCAACTTTACTGTAAGTAAAGTTGACTATACTGCAAGTTGAGTGTATTGCTTTGTACAGACTTACCTCATTGGGTGTAAGACGAGTGCAGTACGCTGCACTTCACTCTAGGGCCCGGGCCAAGCAATTGGCCATACAAATGACAGTGCAGACCGGCTAGTGGTCTGCCCAACCTAGAACAACACATCTACCATCTAACTATTGCAATACTACTGTTACTTTGAAAACCAATCGAATCGACAACGTTGCAACGTCTAAGGCCTACTAATACTGATCAGTTCTTGCCTGCCTAATAGGTTAAACACAGATAAGCTAAGTAGAAGAAGAAGCTACTTTTCCCTTACGCTTTACGTCAACAACGGTGGCTAGGGTAGAGGAAAGATTTTTTTGAAGGGCCTTTATTAGTACTGCTCCAGTCTACAATGGTAGGAAAAAAGAGAAGACTTTTGGGTTGCGCCAGTTCATAACGGCAATTTGAAAGTAGGCGACGATATCGCTACTTGAAAACACTAAGAAATCTTTATTGATTCTTCTTAAAAAGCGTTAAGATTGACCGCAAAAAATCTCAATTCGGAAAGTTGGCAAACGGTTAAGTCAGTATTACTACGGGTGCTACTATTGCAAAAACGACTAAGTTCCTACGCTAAACAACTACAACAAATAATCTTCGCCCTTTACCACTAACGTTCTCTACTACCAACAATGCCTTCGACCTTGCCCTCCACATCAAACCTTTTCCCTACTTTAATTCTTTTTTATTCTATACATCACCTCAATCGTCAAGTTCGCTGCTCTAAGTGAAAACACCAAGTCACGCCAAGAAAGTCACGTTGTACGACCTCACGCCACGTTGCTAAGTCGTCAAGTTCCTACGCGATTTCACGCCGAAAAACACCAAGTCTCTATATGCCTTAAAAGTCCTACACAGGCCAAAAACTCAAGATGTTTACCGCTAGCACTTACTTTGAAGCCATCACCGACCCCGCTAGATAAAAAGCGGTTAAGACGCTCTAAGCTGCCTTCATCAAATACTACAACTGTGAAATTTAAAGCGAAGACATTAACAAAAACTTAACCGAAAAACACCTAGTTAATATCGTCGGCAACTATATCATTAAACAAGACGGTGGCAAAAAACGTAACTGCGGTAACCGTGATTTCGGCAAATACCGTGAATTTTTCGATGGCTTAACTATTAATATATATAAGAAGATTCAAAAAAACTATTAAATTTAAGCTAAAAGAAAAACTTGACCTCTAAGGGTTCAAGTACTAAAAAATAGTTTTATTAGGTTATCAAAGCTTTCATTGAACCTAGCCTAATTTAATAAATGTCTTTAAGACCTATAGCCTAAAGGAAAAGGTGTTAGGGAACCTTAACGCTTTTATATACGATTTAGAGGACCTTTACTTCGCCTTTCTTAGCTAAATTGAGCCTTTTCGCGTACTAACAATAAGGAACCTATCAACTTGCCCGGCAGTTTATTACTATTATATAATAAAGTAGAGTACGCTCTTAACAGCGGTAGGGCACGTAAAGCAATAGCCGTCAATGCGAACAAAGGTATTAACATTAGCGCTTTACACCAGTTAATTAAGCAAGATCGTCAAGCCTTTCCAAAACTTTAAGTACTTATCGATCTTGAGCACTAGAATGGCCAAATACCGTAAAAACCTTTTCCCTTTAAACTTACCTATATACGACAGCCGATTACAAGTCTTATTATAGGACTTCAACTTTTAGGATAGGCGACTAGTAACTACCCTTAATACTGTACCTTGAAGCATTTAAGGCTAAAATCGTTAAAAAACACAACGTATGACTAGAACAATTATCGCGACCGTCCTCCAAAATATATTAGGATAGTTAATATTGTGTCAAAACTCTATACAGAGATTTCCAAGATTTGGAACAATATAAAAATGTATAACGGAAAGCTATAAAACCTTTTTAATACCAAGATAATACCCTTTTTAAATATTTACAAGTAGATAAAGGTTTTCCCTTTTGGTTTTTACTTACTATTTATAAAGGGAATGTGACCAGAGCTATCACTCAAGGCGGTCGGGTTCTGTCTATAAACCTCGATGAAGAAAAAGAATAAAAAGAAGAAAAAGTCTCTATTAGGGAGCGGCTATAGAGCTAAGATGGTACAGCTCCTTCTCCAGTCTTGTGAAGTGTCCTCAACCGGCTTTTTCTCTGCTTTAGAGCATCACAGGAGCGAGCAAAACTATTAGGGTTGGATCCCTGGTAAATATTAGCCGGGTATTAGCCTATAATATTACTCCTAAAGAAACCCTTGCCGTTCCTTTCCCCGTAAATTTTTTTTTTTTTTGATGTTGTGGCATAAGGCGCTATATGTGTATGGAAAGTATGCGCGTCTTTTAAAACAATACGGTTCCGTATGGGAGGCACCAGGCTAACGTTACGTAAAATGAGTTTTAGCGCCCTCCATTTCCTATAAATAATCCTTAAAATCACAATTGTAAAAGATAAAACTTTCTTCTTCCCTTAACCTTTAACCTTTCTGTGTAATATAGTTAGTACTTACAATTACCAGTGTAATATTTATTTTTTTATAATTTTAGTATATCTTTTACTTATTAACTTTACGATGAATCTTTAGTTTGCCGCCGAAGTAGATAAAGTTATCAAAGATATGGGTTATATACTTTGTAATTGTTTGGTCCTTATTAACGAGTATAAAGTTTTCTACCTTAAGGGATATCGACATATGCCTTAACAAAACTCGAAAATAAATATATTTCGATTATATTTATAAAATAGCGTATAATCTTAGGAAGTTTTGCCAGGAGACTGAGGGTAAGTAGTTTTAATAGTCGCGAGAAAGTCGTTACCGAGTAGTTAAATATCGGGGTTCGGTGCCGCCTTTTTTTTCGTGAAATTCACGGGTTCTATCTCTGGTTATACGTGTACGCTTTTCGATTTGAACCCGGATATAAATGAAGTTATCGAAAATTTGTTGGAAACGTATTTGGCGTTCGATTTTCAGGACCAAAGTAAGTCCACATATTGTAAGCCGTTTACTGGGTGTTAACGAGCGGCTAAAAAGCGTGTAGACTTAGGTAATCACCGCTAAAAAAGCTATGAGAGTCCCTCGCGCCACGTAGCATAAGGTCAATATCCGAGGCTGGGGGAGGTTTATCCCCACTAATTCCATATAGTTTAGGAGCCTGCAGGCCGTGTAATTAATAAACGAAGAATGTAGTGTTTAGATAAGTTTTTTATAACCAGGCAAAAACGTGGGGGGCGGGCGGTTAACGAGCAGTTAGAAAGCATTCTTAAAAGTAACGTAGAAACTTATTAAGGTTTCGGAGGGTATTAATGTTAAGCTAGGTCGTATGGATATTAAATTAAGCTAGCTTGTTGAAATGGGTAGTAAAATGTTAGGTAAATTTTTGGACCAGGATTTGAAGATATATTTAAGTGAGTAGGGGTTTGGTTATAGTTGTTATCTTTTCGCGGTTATAGTCGTTCGTTCTTCGCCTTTGTTAATATCAATACATTTGTTTGGTATCCGTTTATTAGCAGTTTATACCCCGCTCCATTTGGTCAAGTAAAGTATAAAATTATGTCCGTTTACGGGCTGGGTGTAAAGGCTTATCATTGTGTTCGGCTAGTCCGTAACGCGATTCGAAGGTATAGAGTGCTACGGTATTGGAGAAGTTTAAAAGCGGCTTTTACTTTAGGTATATATAGCTTATCTATTAAACAAAAACTTGTCGTTTCAGTTGGTTGTAAAGTTGGGTATATTTGATTTAGGATTTATTATGGGTCCGTAATATACTTTCGATTTGTTATTTCTATTTCGCTTTATTCTCGTCGTTTTTAATAATTATAGTTTTCTGTTGAAAGTTTCGAATTTTTAGTTTAGGAACGGATTCGAAGCGGCTTAGACAAGTTAATTTATTTAAAATCGAAGATATTTTCCGTCCGGTACGTTAAGTTTATTAATATAGGAGTAAATTACACGCGTTACCTGGTATTTATCGTAAAACTAATTTAGCTTTTTCGAAAATTCATTTAGCTTATAGTTCTTAAGGAAAAGTTAAACTTTGTCATCGATTCGAAAATGTTTCGAGGGGAAATACCACTTATTATAGGCTTCCTTTATACTTTGTTACGTAGCCGTTATTATGGTTTATGTAAATTTTGTAATTTCGCGGATCCATTAAATAAAGTTTTTAGCTTTTACGCATGATATCATCGTCTAAACGAGAAAACGTTGTATTGATTAAATAGTATTAACTTAATAGTTATAAGTTATTGAAAAAGGGTTAATATTAATGGTCGTCGTATCTTTGTTATTGAATGTTAATCAATAACCGTGTAATAAACGATTTTAATCGAGTTATATATAAACAACGAATAAGTGTAAATACGTAAAAACATTTTAGTTTACGCGTTCAGTTACGACAATAGTTTTAGGGTTAAAATCGGTAATTAGGTATTATTCCACCTTAATTAGGTCGTGAAGTTGTTTTTGAAACTTATTGGTCCAATTTGAATTACGGTCGTTAATAAACGTACGCGAAAACCTATAAAACCATTAATGATAATTGAAAACCCGTTTTATATAAGCTTCGACGTTTATAATAGTGATAACTGTAAGGGTAACGACTTTACTTAAACGGTTTATAATAACTATAAGGTAATGTAGGTCGTTTTCATATTTTTAAGGTAAATTAATTATAAAGTCTACAGAAAGCTCTTTTTAAATCCGTTCGAGAATCTAAAAGGCTCTTAAAAGCCTTTTGAAACAATATTTTCAATAAGTTGTATGGTTATAAACATTGTAGTTACGGTAAAAGCGGCAGATTATACGATGTAATCTTGGCTAAAAATACGTTTTGAAAAGGATAACGATAATATCGTTACGGCTTAGGTGGCTTGTAAGGAGAGAATTATAGGTAGTTTAAATGAACGCGGTAATAAGCGGCTAATAGGTAGTTACCTAAATACGGTCGCGAAACTTTAAAACTTTATCGTTGTTTACCCGGTATTCCGAAATTAAAATCTTTAATGTGCGGTCGTCTTCGGTACAGATATCCGCTGGAAAGTGTTGATCGTTTATATATATTGTATGTATTAGTTGAGAGTAAGTGGTATTGCGTGTAATAACAGTATTTTAACAACTTTGATGGTTGATGTAAGTGAAAAATTTACGGCTTTTTAAAATTGATTCGCCGGCGACAGTTAACTGGAAGACGTACGTATACGGAAGAAGCTTAAAAGCAGAATATTTGGGGTGTAATAATTGGGGTTTTCGGTTTAGGTAACATAGGTCCGAAAGGCCTTTAGAAATATCATGATTTCGTTGTAATGTTATGACCCAACATCTGCAGGGCGCACCAGCGGCGGCCCCGCAGCAGATAACAAAGGAAATCGGTTGGACACAGCCTCTCGGCAGGCACCAGCGATCCACAACAAACACACCGTACACAAGGGTTAGGGTCAGCATGGTGTGAGACTCGATGGACTCGGTATCGAGCCAGTCGAGCCTACACTGAAGACGTATGAAGGCGTGGATATATAAGGACACTTTCATTACCAAGATAGATAGTATTTCCTTCATAGCTCTTCAGTTGTCAATCTAAGTATTCAGTCTACCCTGAATAGCCTCACGGCTTCTGATCATCACTCGCACGAACACAGTCTTGATATTGTACCTTTTGTTACCTCTGCTACCTTACTGTTAACATAAACCCTCTGACACCTTCTACATACTCACGGGTATTTAGTGTGATCATTACATTGTCAATCTAAGTATTCAGTCTACCCTGAATAGCCTCACGGCTTCTGATCATCACTCGCACGAACACAGTCTTGATATTGCACCTTTTGTTACCTCTGCTACCTTACTGTTAACATAAACCCTCTGACACCTTCTATATACTCACGGGTATTTAGTGTGATCATTACATGTAATAATATACCGGGTCGTATGTGGTTCATTATTTTATTATATATCAATCGGAAACGAAATTACGAAAGGTGTTTAAATTAGCGGATTTGTCGTTCGGAAAGCCGTCGTATCTTGATAAAGTGTTTCAAGTTTTTGTGGTCTGTTAGAATAATAAATGAGCGCGTCGTATGTCGGAGCTTCGCGTTTTATGTTTTTAAGTAACTTATAATTTTTAGTAACTTTTTGTCATAGATTTCGTAATTGTATTCAGCTGAAGTTAAAGGACAGATATAATATGTTATTGGGTGTAGGTTACCGTGGTCGTCGTATTAAAGGAGGTAGCTTTTTAGGGCTTAACTAAAATAGTCGGTTTTAAGGAAGGCATCATGGTCGGGATCGCATTGGGTGAACACGGGTTTAAAAATAAGGTTAAGTTTAAGCCGTTCGAAAGTAGCTCTTTTTTAGGCTTTAAACGAAATAAGGTACCTTTACGGGGTTAATCGTAATAATATTCCGATAATTGTCGAATGATTGGGGATAAAATAACGATAAAAATTTATGAACCTTAAAAAGCCCCGTATTCCGAGAACCGTTGTAAAAGCTGTTTATTTTCAAATAACGCGTAATTTTTCTGTGTTTATACGGACGCCGATGCCGGCTTCGATAATGAATCCTAAGTACTTGGTTTTTTAAATACCGAATTCATATTTGGAAATATTTAAGTTAAGTTCTGCGGTATTTAATACGTTAAATATTTATTTAACTTAAGTTATATAGTTATCAAAGGTACAGTTAAAGTTAATGAGAACGTCTTCGAATTAAACGAAATAAAAAAATCCCTAAAAAGGGGCGTTACGAATTGTGAATATATTGTTAAAAGGTAACGGATACGTTAACAAGGTTTAAATGAGTAAGAGTAACTAAAAAAATCTAAAATTTATACGAATTGTAGTTTTGCATTTATTTCCTTCATTAAAAAAAAACTTATAAAAATCAATGTTAATATTCAATATAATAAATTACTTAACTTACGAAATATTTGTAAACTTTTTTTTTTATAAAGAGGAATGAGTAACGATTTTTTTTCGTAATAGTATGTGTAATGATCACACTAAATACCCGTGAGTATGTAGAAGGTGTCCAGAGGGTTTATGTTAGCAGTAAGGTAGCAGAGGTAACAAAAGGTGCAATATCAAGACTGTATTCGTGCGAGTGATGATCAGAAGCCGTGAGGATATTCAGGGTAGACTGAATACTTAGATTGACAACTGAAGAGCTATGAAGGAAATGCTATCTATCTTGGTAATGAAAGTGTCCTTATATATCCGCGCCTTCATACGTCTTCAGTGTAGGCTCGACTGGCTCGATACCGAGTCCATCGAGTCTCACACCATGCTGACCCTAACCCTTGTATACGGTGTGTCTGTTGTGGATCCCTGGTGCCTGCCGAGAGGCTGTGTCTAACCGATTTCCTTTGTTATCTGCTGCGGGGCCGCCGCTGGTGCGCCCTGCAGATGTTGGGTCATAACAGTATGAAGCTTACAATAATGAACATAATATCGTAACCCTTTTTCAGGGTTTTGAACGAAAAAGACTAAGGTGTTCATTAAGGAATTATTTATTCGAATATAACTTTAATTAAGTAGTTTGGTTAACGTTTCATGTAATACGAGGATTGTTTTACGCGATATACCGTATAAAAGGCGTTATTGTACTTTTCAAGGTTAACCTTGGCTATTGGTACGAAAGGAAATCTCGTAATTCGTTTTAAAGCGGTAAGAGGGTAGTTTGTCGCCGAGGACTTTATTAAATTGAGGGTCAAATTTCCTAAGGTTAGTGGGAAGTTTATTGTAAACGGAAATAAATAGTTTTGGGACGAGTGTTTTATTAATATTTTCGAGGGAAACGGCGACAAGTTGCTTGGTAACGGCTCGATTTCTACGGGCTTATCGTAAAATAGCGTAAAATGTGGCGGCGTTAATCTCTTTCGATAATTTTTAGACGGACGTAAACCTTTGTTTTTGAATACTGTAGTTGCTGGCTCGCTCCTAAGATAATATGTATTTCGCGATGTTGTAGGTAATTTGTTGGTATTTCATTTGAAGTTTATTCAAAATAACATCTTATTATAAAAAAGGCATTATGTAAGTTTATATTCGATAACGGTATTATTTAGATCGATGATTAAAAAGGTTATAAAAGAAATAAATCGTAGGAGAAAACTGGGTGTATAAAACATGGTTTTGCTGAGTTATCGTAAGGGAATAAAAAAGTGCGGTAACTTTAAGCGGTTAATAAGCTGTTTATGTGTAACTTTATAATATTTATAACCTATGTTTATTAGGACGTAAATGTAAGGAATAGAATTTTAAATTAAATTTATTATAATCGAAAAGCTGTTTAAACTTTAAGACGAAACTGCTAGGTTAAATCAAAGTTTTGTTAACTTTTGTACGCGACTGTATATAGGAGTTACGCTTTTCCTTTTTCTTAATCGATAAGGTTTTTAGCCGATGTGAAATAAAATTTCATAATGGCTTTGTCGTTGGAGTAGTTCGGATGTTGCGCTGGGTCCTATAAGCAGGTACGAATCCGATAGCCGTCTCCACCGTAACATAAGTATAACTCAAAATCCTTACGACCGGAAAGTTCCGCGTAGTTAACCTAGGTGGCGCGCCGTTTGAAAGTGGCTCGGAAGGCGTTTATTCCAATTTAATAATATCGCCCTAGCTATTTCAAGCGGGCGTACTACCACCGTTATTTCCACTATAAATAACGTTTCCGGTAGCGACAATACTAATGTCGTTGTAATGAATGCGGAGATTATAGAGGAGCCCGTCGATAAGTTAAACGCAAGCGACCTATTTATTGTAATTTATTGGTATATCGAAGGGGAGTAATATATTGGTCAATATTTTATTAATAACTTCTTTTAAAATGACTAATTTAGCGACGAATTTTTAAGTTATGCCGCTGTTTTTCGCAAATAGGGCCTTTTAAACGTTAAAAAAACATAAAATCGTGTACGAGATTTTTATTTTATCTTTGTAAGCCAAACGATAGCTATTTCAGCCGCGTTATGATCATAGTAGTAAACGCGAAATATAGCTATAAAGGCATTAGAGTCGTTAATACCACCGTCACCTTTGCGGGCGTAGTTACTTTTTATAACGGTTCTCGCGGGGCTTTCCAACTATTAAAAGATAACGTAAAAGTGGTTTTCCTTTGTATTGATAAACTTCTGATTCCGATGTAACTTACTTATTATCGTATCTTTTTATACCAAAAATCGTAACTTAATACCGGAAAACTAAATCGGCTAATTGAGTAATTTATGTTTAAGTCGATAACACCTATTAAAAGGGACGTTATTATCGTAGTCGGAGTCAAATGAGTTATCGTTACTTAAGGAGTTAGCGCGGTTCTTAGTAAAATGCGGTATAGTAATAACGTCATTCGTAACGTACATAGGAGAAACCTTTTAAGAAGGACGTTAACCCTAGAACGTAGGTGTATCGGCAACTTTAAACTGTCGGATTATATTTGTTAAAGTGTTTAATGCATTAATAATTCGTTATTTTAAATATAAAGCATACTTCAAATGATTTGGTTCCGCTCGATAAGTTTTATACGTAAGGTATCGGTAAAGCGTTCGTATTAATTTATAAGGTAATCGTGTTAGGCCGTTAAGGCGTTTTGAAGCTGCTTTTTAACGTATACGTTAAAGAATTGCTTTACGGCCTAGGGGTCCAGATTCGGTAGGTCATAGGATAAAGACATAACCTTAGGCTATAGCCGCTAAGAAGCAGCTAAGACACCGTCGGGCAAAGAATCAAGGTTTATATATAAAGGGACTGTGGCCGGAGCAATCGCTTAAGGTGGTCGGATTCTGTCCATAACCCTCGATAAATAAAAAGAAGAAGAAGAAGAAGTCTCTGCTAGAGAGCGGTTATGGAGCTAAGATGGTACAGCCCCTTCTCCAGTCATATAATGTATCCTCAAGTTGCTCTCTTCCTGCTCTAGAGCATCACAGGAGCGAGCAGAACCACTAGGGTTAGATTTCTGGTAAATACTAGCCAGGTACTAGCCTGTAACACTATTCTATAGAATTATTTTAGGGCACGCTAAGGACTATTATCTAACTTTCCTAACTAATGCCACTACGTTCCGCGAGATCTATAATGAAATAAAAAGCCACTTCGAACACAATGTTTACCTCGCGTAATATCATAAAAACTGAGTCACTACGAGGTAGACTATAATAATGGCAAAGAAAAAAAAGGAGGAAATACTAGTAAACGTACTTAACTAAATACTTAACAATCTAATGTTATACCAAAAAGCAATGGGGAAAGCTTACGTTAGAGAGGCCACATTTCATGAGTAGGTATACGCAGTAGTTACAGGCGTTAACAAGTTCGAATACGCTCTATAACGCCTAGATACCACTTGCGAAGGCTTTTTTAGCCAGTTGCAATCCTCGCTTGCCACCGTAATGACGCGTATACTAAACTCGCTTAGTATATCCTTCTAAGCTAGCAACTTCCTCAATGTAGATAAAGAAAACTTGACGGTGGTTAGTTATGACGACCGTAAGTACAGCCTCCCACAACGTCTAAGGTCTGGCTTATCGACCTCAGCTCTAGACTAAAAGTAGTACCTACGTTAACGCCAATAAAATTCGGGCGGACTTATTAACCGTAAGTACTATAGTCGTAATAGTGGTAAGAAATGTTAGATTTATAGCAAGTCTGATTACTAGTTAACTTGATACTCTCTCGCTAAGCGTAACAATAGGAAAACAATACACCACAGCCAATAACTTATTACTTCAAATTAAGATTACTTAAATTGAGTTGTAAACGTTAAAGGCAATGTGCTAATTGATGTTATCAATGTTTCTAAGCAGATTAAGTTGAACAAAGACATTATTTCTAATACAATAGCCCAGTAATTAGCCGACTACACCTTTTCATAACATTTAGGTGGTAAAAACAATTAACTTCGTTCTAGTTAAGCCTCTAATCCTTTATATACTTTTAATCTTCTCGAACATTACGCGGACTATACGTTTTACAGAATTATAATAAATACAAGGGTAATAAGATACTTAAGAGGAGGTTATTCGTAATATATGGCATTTCGGAAAGAAAGTACTATAGCTATTAAAATTAATCGTTACGATGCGGGTAAGGCCAAAGTTGACTTTAGCCTAGACAAATGACTATCATCACTAAGGAAAACGGTAGTTTAAACTATTATAGAAACGACTACGTTCCACATTCTTAAATCTCTTACCTCTTTTCTTTTCCGTCTGGAAGATATAAAGACCCTCGGCATTATCGTTAACGTTAACGCAGATAAGATGCTTAAAAACGGCCAAAGGTTTCCACTCACCCTTAAGTAGGGGCACCTATAGTTTTACCTATAAGGTCTGGAAGTAGTGGTGTTAAACCTAACGGAGCCGGAGATACGTTAGCTATACTGGCGTTTTAACAACCCACCTATTAACAAGCTATACAAAGTCTTAAAATCCGTAAGGTGTAACAATATAAAATACTTTATTTTAAAAGCTATTAAAAGGTTATGTTATCATTAACAAACGTATTCACAAGCCTTCTGGAGATATAAGTTTACACTAAAAGACGATAAGAACTTTAAGTATAACATTTTGATTAATATATTTTACTTTAACAACAAGCCTATTCTGTAAATTGTTAACTTCGCAACCTCTTTTTACAAAGCTAGATTCCTAAAATACCTTTCGGTAAATAATACATGGAAAACATTAAGGATACTGTAAATTAACACGTAGCTAAGTTCACCTAAAGTTGTCGTTCACGATGCCGGTACCAACTTTACGACGACGAAGTTAAAAATATATTGAAATAATAGGTATTAAGTGTAAACAGGTACTTATAAAAGCCCACTAAAATATTAAAAAGGTTAAAAGGGTATACGCCCTACTTCGCCGAACATATAACATTTTTACGTTGAAAATCGAAAGCTTTACGGATTCGAATCATGCCTACAAATGGAAGTAAAGGGCCTTAACGATACCATAGGCTCTAACGCCTTAATACTAACGCTGCTGGTCTTTGGAGCATACCTAAACTTGATAAGTAAATTTCCACTTTTAACAAGTACTTAAAAACATGCAACGGCCTATAGTAAAACTTTAAAGAAATTGCGAAGAAAAATCGGCATGCCGCTAAATTAGTAATACTCTTAACATCAAAAACGGCCCCTTAACGATTCAAGTACTTGTTTTATAGTTATAAAGTAAAGTCTTTGTGTAACAGGAGATGGGTAAATAGGAAAGGTTATACGATATATTAAATATCATAAACTTTAAAATAATTTTTAAAATTGCTAACGGTCTGGTATCCTTTTAAACCACCTAGGTTAAGCCCTATATTAGTGGCATTGAAGATAAAGGCCCTTAAGCCTTTTAAGTAAGGCGACCGAATTAGTACGAAACCTCTTTCATCCGTTGTTAATAAGTTAATAAAATGCCGCCGATAGAGGCAACTTTCGAAAAAGAAAAAAAATGTTGAATATGAGAAATTCACACCAGGGCGCATTTATAATACTAATTAGGTAAGCAGGAAATAGAAGAATAACGAAAACTTGGAAGTAAAGTTTAGGGTATAAGGGATTATTAAGACTTTCGGCAAACCTTTTAATGAAAGCGATAGAGTCGAAATCAGTGACTTAATGACTCGAGGAGTTATATAATTTATTCCGAAAACCGACTTTAAACTTTGAGACTTATACGTTACGATTTTCAATTCGAGGAAAATCCACGAGGTTAAGGTAAAACCACGGGGCGACCGTACGAAAAGTCACGACTAATCGCTTAAAGATATGGAAATAAAGGTAAAAACTAGATCTTTATAGGGTCGCTAACGATTTAAAAAATTAGCTAACATTTAGTGGTTAAGTTAATAATAAGATTGCTAATAAAGACTAAAGGTAAGTTTATACTTAATAGCTGTAATATTACGTAAGCTTATCTATATTTGACAAAGGATTTGTAAATGATTGTATTACTCAAACTATTGTAAGAGCTATATGCCATTTATCTTTTAGGAACGATAATACGGTATGTTAAACCACTGTATAAACTGATTAAGGTAGGTATTTACTGGTTCTTAACTTACTAGTTGTACTTTAAACCCTAGTTAACGATAAAGTCCTTAATATCCAATTCGTATTTATTATTAACATAAAGAAAAGGACTTCAGTATAGTAAACATATAAATTAACGATTACCTTTTTTGACGAAACGACTAGCTTTAGAATATTAAAATAATAAACGATTAACGAATTTGAGTTTTGAAACTGTAAGCCAGTGACGATATTAATGAAAAAAAATCAACTTAACTTTAATAAATCGTTAATACCTATGCTTGGTATTCATACTGGCTTTAACTTTCTCTAAAAGAGCCAAAGCGTTTTTCTGGTTATAACTAATAAGACTAATAAGGCCAGAGCTTAAAGGTATTTGGAATAACGTGTTTGAGGTAGTTATATTACTATACTATGCCAACCGAAAGCCTCGTACGACCTTTCCATCGCCGCACAAGCACGAAAACCAACAGATAAAGACTTTAAGCGGCTAAATAAAAGAATCGAATAGCAAATGCAAAATCTGGACTATAAGATTAATATAGTTTCAATCGACCTATCGAAGGCAAATCTAATAATCTTTATAGATAGATTCTTTACAAATAACATTAGCCTGTCTTTATAAATCAACTTTCTAATAACCCTTATCAACAAAGATAGACTGAAAAATCATTTTAATATTACCGGTAGCCTAATCTACTAGCTTTTTATCAAGTGTAAAACGATAACACGAATCGTATTAACATTAAATGTCTACGGTATAATAACGGGTTTTAATAGAGGTATCGTACTATAGGAGACCTTTAACCTTATTACTAGGCAATTAAAGATTCTTTCTATCCCGATAGTAATCTATACTGACTTAAAAAGCATTTTCGAATACCTTTCAAAACTCGGAACCACTAGTGAAAAACTCATGATAATTAACATAATAGCACTTTGTAAAGCCTACAAAGAGGGGGAAATCGAGAAGTTCCGATAGATCGATGCCAAAGACAACCCCGCAGATGTCATAACAAAGGCGACACCAAATAAAGTCTTAGAAAGGTTTGTGGACAGCAACAGGCTAACTGTACGTATTGAGGGCTACGTGAATAAGCCACCCAGAAAAACTAGGCCACGCGATAGTGGACAAGATTGTGCTAACAGATTGGAAAAATTCTAGGGGATTAATAATGGTGATTTGTTTAAGTGGCACAGCTAAAGTAAAGGGTTACGAAGGGTTGTAGCGGAAAAACATCTTATACGAGTTAATAAACTCGGACCTCGGAACGGTGGAGTAATTGAGGCCAGATAGGGTTAATTTGCATGCAATTGGGTGCAATGCAATATGGAAGTCAATCGGAATTAACAAGGGGTACGAAGCCGTTGTTTAACGCTAACCAAAAAAGATTGGTCAACCACACTGGCGTACATGCACACAAACTAAAAAGCCGCTAGTATTGGAATATTATTACATGCAATGCAGTAGGTCAACTTTACTGTAAGTAAAGTTAACTGTACTGCAAGTTGAGTGTATTGCTTTGTGCAGACTTACCGCATTAGGTGTAAGTCGAGTGCAGTACGCTGCACTTCACTCTAGGGCACGAGTCAAGCAATTAGCCATACAAATTACAGTGCAGACCGGCTAGCGGTCTGCCAAACCTAGAACAATACATCCACCATCTCACTACTGCAATACTACTGTTACTTCGAAGACCAATCGAATCGACAACGTTGCAACATCTAAGGCCTACCAACAGAAAGGTATTTAAAGTTAAGTCAAAGGTCCCGTTAAGCAGGCACGTCGCTGGTGTATGTGGTGACGGCTCAGAGAAAAAAAAAAAATAAGTAGTGCCGTTAAATGCGAGCGCTTATAATAAAGTTCTTTCTTTGAAACTTTAAAACACAGAAGAAATTAAACTTTTATTGCAATTTTAATACAAGTTTAAGTCTAAAGGATCCATTAAGCCGGCGGGACACAAATAGAAGTAGCGACGGCTTAAAGACAAATAAATAAATAAAATAAAAGGAGCCGTTAAGTGCGAGCGATTATAATAGAGGTCTCTCTTTAAGACCTGAAAATGCAAAATGAATCAAACTTGTATTGCAGTTGCAGTGCAAGTTCAAGTCTAAAAGGCCACGTTGGTACAAGTAACGAGGGACGGAATTATTGGTTGTAAGGGCTCTTCTCTAAATACACCACTGTGCGGGCGGTGCGCCGGGCCGACGACGATCTTCATAGTCAAAAAGGGGTCGCCGAAAAAGATTCAAGTGGTGATAAAGCCGATTAAAGATGTTGTGGTAAAATAGAATGCATAAGAAGTGATGGTGTTGAGAGCGGCTGGACCTGAATTTTTTTCTCGGAAGTGGGCACTATTAGAGTTTACAGTGTAGGCCCCCCACCTTCCTTACCAAGGTGGTCCGTGCACCTATGCCAAGAAAGTTGATGTAAGGTTAAATATGAAAAAAACAGCGTATTTTAAGACCTTTTATAAGTTACTAAGACGTTCTGCAACCCATAAGCACCCTTTACAACTGCAAAAAAAAACTCTTCCCCTGTGCCAGGGTTAATGTTATAGGCTAGTACCTTGGCTGCTGGTTGCCAGGGATCTAGCTCTAGCGATTATCATGCTCCGATGTTGCTCTCGAGCCACTCCTAAGTATGCTCATACCACGTAATCAATCATGTAACCGAGCCACTCCTTATCACTAGCTTTATAATAGATCCTTAGCAGGGGTCTCTTCTTCTTCTTCTTCGAGAATGATAGACAGTATCCGACAACCTTAAACGAAAGCTTGGGCTTAGTTCCTTTATAGTTTGGCGGTGTAAAAGCATGTAAAACAATTATAAATAACGCAGTACGAGTATTTAATAACAACGCAATCTAATGTTAAATTAATAAAACCTATCTCAATATTTACGGAGATCTTTGAAGTTGTTGAGGCAGTAAAGTTACGTGAAGCGCGACTATATGATATTCAGATCAATATTACTATATTGAAAAACGTATATCTATACACATAGGCTCATTATAAATCCTATTATAAACTTTTATCATTCAAATGAAGTTACGAATATTTACTAATACCATCGAGATTTCGAAAACTCAAGACTTAACTTGATTTTAAATAATACTATCAATAATTGAAACGATTATCGCAACTTAAATGTTACGCCGGTTGAAATTACTTTCCGGGCCTATAAAAATAATGAGTTTTAGTAGCAAGGTTTTGACGAACATCTTTAAAGTTTGAAATTAAAAAAAAACTTTAACTATTTTTATTTCATATATAAATGACAACATTGTTAAATATTTGCAAAAAAACAAAGGTTTAACGTTTAGATTTTCATTTAATATTCCTAAACGTCCTTGCAAAGTACGCTGAAGACTATTAATTTAACTTTATGATGAAAATATTGTTCTTTCATATGTTTAAAAAGTTACACAATATCATTTCAAATAAAACGTTTATGTTTCGCAAGAATGTATTAAATAACGATAACAGTTAACAAAAACTAGAGATAATACATATGGGTATATTTCAACCAAGGCTACAACAATTTATTATATCGTAATGAATTATTTAATAATACGTAGAAAATGCTACACTTCGTAAATGGATGAGGATAACTATCATAAGAATGAACAAATTGAACTACGCCTTATCATTAATAAATAGAACTTGTCAAAGTATTTTTTAGGTCATTTCATTGTTCATTTACAACTATAATAACAAATCGGATAAATTAAATTAGTATGTTTCTTTCAACTGGTAGTTTCCGTATTGAAAACAAAAAAACTTTTCACTATCTTTTATATCAAGCACAACTACAATAAGTTTAAATGATTGAAACCTATTTTACAACCATCGAAATAAGAGTTATATTAGTTAAAATACACGGCTGGAACCTAAACACAAATAGATATTAAAAGCATTATCGTTATAGAATCGATAAGATAAATTGAACTTGTAGCAAATCCAGCTTCTAGTTACGTTGTCACCCCATTACTCATCGCTATCGATAACAGGTAATATATAACACCTAATACTGGGTTGTTCATGAAAATAATGACTGGGTCGCATCGTAAATTACAAAAGCGAAGATGCGTTACCAAATGAAAATGAAGCGTTAAATCAACTCGCGTAACATAAAAATAATACTCCCGAAAAACATTCCAGTAACTAGACGACCATGCTTTCCTATACTTTCGAATATATGAAAACATTTATATCTATTATAATAGTGAAACCCTTAACCCGTTATAGAATTTAAGTTCTATATTCAGTATGCACAATATCCGATTAAAAGAAAAATCATGTCAATTACATAAGCAATAAAGTATTAATTGAAATATTATTTTTAGTATATTTCGTTACAAGAAGAGACTACTACTGTTATATTAACTTATAAGAGAAACTCTTGAAACACTGAAACTATAGCTGGAGGTTTTATTTCGCTTTTGAATGAGTATATTTCTAAATATTTACATCTCTAAAAATAAGAATCAATATTAATGAACTCGACTAAATTTTAGACAAAATAGATCTACCGAAATTTCAATAACCCATCCATCGATAAAATGAACGAAGTCTTTATTTTGTAAGGCCTAAGGATATGAAATATTCTGTGTTCAAATATATTTAAAAAATATGCCACCATGATAAAACCTACGTTTGGACATCCAAAATATTGAAGTTTACTTCAAATAATTATTGAAACATCAATTGTGAAACTTAAGTTAATTTCTTTCACTTGAACAATTTACTTGTTCTTAATATCGTGAACTCGGAATCATTTTTACACGGCATCAAATTCATAAAGTTTCTATCAGCAAATGATATCTGCGACGTATTAAGGATGTTATGAATGAATAAATATTGGATGCTACTAAAATTTATCGTTTACATTACAAGCACTGATCTCGAGGCGGTTAAATTGAAAACTAATACTAAAACAATGTATATTAAATATAAAGGGGTGCCTGTTACAGTTTATTGGAATATAGGAAAGGTTTAATGGCGTACTGCTTATTTATAAAGTCGTATAACATCTTTATGGTCTATATTAAAATATTTCTAGATTAGGACGATGGCTTTTGAATGGTGGTAAAAAGCCTAAATGACATCATAAGCCCTAAAGATCCAATGCGAACCCTATTAGTCTTTGAAACATATTCTCGTTTAAAGACTCAATCTCATCTATGATATTTTTTTTTAAAAAAAAGGTTATATCGTACTTCAAAGCATTGAAGGAATTCAGGAAGGAATGAGTAAAACGTAAATTTAATTTTTTTAATATGAGGAACTTCTTATTAACAATGAATATATCAACTTCTTCAACATTAAACGAAGTTACTTGTGATTTAAAACATGTCAATAATTTTACCTACTTCATATTTTAAACATAACTAATATAAAAGTCATTGTGAAAGTTGTGAACGGTCTTAAAATAATTTAAACAACCAAATTAAACCCTACATTGAAGCAACTACCAACAAAGATCCGTAAATTAATCAAATAAATCAAAACAATCCACTTTTGTTGGTAATGAACAAACCGATAAAGCGATGGAGAAGCGGCCTAATAACAAAAAATAAGAATAACAAAGATAAAGATAAGGAATATGAATTGCGGCATACGTATATAACTACTGGGATTGGCAGGGAAAATAAGAATAACGAAAAGCTCTTAATTAATCTTTATACGTATAAAAACAATAGTATTTCGGATAAATCTTATATATAGCAGAACAAAACAAAAGGGAATACTTGTATAATCGTAAACAATTGAAGAAGCTGATGAAAAATTGGTAGTTTCATTAGTATTAGATTTAATAAAAGGTATCAATGATAAATTCATCCGTAATACTTATAACATTACTGAAACTTATACGCAGTTTGCTACTCATCTATCTATAGTTATTGTACTGAATTTACTCAAAGAATTTCATATCAAATACCTATTGAAAACGATTATACGATACGTTGAATAACTATAAAACCTTCACAAAACATGGGTTTATTATTTTTGACATATACATCGTATTTAAATGTTAAATTAAATACAAAGTTCTTAATTGACTATATGGGTGTATTGCATATGTATATGTACAATGACGTTAGTAAGATACGATACAAATCAACAATGAAAATTTCGTCAAAACCGCTAGCTTTGTAATAATAATGTAATGTGCGATTGTAAAGTCAAAGCTATGAAATCTATTACGAATTTGATAAAAGCCAAACATTCAAAATTCAATGAATCGTCAATTTATGTATATGATATTAACGATTTCAAGGCCAAAAACCTGTGTTTTGGCTAGGAATAAGAAGGTATTACCCTAACCCAAAAATATAGAGTCGCCAAAGCTGAAGTATACTAAAAGTAACGAGTTTCTAGCAACAAGAATACAATCCTATGGTAACCGAAAGTATCAAATCTATTGGTTGCGATATAAGTAGGAAAAATAGCTAATAAGGATTACAATCGTTAAGATAAGATAATCAAGCCGCCAACAAGTAATTAAGATCAAAGAATCCATATGATTCCTATAAAAAAGTAAAAAAATGATTTGATAATCTTCACCAACGGCTGCTTGGAAAAATAACACTAACTTGTTTTTATATATCATATTCTTTATAATAATTGTGAACAAAAATGAATCGTAGGAGTACTAATTCGCTATTAACGGTAACCCAATTCATTGGAACTTTATGAATTATAAAAAGATTGTACAAAACGTATTTACCTCTGAAATTCACGGTATGTTTCAAAATTTTCAATGAGTGTTCAATATTTTCTTTGCTCTTGATAGGTCTTAAGGTGTTGCAATGTTGTTGATTTGAAGTATTCGAAGTAACAGCTGTATTTGAATAGTGAAGTGGTGTATTGTTGTTTATACTAAGATTGGAAGATTTCTATCTGGTCTGCACTCTATTTTGTATGGCTAATTGTTTGACTCGTGCCTAACAAGAAATTAGGCACTTTATTATAATTAACTTGTAGTTAGTATAGTAAAATTTAACTGTACTACATTTTATCACTATTTTAATATTGACGGCTTTTTATTTAATAGGTTTATTACGTTCTTTTGAGAAAAGTATTCGGTGGCGTAAACATTTCCTATGATATCCTTACTGCTATTTTTATAGCAGTTTTACTTATTACTACTTTTATACTCCATTCTGATAATACATAATCCACTGGAACGTGCTAATCGATTTATTTTATATTGTTAACAACCTTAATAACCTGGAAATCTTCCATTTTACTACGGTACCCATGCTTTCTATCTTTTTCTTTGTCACGTAATATTTTGTTTCGTAGTTTTTCACTATAGCTTTCGAACTGTATGATTGACCTATAATTTTCATCCAACCTATCTAAAGCACATTTTGTATAGCTTTTGTTATTGCATTCGACGGATCATTCTTATTATCGAATTATCAGAAATTTTTAATTGAATTGTTTTTGTAAGCTTCGCAAAATTTGTTACCTTGATTATTCAACTTTTTCAGTAGTTGTTTCTAGATTGGGAAGACATTCGAATAATTTTTTCAAATTATTATAGATAACGACTGGAACAGGTTAATTTTTGAATTGTTTGAGATCGATGTCATTGGTTTTTCTTATAGATATACCCATAGTAAAACCGACTATGATACCGTAGAGTCTGAAAATAAATACGCTATTTATGACCCTCTTACACTTAATAAAAGTTTATTAAAAATGGTTTCCGATAGTTTTGAATGATTTAAATCAGAATTTTTCTTTTTTAAACGATTATTTTAGCCAATCCAATCATTAATCATAAATTGGTATCATTAATAAAAAGAGCATCCATGAACATTATAAACTTGGACTTCGTTCAGTAAATTGGAAGCATATTGATCCTTTGATCCAAATGATGTATCTGTTATTTCAATCTTTTCTTTAATTGTCCTTTGTCCCTTTTAGTTAAGGTTTATGGGTATACTTTGATGAATAGATCATATTATTTTTCCGGTTGGTATAGAGTCGCTATGTAATTATCAAGGACGCGTTATTTTTCATTCTTTTAAATCTTTACGACGTAAGTATTATTAATACAGACTAGAATAATATCTCAACCCTTTTAACGAAAGCTAATGTATTTAACGTTACCGTAGTAAATCATATACATGTGTATTAATGATCCGTAGAAGTCTAAACATTTACTCTTATTTAAATAATAGATGAGCTTGTTATTTCAGAACTTCTAGCTTATAATCGTATGTTTCTTTGTTTCTACAAAGCTATAAATTTCGACGAAGAGTGTATTGTCAATTTGTATACCAATTATACAAAAGTCTTTATTCTTTTACAAAATTGATATGCATGGGTTATTTGATAATGATTTTGTACCCGTTAGGATTTAGAGTGGATGTTGGTAGGGCTTTAGATGTTGCAACGTTGTGGATTCGAAATGTGGTCGAAGTAACAGTTGTATTTCGTAGTTAAGTGATGGATTTATTGTTCTAGGTTTGACAAATTGCTAGCCAGTCTGCACAGTAATTTGTATTATCAATTGCTTGGCCCGTGCCCTAGTGTGAAGTAGGTGCGTACTATACTTGACTTGCAGTCAATACAGTAGACAAACAAAACAATATACTTAATATAAAGGCACTATAGTCAACTTTACTGTAAGTAAAGCTAATTTATTGCATTGAAATTACTATTATTCTAATATTGGCGGCTTTTTTTTGTACGCGTATACCAGTGTGGTTGTTCAATCTTTTCCGGTTGTGACTGAATTACCGCCTCGTAAACTGGCCGGACCCCTATTATTTATTGTTTATTCCACGCCCAAACTAACTCTAATTACCTCCTTTTACTCTACGATTCCGAGGTTCGATTTTCTGGATGCCTACAAACAATTCCTTTGCTATAAACCAATGCATACCTTCAATTCAAGCGTCCTAATCAAATTAGTCGCTAGTTTTAATTCTCTGGTAGTTTTTCCGTTATCCAATGAATCTTTGCTCGCCGGTATATGATTTGGCCTTGTAAGATAACTTGTTCACGTATCACTTAATTCATATGGTTAGCTCATTGATATCTATATACCTATTAAAGAACGTATTTGGTAATTTTGTTATAGTATTGGTGAGATTATCTTTTCGATTAATTTATCGGAATATATTCATTTCCTTGCCTTTGTAAGCTTTACGAAGTATTATTATCTTCATTATCAAGTGTTTTTCGCTAGTATTTTCTAGTTTCAAAAGGCGTTCGAATAGTTTTTTTCGAGTTGGTACAGATTAATATCGGTATAAAAGAAATCATTTACTACTTTATAACTATATTAAGAGTTTTCGATGTTATTATACCTATATCTAAACCGGTTACTATGGTATAAACCTTCAAAGCTAGCGTGTTTCGTATAATTCTTCAATATTTAACGAATGTTTAATAGATTAGCATTTCTATAATACTAAACTCTGTTTTTTGTTTGCCTTCATTAACAAAAGTTATGAGGAATTCTACTAGGAACGACAAGTTTATGTGGTTCGTAAAACAGCCATTTGTGAAAATCAACACTTCGGTCCCTAATAAATTAATTGGATCCATATTAATCCCTTCGTCTATATTCCTCATTTGCTACTCCAACCTTATATCTAATCTATCGAATTATGTATTCTATATATCTTATATTTATGCCGTAATCGATAAATAGTTGGAGGCCTCCAGTTAGAATAGGGTAGTAATATAGTTGCTACATGTCCTTTGCTCAGGATATTTTTAAATTTTAGCCATGTTAGTCTTTTTTATTATAGATTAGTCAACTACTGGGCCCTCTTGACGGAAAGTAAGGTAAGTATGATTAATACCATATATCGGATGAATGATTTGTCATAATTAAGTTATTTTCCATTTGTAAGAATTGTGACTAACTTATAATTCCAGATCTTTAAGTCTTTAGTTTCTTGTTATTCCGTTACCACAAATATATTAGCTTCTACAAAAATTTCATCATCAATCTACATACTTACTAAAACAAACTTTTCAATTTATGTAACCAATAAGTATAGGTTGTAACATAAGTATTTTATACCTAGATTCGAATTGAAATACTAATAGGTTACAAACTAATGGACGTCTACTTAATTAAGCTCATACAATGGCTTAATGTATGATACAACCGCCTCAAAACAGTATTCGTTACGAAGTATTTACAAGAAATGAATGAAAATTATGTGTTGTAACTAAATTAGTAACTTATACGTTTATATTATATTATAGTAATTAAGGCTAACTTCCAAATACTTATAACTAGTGATTTTGGTGCTCAACCTACATTTAAACCTTAAATGGTTTTTTGAATCGTTAATGATAACATCAGGATTTATTACCTCATTTCATTACTGTAGTTTTATACAATTAGGTGTTACTTTTTGTACACCTATCCCGCAACTTTATTTCTACGTTGTGGATAATCCTTAACTCACAAATAATAAAATGAATATTTAAAAATAAAAAGTCGCTTTGGAATACAAATTATAAAGCTTTTCGGGTAAGGAGTCTATTAATATCTATCATATCACTTTTCATAAAAGGTTTGTCAGAGGCTTCAATAACTCCTTTTGCCTGAAGTTTAATAGCTAAGCTTTAATCTTTCTTTTTTTATTGATCTAATAAATCAGATCCGGTATATATTCCTCATAATTTATGTTTCTCTGTTTTCGTTGTTAGCCATATTATTGATATTTTATCAGCTTATCGATTGTAGTGAATATGGGGTTATATTGGTTGATTCGTTCAACTTAATAATCTTCATCGCTATCGTTATCCTTAGTCGCTCTAATATAGGGTTTAACCTAATTTATACGGAACGTCGCAGGATTATTAACAGTTTTAATAATTAATTTAGGGTTAGTAATACTTAAAATCTTAAGTAAGCCATATTATTTACCCGGTATTCACTATATAAAAACTTCATTTTATAATAGCAAAGATAGCACATCGGTTATTGTAGGATCGCTTTTGGTATGAATAGTAATCTTAATTTAATACCATGTTGATTCTTTCCCTGGTTTTTTCAGAGCTTCATAGTACGCTAAAGGCTTCTGTTAAGTGCTTATTGATGGCGGAAATTTATTTGTCAAACGAGGATATATATGAAAGACTAATAGCATTGGTACCGGGATATTAAGGCCTACAATATTATTCAGGCTCTTTACTGCCATTCAAAGACGTGCTTTATGGACCATAAAGCTTTTAATATCTAATTTCAGGATATTATACGACTTTTGGAGCAATAATTATACCCTTTTTACCATTTTCAATACTTTAATAGGTTTTAATAAATATTAATTTACATTAAATCTCCATTATCTTTCCGTTCGCCCTATACTTTGCCGTTGTAATATTAATACTGTTATCGGAGAGAACGATATTTAGTAGACTAAAATACATGTTAATATACATTATTCTGGATGTTTCACACGTAACTTTTGCCTATATGAGCTTGAATAATTTCATTATGTAAAAAGAATGTTGTTATGTGAATAATATAAGGAATAAACTTATATTTTAAATAGATTACATTGACAGATGTTTGTTAATGAAAATTATTACCGTATTTTACTACAAGCTTAAATTTTGTGGGGCATTAGTCATGCATTCAACAATAATAGTAAATAGTCTTAACAGCTTTTAAAGTAAAGTCTTCGGTAATCTTATACCTTACGGATTCAAGGACTTTGTACAACTTACCTATGGCTACGTAATTCAAACACGAATATAATTAATGTATTTCAAATTAAATCAAGTTTAATAACGTTTCTTTTAGGCTTTAAAGATGGAACTATAAATGCTCCTACTTAAAGGAGAGAGAGAACTTTTAGCTGTTTTTAAGCAGTTCATTAGCATTAACGTCAACGTTAAAGCCGAGGATTTTGATATTTTTCAAATGTAAGGGGAAAAGGATTGCAAATTTGAGGATATGCAACTTAACCAGCCAAAAAAAAAAATATAAATAATAGTCGTCTCCAATAACAATAGTTGTTTTTGTTTTCTCGAGCCGAATCTAACTTTAACTTGGCTAATATTTTAACGACTGATTTAAATAACAATAATATTTTCCCTCTACAATGCCATATAATACGAATATAATTCGTTAAAATATGTTATTATCCCGGTTTCTGATATAATACCTTCAAATTTATGGACTGCATAACGATCGCGAAGATTAAAGATATATAATAAGGTAAAGGTTTAGTTGGGGGAAAATCAAGGGGTTTCACCACTTAAACTATATAAAAAGGTGTACTTGGCTAGTTATTGGGCCGCAAAAAAATGAAATCCTTATATTATGTTACTTACTTAGGGATATTATTATCTTTGACGATCTGATCCCTTTATAATTTGCGACATAATTTCATTGTTTTCACTAAAAAGTCATGGGGTACTAAATACAATATACTAACTATCATTTCTAACGTTTAGCCTAAGGATAACAATTTAATAAACAACTGTACTTACTATCAACCTAATATATCTTACCACCATTCCAAAGATATTTCTTACAATTAATATGTTGTCGTAAACATTACTTGTATTATTAATGCTATCATAACTATGACTTCTAGTCCAAAAACTATGGCTTCAATATTAAGCGTGAGGGATGCCCATTCTTACTATAGATATAATATACTATAGTGCGGTCTTTTTCATTCATATTACGAAAGTTATTAACTTAGAAAACATACCAAACGAATTCGTCGTACGTGCTATCACAGTCACAAATAAAACAGCAACTAATTGAAAAAGCTTTTACAAATAGTATCTAGATACTATAAAACGTATTCAAACTCGCTAACTCCCGTAACTAATACTCATACTTTCTTGTAGAACTTCGCTTCAGCCACGTCAACCTTACTAATTAATTATTAACATAATATCAACTTATTAATCATGTAATTAAAAACATCTATCGAGGTTTCCTCCTCTTCTTTACTAACTTTTATCTTTGTTTACCTTATTATAGCTTCAACTTTGTAATATTTCGTAAAATGGACATTGTAATATAAATAACTATTCATACCGTTATAAATTTCGTTGTGACTTTTTACTCTCATTAAAGAAATGAGGTAATCATCACTGGCGTGGCTTGTAACAATTCCAGGAAATAATAAGTTAATATCCAAAAGGACTAACATTTACTTGAAAATTTAAAAAAAAATCATTATATTCGTATTAAAAAGATTGTAAAACTCCCCGTTATATTTATCCACGTCGTTCCAAATCATCGCGAAGTCCTTAATGAATGTATAATAAATATTGAGCATCTTGATAAGTCTAGGAGAAATATAATAATAATCTTCTTATTCGTTAATAATGTTTTCAAATCCTTTCGAGTCATGTTTTTAAAGGTAATTGCCAGTCGTTTAACTCGATAAGTAAAGTGTTATAGTAAAACCTGTAATAGAATCACGCGTATAAATGTGCATACCATGGAATAATTCGGCTTAAGTAATTTGAATATTGTAAGAGAAGAATGAAAGCATATATGGGACTCAGCTTTAAAAGATATATTAAGATACGTGATGATCTTACTCAATCAACTAGAAGGTGTAAGCGTCAGTTTGTTCTACAGCGTTTACAACTACTTTTTCACTTACTTTTCCGACGTTCAAATAGAACTCAAAGTTATTACAAAAACGTACTAGGCTGCCAAGTAACTCAATAACTTCTTTATTATGAGGGTATAAAGAATTTATGCAAACGAGTAAGTCAAAGCTTAATTGAACTAGGGATAAAAGGGAGGTTTGTTAAAACGTATATAAATTTGTTAAAGATTTTTAACGCCCTTTCCTTTTTCTTGGAAGTCTTTGAAATTAAAATTTTAAAACTGGTTGTTATATTAAGCCAACTTGAAAAATGTCTCTGCTAATCTTAATAAGTTTTTTTCTAAGACAAAAATACTACAGCGATTAACCTTTATCTTAAACTTAAATTTAATACCCCTCTAACGAATATTCCACATATTAATAGTCTAACAATTAAAAAACCCACGATAATTTTAAAAGACGCGGTCGCTGCAACCAAATTCCTTACCGGTGTTGGATTTATCAAAATAATCGCCGATGTAATTGCTCAGATATTATTGTCTAAACGTTTTATCAACATCTTTTCTCCAATGATTCCTATTAAAATAAACAAAGAATACTGATCACAGGTCCAGAATTTCCTTCATTCGGTCCTAATCGAAATCTATCTTGAAATTAACAGAACTTAAGGGTATAAATATATAGTAATTTGGTATTTGTGGATATTACTATATACTTCTATAGCTAGTATACATAGGCTAAGTGGCATTTCACTATATTTCAAGGTGCACTCCTGTAGGAGTGTACGATAACGTATCACGCTGCAGGCTACACTTTTGAAAAATGCATTATACATAGAGCGGTTTAGAAGGAGCGTTCCAGAGTATATGGCAAAAGTGCCACTACCCGAAAAAGGGGTTTATAACCTTCTATCCGTGACGTGTACTCTTTAAATGCTTGTTTTGACCGGATTATCTGTATTTACTACGATATTAACTTTACAATTCCTTTTTATTTACCTTTACGTGAATAAGAAAAATTTACCAATACTAATTAATAAATGATGAGGTCAACTACGAACAGTTAAAAAAGAAAACACAACCTGAAGTTGAATACCTATAACGGGATATTATAGCGGTTCCAATTACTTTTAATTTACTACTACACCTTATAAAAAGTATACAGAAGTGTAAAATTACGCCGCAATGCCTTTAAAACCTGAAACGTAACAAAACCATAAAATTCTAAATAACTTGAAAAAGGAACTCTTGAGCACAAAAAACCCCGTTATATTAACCATGAACTTGTTTTAACGCTTTAAACGTAACCGGGTGCTTTTTTTCAAAAGCGTCCCATTACATATTGGGTTATATAAGACCAAGTTTCTAAATCCTTCGTTAGAACATACCCGATCTAAATATAGCATCCAAACCTCTTACGAAATCTAAAAGCGGCTACAGACGTAATATTTATACCGCCAGCGAAACCTAAAAATGGTTACGAATATAATACTTAAACTGTTTACAACCACCAAAAGCGGTTATAACACCATAATCCGAACAGCTTGCTCATATATAACTTAGAAATTATGATATTAAGGTTATACAAGTTGAAGTCAATTTTAAGTACAAATTAAAAAACATTTTTTGTAAGAAATAATTTAATCTCAACTTTTTAGTTTTTGTTTAAAGATGTAGCCAGGGGTTCAATAATTCTATATATATGGAATTAAAGTTTGAAATTTTGATTATCATTTTCTTCTACTGATTCAAGTAGTTATATATATACGCTCTAGCTTGTATTTTTCATTATCTTTGTATGATTACTTCTTTTTAATAGTTAACTTTATAGTTGTTGTTGAATTTAATTTTGAATTATTGGAGGAACTGGGTTATGTTGATTGATTTTCTCAATTCAAGGCTTTTTTTATTAGTAATTGCTTTGATATATGGTTCAATCTCATTTATATAGAATATAGTGATGCTATTATCAATTTTAATAATTATTTTTCAATGAGCTATATTGAAGATTTTAAATATGCTATTATATTTTCCTATTATATATTAACAGAGACAATAGCTTGATCATAGTAAAGTTTGCAAGCTAATTATCAATGAATCGCTCTTATTATTGAGAGTATTATGAACTTAAGGTTTTATTGATTTCCTCCATAGTTTCCCTGAAGATTTGCCGTAAGACGTGGGTTTTTTCGAGGTATTTCCTATAAAGAAGATTTACTTGTTCATCCAAAATATGACTGTAAGATTAATAAGGTCGGTACCAGACCGTTAGAATAATATTACTAAAAATTGAAAGAAAAACTAATTCAAAACGCATAATTGGGTTATAATTACGCTTGATTTGTACTTTATTTAAAGTTTATTTGTATTGGTAAACGTTGAATACCTTATTTCTTTCGTATTAACGCGTTTATGCGCTTTTTTCTTTAAACCTCAAACGCACACAAATCTTAACTACAGCATGAACCCAACAGTTTACGCCGCTTTGATATCATGAGTACATGTAAATTATCACTTACTCCAAATGAAATAATAGCCTTATTAATAACGAATTTGGAAAACGCTGACAAATAAATGAAGTACCTTTTAATATATACGTTGTTTTATATTGGTATTCGAAAGTATTTGAATCTTAATTTATAAAATAACAAATTCGCACCCTGGTAAAGGACTTAAACCTTTTTCCGGCAAATAAGTATATTATCAATATAATCATCACCTACTATAACGGCGAAATTAAAATTCGCGACTTATTCGACGGTTTTAAAAAGAATTTTTAGACTCAAAGCCGCAAATGTAAAGTATTGTCGAAAGTACAATTTCCAAAATATTACGAAAACAACTATAGAGAAAAGGTATTAATATAAACGGTAAAAAGAATAGCCGTATTATAAAATCTTTATAAATAACGGTGTAACTTATATAAATTCCGAAATTAATAAACAATAAAATAATAAATGTAAAGTTTGTAAAGAGTTACTAACTAAAAATGCGTTAGGAGTGCTTATTTAAAATAATATACCGAAAACGAGAAAAGCCTCCGAAAATAGAGAAGAGCCGCTTAAAAAAGCTAAATGCCCGCCACGAAGTGAAAACGAATCTGAAGGAATCAACAGAAAAAGAGAAAATATCGTAAAGATTATTTATGACGAGAGTTAAATACCAAACCTCCCGAAAACACGACTTTAAATGAAAACTAAAACAAGATCAAACCCCAAATATCGTGAATAACTAGCTTTACTACCATAAAAACAGCCTGAATAAAATAAAAGTCCCGTTTTAAAATATAATAAGCGGTGTAAAACGCTAATACGTACCTTACAAATCAATACCTACCAATTACCACCCCTACCGTAACCTTTTACCGCACCGTTTTTCCACTAATAAAATCTACTTTATAAGTCTTATAAATTTCGCCAAATTTTGGAATAAAAACGATAATTATATTAGCGCACCGTACGATATACTCGAGCACAAAATAAGTGTAATATTTAATATATATAAAAAACTAAACATTCAATCATCCCAACTTTACGCTATTTTAACTTGTATATAATTTAGGTAAGCTAAAGGGTAGTATGTATACCACCTTACGTATATCAATATATTTGAGAATTGTTTTAGCCGTTTCGAATTTCATTTCGATATAAAAGTTCATTACGAAATTTACGATACGTATGAAAATGATATAATATAGGAATTGGTAAAACATTGAAGAAAAAACGTTGATAAACCCCCGGTAAAAGTATTTACCGCCTTGTTAAAGGAGTTCCGAAAGTTTTGAGCGGCTCTTAAACTAGAATACAAAGATAATAAACTGTTTATATAAGTAATAATGAAATTATGCCGCAAAAACCTAAGTTTCGACCTCATACTATTTAAATCCGAAAAAGATTTTAGGGTCTTTTGTACGAGTTTAAAAATATCGTTTAATACCTTTATACGTAAGTAGGAAAGCCTCGAAATAGTATTTATAGCTGACAAGACGAAAGGTGAAAGCTAAATTACGAAAGTAAATCTCGTCAAAACTATTTAATATATCTTGAATTGAAAATTTGAAATATATTCAAAATAAAAAAAATACCTAAAGTATAGCTACTAGGAGAAAATTATCAGGGAGGAAGCCTTGGAAAATAAAAGGGCGGGGACGATCGTACGGTTATAAAAGAAATATACTACAACTATAGTAATATTTACAAAAGGGTATAAAAACCCTTATAGTTTTATGAAAACGTTATATAATATACAGGAAAATCGGCTTCTAATTTATAAATTACTTAATATACGAATAAATTTGAATTGAATAATAGTTTTAAGCCGATTACGAGATTAAGAAACGTATAAAATATAATCTTACAATATATGTAACCGAATACGAAGGTGTATAAGATAAGTTTAACGCTTACCCCTACGAATACACCTTTGGAAAAAAAGACACTAAGGGTAATAATACTCTTCTATAGTCTAAGATGACGAAACCACCTAACGTATTTTCAAGAGTTTGTAAAACGCCTCCTTCCAATATAATATAGGCCTGGATTATGTAAACGAAGTATTAAACACTTATATAACATTAAAATTTGCGCTTTTAAACAAATACAACAACCGCTTTCAGGGCATTATACCTAATACCAGCACAGCCCAAATTTTAATAGCCAAAAAAAGACAATTCGACCTATTCGTGACGAAATCCCCGAAGTTTTAGCTTGACAAAATAAGGGAAAATCAAAGGTTTTATTCGGTAATAGCAAAGCGTCCTTATTTATCATTCGAACCGGTTAAGTTTTACCTAATAGATTTGAAAATGCTGATTCTACTCTCATCAACCAATATAAATAAGCTCGAAATCGAGGTCTGGAATACGACCAACTAACTTATCCGCGCCTCGGATAGTGTATCCGTACCACTTCGGTTTAAATTCGTCTACTTACAGTTTTTCCCCAAAACTCGTACGATCAAAGCTATTTACTTACCATTGCCAGAATTGTGAATACTACACCGCCGATTTGAATACCTATTTATAAAACGCCTTTTACGACTGCTTAACGTTGCGGGTTATACGGATATAGCAAAGAATGTATTTAAAACTATGGAAAAGTTTTGCTATAAATACCAATTACACGTACAAGCTTTATAAAGGTTTAAATTCCGCTTTCAAAAAGACGTAAACTTTAACTACGAGGTAATTGTTGATATTATATAACTAAATAGACAGCCGGTATTACATGCCGTCGATGCAGCAATATTATTTTAAGCTTCTAACTTTATACGAAACGATTTTGTTATAAATTGTTAGGACGTTCTAATTAACCTTTAGTTGAACGTTTGTTTTAAGCCGCCAAATTAAATTACCTACGACGTTGACACAGCCTTCGACTCTATTAACTAACGTAACAAAGCTTTAATCATCGATAACGAATATAAAGAAATTTCAATAAAAATACTATAAAGCATTTTAAAGTGTAAACGGTATTATAGACCGCTTGAAAAGCCATATACGGTATTATCCAAAAGTCTAAAAGGTACTGATTATAAGGAATATATTTTACAAATAATGGTTAACGTTATTAATAATACTTCCGACCATAGTAGACTAATCATTACACTCCTTCTTTTTGATATTTACATAAAAATTCATATAAACTTTATATTATTAATAATCACAGTATCAAAAGCAAATACTATAACGAAAGCCATAACAAAGTTAGATTTCTTACAGGTTAAAAACGACGTTTTAAAAACGTTATCTATAAGGAACAGCCTACGTAAAACTAGCTTTTTCAACCTATTGTTACAATCCGAGAACCTAGTTTGGAAAAAAAAAGGTTAGAATAGCTTTTGGAAAATCAATGGGTTTAGAGGTTATAATGTATTCGTCAATTTGCCAAACGGTACAAATTTGTTTCGTGAAATAATAGTATGAAACTACAAAAGAAGAATAGAAAAAAACTGCTCAAAACCGTGATCCTATTAAGACCACCAACGAAACACCCTTTAAAATAACGAATCCAAACCGCTCCTTGTTTCAACTTACCCCCTGAATCGCATTTCCAACCCGTTCTTACCAAACAAAAGCGACTTGTTTATGCCAACCCCATTAACACCTCGCTTCCAAGACCGTTTTTTTAACTCGAAAACCAAAAAAACGCCTCAAAAACGTTGTTACAGACTCCTTTATTATTGAAAATGATATAATGAACCGCAAGTTTTACTTATAACTTCGTTACAAAGATATCATTACCACTCTAAACTCTCCGTTCGAATAATCTACTTAAATAGAAACCTTTACCTTAATTGAATAAAGTGTATTTCTCTTAAAATGATTCGACCTAACGATTCAGGACGCTTATAGAATCTTTCTCATTCGCCTTGCACACGAAAATAAAAATAAAATCGATCCGTTATACGAAAAGACCCGTCTAATTATAAAATTATATAATGAATACGGTAAAAGGAATGTTATAATACAATCGCATACTTTATAACAAGCTAAATACCGTTTGATTTTTACACTCATAACCTCCCTTAATACCGTTTATGATCTATATATTAAACTTCGTAACATTACGTAAGCTTATACTCAATTCTAGAAGCGGTTTAAACGATGTATTTACGCCGATATACCTTTAAAGCTCAAAATACACCACCTACCTAAAATGATTTTACGTATCATAAACCCGTTTTACGGTCTAGTTAAAACTGGTGTTTATTAATAAAACACCTACAAAAAGAATTTTAAAGAGTAGTTCGAAATATTTAATTTAACTTTCAATCCGAATATATTAGTTAAAATACCTCGTTTTAACGTCTTTATATTCACGGGTATATAAACGGACGATATATTGACGATATGTAACGTATCATTTTCCATATTTGAAATGATAAAACTTTTAAAATCAGGACTAAAGGTAAAACCTAAGACGTACCTAATGAAATACCATATATTCGACTTTAATAACGTTACCATTATTTTGCGGAACGGTGTTTTGAATCTTTATGTAAAAATAATGATTAGATAAAGTTACCTCTGTTGTCTTGGATAACGTAAATATGGCCAACGAATACAGGTGCCAGCGCGTACGCAGAGTTTAAATGAATTTAATAATACAATTGAAAGCGACATTCAATCTTTCTCTCATTGCATAGTGTTAAACTTCTCCGTTGGATAATATATTTAAGGAGTTTAACAAACGCCTTATATAGAAAAAACATAACTTAAAACACAGTTTACAATTTATATCGCTAAATATGCGTATTGCAAATTCATTTATTTTTATGGAGTGTTTTTTTGCCAATAATAACGACTACATTTCGTATTTAAGACTCGTTTCAATCTTTGGTAACAAAAAACCAGCCCAAAACGACTTTACATTCTGTAAAAATATTATCTATTGAAACTTTACCAAATATAGACGGGTTATATAAAGCGTAGTAACTTTAGAAATTTATAATATGGTTCAAGGTTTTCATTTAGAAGTTACTATAGTAATAATAGTCCGTATAAATATTTTTAATCTTGATTTAAAACCTATTCTTTTCGTTATATATATTAACTCCTCCTTTTACAAAATTTGGTTCAACTTGTTATTACGAACGAAAAAAGTTTAATAATAGATATTATAACCTTATACAAGTTGTACAAACACAAAAAAATCTGAGGAAAGAGATAAATTAATGGGAAATCCAATCCAACGGATACGATAACTCAAAGCACCCTAAACGAAGTATTGGCAACGTTTATATCTATTAACATTTTATCTACTAGGGTTGTTAAAAAAGGTTTTACGACCTTAATATGGGTGCCGTTTCATGTTTTACTCTTTGTTTTGCTTTTCATTTTCATTTTACGCCATTATACCACTTTTAGCTATTCAAAGCTTTCCGAAACTTATTATCTACGCTGCTCCCCGTATTATAATACGTTGTACAACTTCGCCTAAACTGCTTTTACGAACTTGCCTCTGTTTAAATCTACGGTTTCGCATTTCTTCCTATATATTATCACTCTTCGTTTTACGTGCTTCGGCCTTACTATATCCTTTACTATTTACTTTTCTCCATTAAGACCTGCAACTTCGAACCGATTTAAATGTATCATTACTTTTATTTTCATATATTCAAATTTACCTCACCTATTGCATTAATCACTTATATTAAGATTGTTTTTAATAAAAGTGATAATATTATTATATAACTATTACATTATAGTTGGTAGTATTAGCTAGTTCGAAAAGGGTAATTATTTACTGTTAAAAGAAAAAGAAAAAGGCGACATAATTACGTTCCTACCATCCTCTCCTTGTCGCCTTTCCCTTTTATGTCAACGCTATCGTCATTAATGTTATCGACGTCGCTATCGGAGTTATAAAGGAGGTGACTCCACATCTTAGGCAGTATACTCTTAGCTAAAGGCGCGGCGGGGAGGTTCCCTCCTTGAGGCGATGCAAAATGATGTCGTCGAACTCGCTCATGTAATATATACGTAAGCTCCGCTTATAAGTGGTAATAACGGTTACCGACTTCTTAGTCCACCAATTAGCGCTTATTACTAATGAATATCAGCTTGTTTTAATTATTTACGAACATGGTTATTTTGAAAAGGGTTTAAATATTAGTTTTTTATGAAAGAGGATTTTAGTAAACGGTTAAAATTTACTAAAAAGTTGGCGAATACGTAGCACATCCTCAACCTACGGCTTTGGAACTAACAAAATAAGGGCGTATCTATTTCCAGTCCTTTTGTAGCGATAGTAACGGTCCGAATGACCGCCGCTTTTGTAACAATCGTTAATAAACTTACCCGCAGCCGCGAATGCGATATACGGCACGTAAGGCGTATTTATTAACAGTCCGAGGATATGAACCCGGGTATGTCACTTTAATTCTTTATGCATTAAAAAAGCCTCGCGACGCACCTTAACGATGCGTAGCTTAAGGCAGCGTAAAAGATCTACCACAACCTCCTCATCTATAAAAAAATGAAAAACAGACAAACGGGTGGATTTAATAAATACGAATCGCAATACAGTTCCGCCAGGTTAAATTTACGGCGTTGGAGGATCCCCGAGAGTAAAAGGGTTTTTATCCGAAGGAAAAGGGTATAGTTTATAACCTTAGGAACTTTCTGCTCCTCCTCTTAAGAGTTAGCGGGAAAGGAAGAGAGAAAGAAAAAAGGAAAGGGGGTAGCGGTTTAGACGGCGGCGGTAGTAGGCGGCGAAGCTGAAGGTAAAGCGGGGATAAAAGAGATAATGCCCGAGAAAAGGAGGCTGTAAGTGGTGGTAGCGGTAATAGTATTAGCGATAGCGATAGTGGCGATATAGGTGGCAATAACGCGGCGGCGCTTACGCATCAAATGATGCCTAACAGTTCTGTTTTTACGCGGTATTTATTAAAATTTGAAATTAGTATATAGACATTAGTTGAGTAACCTAACTATTAGAACGATTTGAATTAGATTATCAAAATAGGGATTTGTATTAGCTCTGGATACACGTTGTTATAAGGAAAAAGAAACGAAGTTTTGCTTAAACTAATAGCGATATATTTTTTATACTAACCCAAAACAAGTAACGGCTTAATCAACCTTATGTAATCATTTTTTTAACATTTACGTATTTACAAACTTATTGGAAACAACATAAGACGTTATTAATAACTATGTTGCTACTAATTGGTTATACTTACTAGGCCCTTATTATAATTATTATCGCGGTTGAAAATTATTAATTCGAACCTTTACAATTGGTACCATGACTACATTATAATTATGAGAAACTGCTAATTTAAACCTTTACAATTTATAGCTTAACTATATTATTATTATTATATTACGTATATAGATTCTTCATAATTATACCATGATTCCTAAGATATATATATAAAATACATTGTTGGAATAGTACTACATGCAGTATAGTAGGCCAACTTTACTTACAGCAAAGTTAGCTATACTGCAAGTTGAGTGTATTGTTTTGTGCTTACTTACCGCATTGAGCGTAAATCGAGTGCAGTATGCTGCACTTCACTTTAAGGCACGGGCCAAGCAATTGGCCACACAAATTACTGTGTAGATCGGCTAGCGTTCTGCGAAACCTAAAATAATACATCTACTACTTGACCAATACAATGCTACTGTTGCTTCGAACACGATTCAAATCGATGACATTGCAATGATCTAAGACACTAACAACATATATAAATAAAAAAGAAAGAAATTACCTGTGTAAATATTACTATATACCCTTACAGCTAATATATATAAGCCAAGTAGTAGCGCACTATATGTTAAGATATACTCCTACAGGAGTATTCAATAATGTATTGTATTACAGGCTATATTTTTTCAAAGTGTATCATGTATGATGCGGTCTAAAAGATGCGTTTCAGAGTGTATAGAAAAAGTGACACTGCTCGAATAATGGGTTTATAACCTCCCATTCATAGCGTGCACTCTCTGAATGCTTCTTCTAACCGGATTATCTATCTTTACTACAATATCAACTTTATAATTACTCTTCATTTAGATTCACGTGAATAAGCAGACCTTACCAATAGTATTTTAAGTAATAAATCCTGGAAAATATGGTAATTTGGCGTGAAGTCGCGTAGGGATTTAGTATTTTAACGTAAACTCGCGCAACGTGCTTTTTTTTCGATGAGACTAAGCTATTTTTCGTGTTTTCGCTTAATGTAGTAATCTTGATAGTTTAATTGAAGATTTTGGCGTTAGGAAAGCGAAAAGAGTGATGTAAAGGCAAAGATTAGTGTTAAAGATGAAGATTTTTGTAAAGAATAAGGATAAAGGTTGTTGTTTGTTGTTTGGCATGAGACTTAATCGATTTTACAGTAGTAGCATTGTAATAGTAGTTCCCGTAGCAGTACTAACTTGTTCATTTGCCGACTTAAGAATCTTTGAGACTTTTAGCGGTTAATCACAACGCTTTTCTTCAAAAAAGACTCGTAAAGATCTTTTGGTGTTTTCGAATGGCGATACCGTCTCCACCTCTAAACTACTGTGAAAAACTGGTGCAATTAGGGGGTCTTTTCTGCTTACTACTATGTAAAACCGATATATAGGTAAAGGCCCTTCGCAAAAATATTTCCTCTACCTTAGTCTTTCGCAAAGCGTAACCGGAAAGTAGCTTCTTTTTTTATTTAGCTTATCTGTGCTTAAGCCAATAAGCACTGATTAGTACTAGTAGGGCTTTAGATGGTGCAATGTTGTCGATTCGAAATGTGGTTGAAGTAATAGTAGTATTGCGTGGTCAAGTGGTTGATATATTATTATAGGTTTAGTAAACTGCTAGCCGGTTTACACACTAATTTGTAGGGCCAATTGCTTATCCTGTGCACTAATATGAAATGGGCACATACTATACTACTTGACTTGAAGTAAATACAGTAAATCTATAAAATAATATAATTAACTCGTAGTCAGTATTCCAAACTTTACTTACAATAAAGTTGACTTAATATACTGCAATTACTACTATGCCAACAACTAACTATGTCAACAATCTTAGATATATCGTGATAGTCGTCCTATTCGTTAAAGATATTTCTCGCTAACATAAATTTTTGACCTTTTTAATTATGGTAATAAAGGTTGTTGTTAGTTTTACAACTAGAGGAGTAAACTCGTAAAGTAATATCTGTAATAGGCTTAAATATAAATATACAAGCGTACCTATTATATAAAGCTTCGCCTTAGAAAATCTAATGATCTTGAGGAAATCCTATAAGTATTTCATGATTTAAGGGAAATTTTTGAGAGATTTGACGATTTTAAGGGAAGTCTTGAAACCTTGACCATATTTTTTAATTCAAATTTTAGTAGGATCGATGTCAATATCCCTTGCCGCGTTAGCAGCCATTTTTTGATGCGTTTTTCGTTTCCTGAACATATATCTCACGTTATTACGAACAGAGACTAAAGTACCCAATAAATTAACAGGTTTCCTATCGTTGGGGTATAAAAATTCGTAACTGGATGGATTAAAAACTTGATTTAAGTAGGGGTTTGGAATTAATCTTTGAACATATATATAAAGACTTAAATAATTATTAATACTATTTTTTGGTACTCATGTATTGAAATCAAAGGTTTTGAGAGTAATTATCAAATTATATTATTTAAAAGAAATACATATTTTATTGAAATTTTTCATTTTGAATGAAAAGGTCACTTTAAGGAAAATTTACATTTAGTTTAAATTAATTCTTTTTTTTTAAACTGGTTTTCTTATATTTATAGTATAATTGTTAAAAAGTTACTAAAGCTTTACATGTTATTAATATTACGATTGAACTATTCACCGGCGTTTTCGTTGAAAAATTTGATCACTAACCTAATTGGTTAAATACTCTTTAGTTAAGGTTATATCAATATCTTTATAGAAAAAGTCTTTGTTACAATACTTAAAAACACGGATTCAAGAGTCTTAATTTCCTTGATTTGTTACTAATCAAAAATTTCGATATCTTCACTGGAAAATTAACCTTAATTTATGTGGAGTAGGAACTTAGAGATTTGGGTAAGGGGATCTGGCGATTTGAGAGCAGTATAACGTGGCTATTTGGCGTGAGTTAATTGTTTGTCAAGACTTGACAATTTTTAGTATTTTACTCGTTATAGTAATCTTAAAGTATATACCAATACATTTTGATATGACGATTTAATGATTTAAAAGAGGGGGAAGTTAGGTGTAAGAGAAAAATATTAGTATATAAAGTAAAGTTGAAAGTTTTTATTATGAAATTTGGTGTTTGTTATAAGGGTTTTGAACTTAGCTATTTATATTAATGGTAGTAGCAACTTGGTCGTTTGCTAACTATGATGAACTTAGTAACTTTATAATCGGTTTATCATTATTATTATTATTACTATTATTATTTGAAACTTTTGATAGTTAATTTCAATATTTGTTTCTTAAAAGGTTCTATGAAGATTTTTGAGTGTTTTTAATAACAATACCGTCACTACTTTTGGACTTCTGTTAAAAATTTACGCGATCCAGAATTTTTTCTTACTTAGTACCATAATTCGTAAAAACCTTTTGCAAAAATTTGTTCTTTTCTTAGGTACTTTACAAAGCGTAACCGGAAAGTAATTTCTTTTTCTTCCTAACATATTTATATTTCACGTAATAACTACCAATCAATATTCATAAGAATTTTAACGTCACAACGTTATCAATTCGATTCATAATTATAGTAACCATGGGATTACAGTAGTCAAATGGTAAATATATTATTCTGGGTTTTGCAAACTGCTAGCCGGTTTACCCAATAATTTCTATGTACAATTGCTTAGACTATGCCCTAGTCTCAACTGACTTGCAATTAATACAATCAACTTACAATCAGTATAGTTGACTTAGCCATACTGCAATTGACTTGCTAAAAAATAACAGTTAATATTGTTATAACAAAAAGTGGTTTAAGACGAAAAGCAAAAGAAGGTACCAAAAGAACAGATGATGATAATCTAGTTATCCATAATAAAAGATTTAAGCTTACCCATATATAACAGTTGAATTTATTTGTAAATAAGTAGAATGTTTCAAAAGGTAATTACAATTATTTAAATGGATACACGTAAAAAACAAGGATCATTTATTAATGCAAATCAAGAGAAAGTTTTTATCATTTTGATTTTCGAAATAAGTACATGAAAAATGTTTTGGAATTTGAACATGATAAAATACAGGGGGTTCATTCGCTAGTCTACATTTGTAAAAAGAAAGAAAGTAGCGGTTACATAGCCCGAGTACCTTGTAGAAACGTGTATTATCAGGGACCCATTAGTGCGGGATTCCATTTGTGCCAGTGCTAAATTCGGTTTTCTTTTGTAGAGGATAGCGAGGCCTCGCTTGCCCTGGCGCCCTGAATTGGGTTGGTATAATGGAATGGCAAGGTATGAGGGTACGTTGCAACTCTCAAGAGATGCTCACTAGCCCTCCCCACAGCTTCCTCCGCCTACCATAGTCATTCATAAGCAGTTGTCTCAGTCCAGAAATGAAAGTCATGATTATGCCTGTGCTGTCCTAACTCCTAATCAAGGAATTGCGTCTGACCCCATGCCACCACCAACCACCTTTTCCTCCACCCGTTTCCTCCATGACCGTAGCGCCCTTGCATTTATTTTCCGTCGGGCAGCAGCGGCGTCTGCACCTAGCCAGCCGCCTCGGTGACCTTCTTCCCGGGCAGCGATGCGGGCGGCTCATCAATGAAGTCGGGCACCTCGTCCTGCATGAAGCTGGGCAGGGCCTCGCCGGCGGCGCCGGCGCCGAGCTCGCGCTCCATCTCGACCTCAGCGCCGAGCGCCTCGAGCTCGGCGTCGAGCTCGGCCTCGTCGACGTCGTCGGGCACGTCGTAGCTGCGCGCGAGGGTCTCGCGGATCTCGGCGCCGGCGTCGAGCAGGTCGGCCATGTCGTCCTGCAGGCGCTCGATGCGCGCGAGGTCGAGGCGGCCGTGCTGGGCGCGCAGCGCACGCCGCGTGGCCTGCAGCGCGTCGACGGTCGCGGCGGCGTCGGCCAGGCCGGCCTGCAGCATGTCGGCCTGCTCGAGGCCCCACGCCTGCGCCTGCAGCTGCGCGCGCTGCGCCTCGTACGCCTTGCGCTGCTGCAGCGCCGCGCGCGCCTTCTGGCGCAGCGCAGCCTTGCCGGGCCCGTCGCGCAGGCGCGCGAGCTTGGCCTGGTGGGCGGCGAGCTCGGCGTTCAGGGCGGCGAGCTTGACGTCGAGGGAGGCAATGCGCGCGTCGACGCCGCTGATGGCGGAGGTGAGCGTCGGCTTGGGGGCCTTGGGCGTGGTGCCGAAG